>OY735229.1:32998521-33003521 GCA_963457665.1 Thysanoteuthis rhombus | reverse complement strand
GAAAAAGGACTGTAAAAGAGAAAACGTGAGAAGAAGCCAGGTCTTGCTTGTCACTAAATAGAAACCCGACGTCTTTTAGGAAGATTTCGTGTTAAGGGTGATCAATAAAATAATGGTAAAAAGGGGTTATCAATGAATGCGTTACTTGCCTCTGTTTGGTAGTACTCTCTAAAAAAGCTGTCTTGGAAAAAAAACAGCTTGAGTGCTATTGGACACAAACTAAGGGTTCAATTTTGCATAAATTTACTTTGCAAAGCAAATCTTCCACTAGAATTCTATATGCCAGGGAATTTAAAAAAAGAATGAGGACATATTTTTTTTCAAGATAAAAGGAGTAAGCATTCATATGTTAGACCCCATAGTTCTATCCATTTGGCCTATATGCTTGGTACTTCCAAATACAGACAGCCAGACTAACTCAAAGACGTTGAAAGGAATAAAAGATAGGACAATCAGCGGAAAGGGAAAAAAGATCAGAAAATGAATGAGAATTGAAAGAAGATGTTCATTTCCAAATGCAATTCTATATCAAGTTTTTCAAAATATCAATAAACTGGACTCACTTCGAATTATCAGACGTCAAAAACTAATAAACATTTTGTCGGCGTAAATTGTTTCCTTAATCGAAGAAACCACCCAAGTTTTCAAAGATAATTGATGGAAATATCATCAAAAACTACGCAATCATATTAAGTTGTATACAATCAGTTCAAAAGAACAATTATTGAAAATCATTATTCGTACAGAAAGATGGACAACCGAGTGCCAAAGGCAATACATTAATCATATGTTATTAAATCACCAGTTAATCCCTGTGAGTAAAAGTAACAATGCATTTGGAAAGCAGAGTATTCCTATAAAAGCATTTCGTTAAAAAAAAAATTAAAAAAATAGCATAAAGACTCGATTACCATTGATTTATATAGAGAACATTCTGAGTCTCCCAAATGGTGAGGATGGTATATCCAGCTGAATCAATGGATGTTGTTACAAACGAAGGGTCGATTGCTTCAAATGGTGGTGCAGATACATTTTCAATCAGCAGAGTTGTTACTCTCAAGTACAAGACTTTTTAGTTACGAACGGTGGACCATGAAAATCACACGTTCAATATATTAGTAGATCCTACAGCAGACTTCAAAAAGCCACAACAAAAATTTTGTATAACTCAGTACATTAAAGCCATCCTCTATAGCCCTCATTTCAGTACACTAGTTTGTTCATGTAACGGTGAAATAGTTTATCTTGTTTTAGAGTTGCTCTAGTCCTTACCAGTATAAAATAAGTTGGATCTGGAGAGCCTCGTCTGAATGCGTAGGTCAAACTCCGAATTTTCCGACCTAAAATCTTGTTCTCCCGAATTCCATAGTATCACCATCATCATCAACAACAACAGCTCTTTAGTATCGGTCGTTGGACATTCTGTCACGGACTTCGCAAGGGTCAGTATTTTCTGAATGTGTCTACTTAGGCACACAATTTTGTTTCCAGTCACTGGGATCAACGTCGTGAGTAGAGATAAGCGGTTGTCGGAATTCTTGCAATATGACCAGCCCATTGCTATCTGAGTATTCTATAATATCCCTGACTCCTGCCTCTATTCAAATATACAGTTCTGTTTTGTGATCTCTCCATATATGTTCGAGCATGATTCTCGACTGTACATCTTGGTGTCGACACATTGGTTGTTGATCATTTTGGGGGGGACAAATGGGGTTCTCTTGTTCTTTAAGGTCAAGCCTGTCAACCAAGGGTGATTCTTCACTTAATTTCACCTTCTTATTGGATTTTATGGATATTTGTTCTCCTACGTAGTGTTTTCGATTTTGATTATTGTATCTTAATCACATGTTTGCTGTACATGACATTTGTTCCGCTGAAGTTCAAATGGGGACCAACGTTCTTGCTTTCTGAATTCACTTCATCTAGCATTAGTTTGAGATCATGAAGGTTCTCAGCAAAAAGAACGATATTGTCAGCAAATCTAAGGATACTTAAGCATTCGCCATCTATTCCTATACCTTTATATTCTAGGTGTACGTTTAGGAAGATCATTTCGAGGCAGGCTACACTAGTATATACGCTGCTCAGTCGTCATAAAGTAATATCATATAAAATGTCTGGGAGTTGTTCTATTCGGCCAAAGAAAAAAAATGAGAAAAGAATAACAGGAAACAGAAAACTGAAAAGCCTACAGGGAAGCCAGTTCTATTTCTTTCTTCATGTTGCTATTGATAAAAGAGACACATGGCTAGCTGTGTTGAGGGAGACTGACATACAGGGTTTCATTAATGTACAAAATGATAATAGACGTGTCAGGCTTTTATCATTGCTTGCTGTAGTTAATATGATCACCTGTATCATAGAATATGAAAAGCAATGCTTTTTAAAGAGACTAAAAGATGCAGTACCATTCATTTCTTTCTTCATTTATGTTCGTTTTGTGCCTCTTGTCGTGTTTTATTTTATTTTCGTTTTGTGGTTTTATTCCTTTTGCCTTTTTCTTCTGCTCCACTTATAATGTTCTTTTTATTCGCTCTGTGCCTTCGATTGTTCGTCTTGTGTATTTTAAAATTATGTCTCACGTTACATCCGTGTCAATGTTCCACTTTTTCCTGCCTTCTACGCAACTTCTTTTTCTTCCAACTTCTTCTGGTGCTCCTTACTCTCCTTTTCAACTCTTCTTCCTCCTCTTCTTTGTTGCTATTGCTGTCGTTGCTGTTATCGTTGCTATTGTCGTTGTTGCTTTTCTTTTCTCTTTCCCCTTCTTCTTCTTCTTCTTCTTCTTCTTCTTCTTCTTCTTCTTCTTCTTCTTCATCCTACTTGCCTCTTCAACAATCTCTTTCCACTCTTTTCCATCGGCTCCAACTTTTCTCATGTCCTTCAACTTTTTTCCACCTTTCTTTTATTCCCTTTCTTTTGTTTTTTCTTCTTTTCTTCTTATCTTTTTACGGTATTCTTGTTACCTTCCCCCTTTTTCTTGTTCTTGTTGTTGTTATTGTTGTTGTTGTTCTTCTTCTTCTTCTTGTTCTTCTTGTTCTTCTTCTTGTTCTTGTTCTTGTTCTTCTTCTTCTTCTTCTTCTTCTTTCCACTTCCCTTTTATTCCCTTTCTTTTGTTCTCTTTTTTGCTTCTCGTCCTTTTGCTTTCTTTTTCTTTTTCTCTGTTTTCGTTTTCTGTTTTTTCTTCTTCCCCCTCTCCTCTTCTTCTGGTTCTTGTTATTGCTGTTGTTGTTGCTTTTCTCCTCCTCCTCCTCCTCCTCCTTCTTCTTCTTCTTTTTCTTCTTCTTCTTCTCCTTCTTCTTTCCACTTCCCTTTTATTCCCTTTCTTTTTTTCTCCTTCTTTGCTTCTCGTCCTTTTGCCTTCTTTTTCTTTTTCTCTGTTTTCGTTTTCTGTTTTTTTCTTCTTCCTCCTCCTCCCCCTCTTCTCTTCCTCTGGTTCTTGTTATTGCTGTTGTTGATTTTCTTCTTCTTCTTCTTCTTCTCCTCCTCCTTCTTCTTCTTCTTCTTCTTCTTCTTCTTCTTCTTCTTCTTCTTCTTCTTCTTCTTCTTCTTCTTCTTCTTCCCATCTACATCTTTCTGCTTTTCAAAGCTTTTACTGTTTGCAGGTCGTTCCCATCGATATCAATGTTTTTTTTCTCCATTTTTCTCAACGCGTCTCATTTTGGATCTTTTCATTCTATCTTCAGCGCACAAATATTTTTTCTTCTTTTCCACTCAGTGCATTCTCATTTAGACCTTTTAAAATATCTATCGTATCATTAGCGATTTCTCCAAGTCTTCTCTGCTTTGTTCACTGTTCCTTTCAGCTATTTTCAACCCCCTTTTTTTACAAACTCATTTCCATCGTCTGTTTCATGAACAACCTTTTTTTTTCATTTCTTGTCTCCTATTCATCCTACATAGTTTTCTCAGAGGGTTTCTTCTTTAAGTTTTCGGTTCTATTTATCCAATAATTTCTTCCATTTGGCATTTTCTTTTTCAGTAGAGATATTTTACTTTCTTTATATCCAAAAAAGTTTTTTTGAGGGCACCAACTGACTGACATATTTTCGTCATTTCTCCTTGCATAACTTTCACCTTTAAATTCTAAGTTTTCCTTCGAAGATCTTCCCGATTTCCATCGTCTCCTCCCATTACATTTGAAAAATAACTTTCTTAATTCTTTTTTCCCTCATCCTACGAATGTGGGTTGCTTCACTTTTTAAGGCAAGAATTACGTTCAAGAACCGACAAATCAGACATACAGTAGCACCTAAAATATGTCTTTAAACAACCAATCGATAACCCAAGTAATTCCATAAGTAATGTCCGAAATCTGCTCGCAATAGACTGATCGCCAACTTTGCTATTCTGATATCCCCAAATGAGTTCAGTACGTGATCTCACATTTCTGAAAGTAATAAGTCACATTATCATTGTACTATTTAAATAAATTAATAACTAAGTTCACCCTCCCAAGAATAGGCATGTCTACGGAGGACATAAATCATGTAATTCTCTATAAATTCAGAGAAGAAGCAATAATGATGTAGGAACAGCACAATATGTTCATGGTGATTTCAAAAATTTATACTCGAAAAGAAATACAATAGCGATGATGATTCGAAAGGTTTAGAAATGGTGACCAGCTGAAGAGATGCATCTGAACAGATGGTATTGATGAGATTAACGACTTGTCTTCGTCTAAACTCGATTCCAGATCCGGCAACGGAACAACATCATCTTAAACTACGTGAAAAGATGACCGGACACAGGAAATAGATTCCCCATAATTTGACGGATGCCAAGCATATGGCTATTTCTGCCTTTTATGCACTTTTTAAGAAGCATTTTTCTATCTTTGGGCGGATTAATGACGAAAAAAAAACAAAACAAACAAGAACAATAAGAGCAATTGTACTTTCTTTGATTCGATTGATTCTTATACTTATGAGATTCTCGATCTTGGGCTATTTTTTAAATGCAAGAATGTGAACCTCAGACATTAGCATCTCATCTTT
>OY735229.1:32911021-32988521 GCA_963457665.1 Thysanoteuthis rhombus | reverse complement strand
GTAAAAATACAACGTTAAATACGATTATATCTTGACAAATTATGTCCATCAAACATTGACTTCTCTATCTTCATATATTAACCTATGAACTTAGTTCTCTCCTTTCGCCAATGACGTAACAGCATAATATAACAATACACACATATATATATATATATATATATATATATATATATATATATATATATATATATGGGGGAGGGTCTGTGTGTCTGTGTGTCTGAGCGTTTTTGCGTATATCCATAGCAATATTTATATTATCATAGATATATTACTGACTGGAATAGATAGATATCTGCAAATATAGATATCAACACAATACTCTCCCTCTCTCTCTCTCTCTCTCTCTCTCTCTCTCTCTATATATATATATATATATATATATATATATATATATATATATATATATATATATATATATATATATATATATACACTGTGATAATTCAAGATAGATAGGGAGAAAAGGAGAAATGCATGCATTGATTAGGGTGCCGATCGGAAAACTCCATTGTTTCTATGTTTCAAATTTTATCCCTGGTAAAGTTTGATACTAAATTCCAGACTGCTAAATTGATATATACCGTATCATAGCTTATATAACCCCACTTTAGTCAATAATCTGTGTCCTCCTAATTAGCCATTATTTTGAATGAAAACGGCATAATTCTATGTATACAATTATCTAAACGACTATGTATAACTGTTATGCTTCGATAAATATACTGCTCTTTGATTTTTCAGCACAAATATTCAAGGATAATGCGAATTATACATGTCAAATACGGTATCAAAAATTTGTGAGTAGTTATCACGAGCTACGATCTACTTCAGCAAAGTGTTTACGCCAACAAGAATCGAAAAAGAAGATGGAAACGAATTTTGTATCGTGAGATATTCAATTCATGCAATAGAAAAAAAAAAAAAAACACTTATCGCTACGAACACTACACCGAAGATTGCCTGAGGCACTATGGTACTCCTGTAAAGGAGCTGATGAATTGGCTAAAGAAATGCCTATTTGGAGCAGCATAACACACGTGGCCTGTACATGATTTGTAAAAATCCAGATATTGAGGCTCAAAAGAGAACGCTGATAGACTTCATTATCTGTTTCCACGGAATTCCAGTGCTTCGAATCTCAACGAGTATGCATCTTAACCTACCTGTCCACCTATGACAGCAAATTCAGAACAAGATTTTATTCTCACCTACACGGATACAAACACTCCCTTTCCTGCTCCAACTAAAGAATTAAACAATCCAAAAATATCCCCATTCCTCCTTTCAATCTCGAACTTATAAACGGCAAAATTTTCTGTGAACTGCTGCAAAGTCTAATCTGAAAGAGATGGCTGGCACCCGTTTAAAGGCATCGAAATACGGAATAATGAAGAACATTTGAGATGTTACACCTACTTCCCTTCGAGTATTCTGCCTGATAAAAATACATGACTATTGTCAAACTCCGAGAGTTGACTTTATGATTGCAATCAGTCACACTATCAAATATAGATAATGCTATGGCGTCGTGTCAACTCATGACCAGGAAAAAGAAGTAAAACGGGGGGTGGAGGAAGAAAAGAATGAAGAGGAAGAACAGAAAAATAGAGACAAAAACTGGAAGAGAAAAAAAAACGGGAGAAGAGAGAAAAAAGAGAGAAATAGAAGACACAGGAATGATAAATAAAGAGCAAAAGAAAGAGAAATGGGAAAGAGAGGAAGAAAGAAAAAAAGAAAGAAGGAAAGATAAAAGTTGAGAAAAGGTGTCAGCGACTGAGGAAGATCATCTTTATCACGTCATCTTGAAACCGATGTCGCTAATTATGATACATTAGCATTGATTTTTCGAAGGTAAGTTTACTGATCAATCGCGAGGGGTAATCATCCCACTCATAATGAGTACTCATATCACTGGATATTTTTTACTAAAAAATAATCATTTCTACTCATAAGGATCAAAATCAACGGTGAATTTTTTTCATCCACGGTCAAGGTTGAAAAAATCCTTCTTTTCACTTTCACTGGCTTAAAATGTCAAAATGGAGGGAAATTCTCTTCCTTGCTTTTAGGTGTTTTAATTGTAACGTTCTTTCCCCATTTTGGGATCAGAATTGAGGTGAAATCTTTTTTTCCACTTTTAGGGCTTGAAAATTAACAGAGGATTTTCGTCCAAATTTTAATGGTAGAAAGGGGCAGAGTCACTTTCTATATCAAACTGTTGCTTGAATTTTTCTTCACTTTTAGGGGTCAAAATGGAGTGAGACTTTTTTTGCTTTCTGGGGCAAAAATAGAGCGGGGATTCTTTCCCAATTCTAGGGGTCAAATAGGAGGGGAGTCTCCATTTCAATTTTTAAGGGTCAAAATGGGGTAAGATTTTTTTTCCACTTTTTTTGTGGTTTGTATGATGGGGAAATCATTTCTAATTTTGGGGGGCAAAACTCGAGGAAGAATTTCTTTTTTCCTTATTTCTGTTTTTAGGGTATAAATCAGCGGGATAATCCCATCCCCTTTTCGAAGTGTCAAAAGATGGTTTTTTTTCTGTTTTGGGGGTCAAAGTGGAGCAGAGTCTTGTTTTCTTTCAGGAATCAAATAAATTTTACTGAAATTTTGTGTAGGGATGGATTATGGTCTAAGGAAGCAACGTTTTCGTTCTTGGGTGAATCAAAGAATTTTTCCCCAAATGAAATCTATAATCATCTAAAACTTTTTACAAGAAAAAAAATTAGATAGAGTTTAATGTCCCATTGCATTACTCAACTTATTGATTCATTTCAACAAAGGAAAACTGTTTTTACAAAACTGGAAGTATTATATAAACTTAGCAGTCAAGTTATTTGAGTTTCAATCGAACTGGATCTTGGTATGAAACAGTCAGATTTGTGGTTATTTACATCTATAAGCGTCTATAATTCTACGATAATCGTTTTTTTTTTGTTTTTTTTTTCAATATAAACAAAGTACGGAAATCGGGTACAACAGATGGAGAACTAAGAGGTTTCGCAAAATCCAGATCGGGAAAGTCTGATCGACAATATTTAATGCAGTGGTCTTACGTGCACCAATGTATATAACGCAGTTTGACCGTAATTATTCAGCTCAGCTTAGCAAATATCGAAAATACAATTTTATGCACTTTTCTATTTGAAAACTTGTTTTGTAAATATTGAAGAACGAGCTCAACCTTTGCTGTGTGCATTGAAAACACATCCAAAGTTCGCCTGACCTACGGTATATGAACAATATCCTTAGAGGAAAATACCATTACTTTAAAAAACATAACCGTAGGAATAATTTCTTTGCTCTTTCTGTAGAAGCGTCCGTTCTTGTTTTAAACAACTGTTCATCGATCACAGTAGTAAATGTCGTTTATGATGGATTATAGTTGATTTCCTCGACGTTTTCCTCTGAAAGAAATCGATCATTAATACAATGCAGGACAACTGCTGCGATCAATGAAGACAGATGTCAACCTGACACTGATATAATAGATTCAAGTCTGGATATCACTTATATAAATCACCCACTGAACTAATTCTTGGATTTACATCATCATATAAACTATTCAAAAATAAACTAGATCACACACACACACACACACACACACACACACACACACACACATTCATACGAGCGCAAGCATACACAAACATATGAGTGCACATACATTCAGTCGAGCTATATACATAATCTAGTCTCTAAGTATGTCAGTGGGGCTGGTCACATTGTAAAAAAGTCAGAAAACTGCTGGAAATCACGACTGATTGTGTGGATTCTCAGGGATCATAAGCAAAACTGAAGCCGATGGAAAATAAGATGCTGCGATAAAGTGAACAAATTCAGGGTGCTCTGTCTCTCAACACCCTGATAATTATGATAATGGTAACACAAAGAGCATTTTCCACATACAATATATATCTATATCTATATCTATATCTATATATATATATATATATATATATATATATATATATATACATATATATATATATATATATATACATATATATATATATATATATATATATATATATATATATACACACACATATATATATATATATATATATATATACACACACACATATATATATATATATATATATATATATATATATATATATATATATATATATATATATATATATATACTAGAATATGCTTCACCAGAATAATGGTGTTATTTATGTGTAGATTAGAAGTAAAAAGCCAAAAGCCAACGTATCTACCCATCTATCTTTCTTTCTTTCTATCTATCTATCTATCTATCTATGTATCTATGTATGTATCTATCTATCAATCTATTCATCCAACCGTCAATCAATCAAATTTGCTTGTTTAACAAGGGAAAAACTGTTTTGGTGAATTTTTGAGAGTTTTGAGATTACATGATCATAATTTTGAAATGGTACCATCAGTTTATGTTCCAACTGGAGATTGCCGTGACGTCATTCTACATTACTTATTCCGTTCATATTTATTCTTTGGGTAATTTTTTCTCAAAAGTCTCCATTATTAGACAACACAGTTTTTTTGTAAGTTTTTCATCTCTTCTCATTTTTTTCACTTTTCATTATTTGTTTTTTGTTGTATTGTTGTCGAAGATCGTTGAGGAGTTATTTCATTTTCATTGGTCATAATCGAATGAAAATTTTTTTCTTTCTCATTTAGCTGTCATAATCATAAGGGGACATGAGCATTTAGATTACCTTTCACTAAATTTGATATTTTTTTTTGAAGAATTTTGTTTTTTCATGAGTACAGGAAAGAATACCCAAGCCATAAGATGTAAAATTTCTGTGTGGACTTCTTTGTGCTTCACTTTTAGGGCTTAAGATATACAGCGAATCTTTTTATCACTTTTGAGGGTCAACATCGAGATTTATTTGGATTCAAGGGTCGAAAGGGCAAGGAAATTTTTTGCTCACTTTTAGAAGTCAAAATATATAGATGAATTATTTTTCACTCTTCGGGTGGGGGGGGGGTCAATTTTGTGTGAAATTTTTTTTTTTTTTTGTCAAAAAAAGAGTCAAAATCCAAAATGACGGTCTTCCGTTTTCGGAGTCAAATGCTTAGAGAAAATTCCTTCTTTCATTCTCTCAGCTAGTTATTATGATGTCAAAATGAAGAGGAAAATTCTTTTTCACTTTTGGGGAACGAAACCAAGCAGGGAATTTCTTCCCCCTGTTCTAGAGTCAAAATCTTCTCATTTATGTATTAAAAATTCACATCAGCACTCTATCCCTCTCTTTTAGAAGTAAAAATTGAAGATAAAAATAATTATGGAGTTGTTAAAACCAAGAGGTAACATTTTTTCTCAATTTCGCCGGCCAAACATAGGGAACCTCATTTTCCACTTCTAGGGATCAAAATCATAGGATACTTTTCCTCAACTTTCAGAAGTCAAAATTCTGGTTGGGGAACCATCTTTTTTACAATTGTTGACTTTTTTCATTCATATTGCCAAATTTTGGGGTAACGTTTCTTCGATTTTTAGGAGTTTAAAGATAGCCGGGTTCTATTCCCTTCCAGAGGTTGAGAGCGAGGGTGAACCTTTTCCCTATTTCTTTCAGGTATCTAAAGCAGGGGATATCCATGCTCTTTCATTTGTTGTCCACCCAAGGCAATATCAGGTATCATTGATAATATATATATATATCTAACCCATGCTATAACTATATGGATTTTTGCATCACATGATGTCAGTCAAAATTTTCCTCGCGAACTTTTTCCAGTATTAACTGTTCTCGTGGAATCAGAAGATTTTTCAGGAACAATAAGATTTTTATCCATGATTACCGAGATTTTCAGTTTTCCTTCTATACAAAATGGGCACCTGCGAAATTGTGCAATAAATAAATAAATAAATAAATGAATAAAATGAAATACAAAAACGAATTTCATCAAACATTAAATCTTCATTGAATTCCATTTCATTAATTGATTTTGAGTTGAAATCCCAACTCTGATTCCCCCCAAAAAACATGAATCCTATTCTAATTTTTGAATCGCCAAGTTGACAGCCTAAAATATCGCATGAACCCTTTAACAAGCCTCTCCTTCCCACTACAGCCCATGACATTCCCTAGCCTTCACACATACATTCCTAAGCACACCATAACTTGACTAATACATCTAAGTACACACGTTGATACTACCACTCCCGGACAATGCCCCAACACCGATACTGACGGTCATATCGTAAGACCCCATAACGTGACCACAGCGGCTAACACGCACCCTCACACTCATTGATCCCGCCCCCTAATGGGACTT
The DNA here is from genome assembly GCA_963457665.1 of Thysanoteuthis rhombus. Taxonomy (NCBI): domain Eukaryota; kingdom Metazoa; phylum Mollusca; class Cephalopoda; order Oegopsida; family Thysanoteuthidae; genus Thysanoteuthis; species Thysanoteuthis major. The sequence goes on along the minus strand of OY735229.1, from coordinate 32,982,245 downwards.
CCATCATCATCAGCCCTCTTTCCTTCTCAAAACACTCACATACAACCGCAATTCTGTGACACCCATGGAATGTGAACTCGAATCGAGATCAAGATAGAGATGACCTGAACTTAACCCCAATTACTGGACAATGGACAGTAAAATCCATAAACAGGAGTACATTCGCCTTTAGACGACATGAACGAAACTGATTGAGGCTTAATAAACATTACTATACCTTGAAAACTATAGCTAAAAAGTATGGCTACCCTTTTTTTTCATATATTTATTCAACCTTCGATGCAGAATATATCCACCTATACACACACACACACACATATACACATATATATATATGTGTATATATATATATGTGTGTGTGTATATATATATATATATATATATATATATATATATATATATATATATATATATATATATTCTGCCTCGCGGTACTGGATGGGATAATGGAAAGTCTATAGCCACACTGAAGAGATGTAATACATCGAAACAGCTGTCTATGGATGACACAATATATATATATATATATATATATATATATATATATATATATATATATATATATATATATATGTGCATATATATATATATATGCATATATATATATATATAGAGAGAGAGAGAGAGAGACAGAGACAGAGAGACAGAGAGACAGAGAAAGAGAGAAAGAGAGAGAGGATAGGGACAGAGATACTTATTTGTTCATAGTCCAACTGATTGGAGTTGACTTTGTTTTCCCACCATGACATTTTAATTTTCCAGACGTCTCTTCCCCTATCTCAGCTGAATTATTTACCAACAACCGTATTATGTCTGGTATTGACAAACAAAGGTCTTTAACAGTAATCATCATCAGTTGATATCAAAGTACGAATGGTATTCGACCATGCAGCAGCTATGCGTATCCGTCAAGTCATCTCTGTAAATCATGAGGATGGGCTAAGTTATGCAGTACAATCAGCAATGGGTGCACTTGAATAAACGTTGATCATTTTCTTCACCCTATTCCAAGTCTTGAATATTTCACTTTCGATTTCTCTGCAGTTTACAGTTATTCTTGTGAAACATATTTTTCGAACACTTCGTTTACTCAACGAATTTGCATGTCCTGAGATTTTCCAAGGCAGTCTTTTTGCCTGAGTAGAAAAAGCTCCTTTTTGGACATCATAAACCATTCGAAACACGTGCGTGCAATTGCTCCATCATTACCATAAGCTTCAGTGATCCATTACCTAGCTTCCTCTGCAGGTGTTCCCAGATTAAACATGGGGGTAGACAGTGTGGAATGTGCATCGCATTGCAAGTGGGGCCAGAAGCTATTCGGTCGTTGTTCTCAATTCCCATTATTCATTATGAATTCCCCGGGGAATATCAGCCTAAAACCATGTAATATAAACAGCAAAAACATGAACGCACTAGTCAAAGACATTGTAGAATACGTGCATTTCCATTGAATATAACGATATAAAAAAGAATGGAATTATAATGATATGTTAACGTAACATTGAAACGGAGAACGCGTGTAGAATGACCACTGAGGAGGAAACTGCAGATAAGAGGCCTCTGTAAGGTAAACTGCCTTTGAGGAAGATTACTGAAAGAAAAGCTACACATGAGGGTGCATTAGGATAGAAACGATAAATTACATTAATTATGTCTTAAAAATCAATTCTAATCTATAATCTCACGCTTACAAACACTGATTACGTAATTTTATGGCCATCACAAGAATAAATTATAGTTTTTGATGACTAAATTATTTTTTATGGTCAAGCAAAAAACGTTCTGACGTTGTATGTGCCTATGTATAAATTTGTCTTCTGTTGAAATGGTCGTTGTTTGAGCGGTGACTCAATAGGGACAGATGGTCCCTTGGTGAAGGATTTGGGTAGTCGCTTTCGGAGCATACCACCCCTACCCAAAGTAAGTGATGTGGCTGAGTCTCTTGGAAGGGAATTGCAGATATTTTTCTGTCACGAAAATTGATTTGGATAGAAATTAACGTGAATTACCAAGGGTTCGACGGAAAGATTCGTAAAAATGCTGCACACGTCTGGAAAATTATGAACATATTTGAAGTTGTATGAGACGATGAGTTGATTACTTTGTATTGTGGTTAAATGATATTTTCGATCAGCAAAACGGATACCAGCGGGTGGGGGGATATTGTTACGGACAAAAAACAAAAAGCTATAGTGGAATCGATACGAAAATTTTTCTATGTTTTTGCCCTTTTGTAGACTTCTTTAGGCTTCAAAACAGTACAGAACATGTTTGTGTACCAAATTATTTCAATATATAGCGATTCTCCCGTTGTATTCTCTCTTTCTCTCTCTCTATCCATCCATCCATTTATCTATCTATCTATCTATCTATCGATCTATCTATCTATCTATCGATCTATCTATCTATCTATCGATCTATCTATCTATCTATCAATAAATCACCCTCTATCTATCACACATATGCATATTTACACACAGACACACACATACACACACGCACACACACACACACACACATATATATATGTATATATATATATATGTGTGTGTGTATGTGTGTGTGTGTGTGTGACTATGCATATGTGTGATAGATATATTGATAGATTGATAGATTGATAGATGGATTGATAGATAGAGATAGAGAGAGAAAGAGAAAGAAAGAGAGAGAGAATGCAACAAGAGAATCGCTAATAGCTGATTTCTTCACCTCCGTGCTAATTTGATCTGAATATCCGATCATTAAGATCTGACATCTGACAACTGATTTCAACAGTAAATTAAGCCAATTTGGCATTGGTTATTGTTCAATGCATTTGCGCCCCACACAATACAACTTCTTTTATCAGTCTCTCATTTATACATTGATTTGATTTGCAAAGAAACGTAAAGCAGAATTGCTTTGTGCCGGGCGGAGCAAATGTGAAAGTTGGAGTAAAAATAGAATTAACAATAAAGACACCACACAGATAATATAACAGGTATATATATATATATATATATATATATATATATATATATATATATATATATATATATATATATATATATATATATATATATATATATATATATATATATATATATATATATATATATATATATATATGTGTGTGTGTGTGTATTATTTGGACACATTCCCCCTTTCCTAATTTATTATTTGATATTTGTAAATATATTTTGCCGTTATTAAATGAGCTTTTTTTAGTCCTGGATTGTGCATGTTGACTCTAAAAATATTCCTTTTCCGGAGATTGCCTCAAGAGGCTTTCATTGCAGAACTGCAAAAGTGAATGAATTATATAGAACTGTAAAAATAAATAGGACCAGAACGAAAAATGCAAATAAGAATGGTTTGATTAGTCACACAAAAGAAACTCTGTTGGCAGCATGGGGTGATCAACTGAAAAAAAAAAGAGAAAGATCAATGAATGATTTTGTTGAACTGTGATCAATCCGAATTTTCATGAGAGCAAACGTGTATGCCACTCAAACAAAACCAAAGGTTCAATTCAGCAGTAAATTGCACTACCAATCGAACCCTACTTCTACAATTCTATTTAAGGATCAGAAAGTTATAAAAAAGTTCTTTTTTTTCTGAGGATCATCATAATTATCTGAACATCCATAGTTGAACAAAGACCTTCTTCAAGATTTGTCAGACCTCTATTTCATAAGCATCACTGGGCTAATACTCTTTGAACTTGTTTAGTTCGTCAAGCAATTAAGAAAGACTGCTAGACTTTTAGTCGGCTTATAGTTTTGCATATGATCTCAAACCAGCCTGTTGCTATTCAATTTTAGATTCTACGATATCTTTGATTCCTGTCTTACTCCAATATGCTGAGGTGTCTTCTGATCTTCCTGTGTGATTTTTAGCATGATTCTTTCCTGTTCATATTGTATGGTCCTTAGTTTGACGGTCAATCATTATGATAAGTTCCATATCTCAGCTCTATAGGTGATACATTGGTTGTATACTCTTTTTTCTGTTGAGTTTAATTACATTTCCTTGTTCTTAAACGTTGGACTTGCTTTCCTGAAAGCTTTCCAACAAAAAGTGATTCTACGTTCTTCTTTCCTGATTGCACGGATATTTATTGTTCTATTTAGGTCGTTTACTTTTTTTCAGTTCAGCGTTTTCAACTTTAAATGTTGTGTCGTTATCAAAAACATGTTTGTTGTTAATGTCTGAAGTTTATGTGAAGACAAACTTTCTTGCTTTCTTCCTTTACGTCATTTAGAATTATTTGGCAATCATAAAGATTCTAAGTGAGATGGAAGGAGTTGTCAGCAAATCTGAGATAACGTGAGTATCCACCGTCTATTCTGATTCCTCTCTTTGGCGTGTATAGGTTTCAGTCCCAAGCTTCGTTGTTGCGCATGATACTTAGCTCGCTAGCTGGACCAAGTTGAAAATTGGAAAAACTTATGCAGACTTTGCTGGCAGTTTTGCTTCCCAGTTTCCTATAGAAAATTGAAAACACAAAATAGAAAGGATGAATTAAAGACTGTTTGGACAGAGAATGTGAAGGGATCAGAAAGTATCATATTCGATAAAGAATAAACATGATAAATGAATACAAAATATAAGCAGAGAAGGTTATGAAAAATAGTTGATGGAGGCATAAATTCATATCTGAAAAATGAAAAGAACAATAGTCTTAGTGGTTCACAGAGTTGCAGCAGTAGTCGATGTTCGAAGGTTGGTGAAAATAGGGTTGGTCCAATGTACTAGTAATGCAGCAGTCAACCAGGGTGCCACGTGCCAGGAGACATTTATCATTTGCTTGGGATAGTTGAAAAATAGCGGGGAAAAATTTATCAGATATCATAAAAACAATAAAAATAAGGAAAGTTCCTGATGTTCGGTCAAATTTTCCAGGGATACCTGACAGTTATTATCTACCTCTGGGGTGAAATGAGACGAACAATTGTCAATGGAAATTCTCCTGACCATCGACATGTTCAGCTAGATTTAGCGAGTTGGGTGATGATAGAAATCTAACAATAGCTTTGGCTTCGGTAACTTGGGTGATAAGTGATCGCATGGAAATGAGTATATAGATAAGATAACCGATGAGGTGAAATGAAAATGTTGAGGGAAACTAAGTTCAGAATGTCTGAGCCACCAGGGTTCCTGGGGTCTCTCAAAAGTACAAGCCAGACGTTTGAATGCTATATTCCTATTTTACTTCAGCCAGTCCAATGAGAGTAAAAGAAAGGTTATTTGAAAAAATCGATTAAAAAATAATCTCCCATCCAGAAAAAATGTTCCTCGCTACACCAACTTGGGATCTTGATTTTTAGAAGCAGTTTACGGTCTAGTGTCGGTTGAAGGCTTCGAATAACGGTTTTAAAAGCATCAACAGCAGGGTTTTTTGGAAGTTAAATTCACTTTGTTTCTGCAATAAGAAGCCAGTTGTTACAAATTAACCTTGCATTGTTATTTTAGGGTGTTGGAGCGAGAAAATCTTTTTTCATATGAAGTAAAGACAACCTCTCCTTTGTTTTACTTCATTTTTGCTAGAAAAATATAAAATAGGAATGCTTTTTTCCAGGTAGTTGGGTACCCGTATATATAAAGCCATCCGTGTAAAAAAATCTTATTTGAAAATGTATCACATTAACTCCTAATTTCACATATTCAGGCACATAAATTACTCTTTAAAATCTCTCATAATGATATTGATTCTTCTTTAAAGGAACTTTGCACCCATGTGGAAAATGGATCTGGTGAAACATTGCTAGAACAGAGGAAGAAATATCAATTATGGTTTCAAAAGAATTAAGAGAAAACTGTTGTGTTAGAAATGAATCTTGTCAAACGTACAGAAGGCTCTTCAGACGGTGATTTACACTTCAAAGATAATGTACTGCTTTGAAGCTAAGGGAAGGGACAAAATCGAACAATAATTGAAAAATAAATGTTGAGTGTATCGATTGATAACAAAAGAAATGTCATAAAATAGATTCAAATTGAAAAAGGTAATGATGCTGTGCAACAAAGGAACAGCAATATACATATATGGATGATTCGGTGAATTGGCACTTATGAAAAGATGTTGTATGCCATTGGTCACTTATTATATAATGTAAAGAATATTGGACAAGAAAATGTCCAGAAAAATTTTTATATATAAGTCATCGCAAAAAAAGCTAATCAGAAACCATAGAATTCCAGAATTTTGAACGTGATAATGTTTCTTTGCATTTCTTTAACAATATACAACGATTTATATTTCAAATGAATCTTTGCAAAAAAAATTAACACCGTGTAGCCAGCGCTACTGTACAGCTCTCATAGAAGTACAAACAGAACATTATCCAAAGTCAACCTATGAGGGGATAAACAACGTCTACGACGACTTGAATTCCATATTCCGAGACACCAAAAAAATATTTCAACAGCATTATTAGAAACTTCAACGCCAAAGAAGAACAAAGTAATGGATAATGCATCGGCAAGTACAAAAAAAGGATATGGACCAAGAGAAATGAAGATCTTCTAAATTTTGCTACGGCAAACGGGTTCAGAACCACTAAACCACTAAAACCTTTAACAAAAAAGAAGCAAGACTAAAAGGAACACCAATCATGAAACCAAAAACGAAATTGACTACAACCTCGCTGAAAAGAGTGACACTTTGAAAGATATGCTGGTCCTAAATCAGATATGAAGAGACCACGGGATGAAAAAATTGCAAAATTTAGATTAACAAGAGAGAACACTGAAAATTGTTCAAAATCAAACTCCAACCTTTTACCATTCAATTATATACTCATCTGATAATTCAAGCTGAACCTGAGAGACGGATATGAATTCCTCATTGAACCACAAAAGTACATAAACGAGATCAGCAACACCATAACAACCTCCCCAACTGAAGTTGCAAGTATGTTTGAGCAAGAGAGACCAAATTCATTTGCAAACTCTCTTATAATCCAAGAATGTCATGAAAAAAATCTCTCACCAACAACAATAGAAAAGATAGGAGCAACAGAGCTGAGAAAAATCATCCAAAAGAAAAAAAAAAAAGAAGACAAAAGAAGACATACAGTTGCAGTCATTGAAAGCATCCTCGAAAAGGCAAATTCTAAGCAATGGGATTTTTTCCCGGTACAGGAAAAAAAAAAAGCAAATAACTTCTGTGCTCAATGCAAATGGAAACCTGACAACGGATCAGGATCAAATCGATGAACGTGCCGAGGAATTTTACAAAAACCCTCTATTCTCCAGTAAACAAAGGACGCAAAAAATGAACAGGGCATAAGAACCCTGAGTAATCAATTCGAGGATTTCCTAGAAGTTAATCCACAGGAAGTGAAGCAAGCCATTAAATAAACAGAGAAAAGAAAGGCCCCTGGACTCGATAACATCACCATCGATCTACTCAAAAAGCTGGAAAAGTCAACCCTAAAGGGAACAAGCCATGCTATTCTGCTTATGCATCAAATAAAGTAAAGTCCCAAAAGAGTGGTACACCACAATCAAAATGCTGTTATGCAAAAAAAGGAAACTCCAAAGACCTCAGCAACTAAAGGTCGATAAGTTTACTCAACGACATGAAGTCGAACGGAAATGATTATGAATTAACATGGTCTAAAATCTATGGTGCAAATGTACGATTTCAAGTTATAATCAGTCTACATTCAAATTCATGGTATGTTAACTAAAAACAAACAATTCTCCAGTATTTTGGCATTAGACCTTTACAATGTGATTCAGTGCTACGGAGCCCAAATAAATCAGAACGGTTAGAATTGAACAGGTTTCATAATAGATTGAGCATGCATCTATAGGAATCAACATTTCAAAGGATACACTGGTATTTAGAAATAATAAAATTAATTGCACTAAAGAAGGAAGATCAGTTTTTACGAATTCCTACATTTTGAATTGATTAGATAAAGAACTTTTGGCAGATTCTTGCTGCAAGTTGATTTCTAACAAGTGTTTCTTATCTGTTATTCATTTTGGCTTCGAATTTGTTGAGGATTTTGGCTTCAATTCCTCGCCACATGCAATATTTGAGAACCATCCAACTCTGCACATTTTTTACGAATACAGCAGATGAGTGAAGATTTCCATCTATTGTTTCGTTTAGATGATGAAGCCTGTCTTTAGCACGGTTAGTGATAGGTCTATTACACTTGCTCCACGACGATCTGTTGAATCTTTCGTGAATCACACGTCAGAAATGTTCTCAAAAACGGAACATCTAGGAGTTTTTTCCCACCTATTTTCCTGGAACCCACACATCAAACTGACAGCCTGATTCCGATTATTTGAGAATGGTGAATGTATTCTCTATCGTGTACGGCTGATTATTCTCAGGTAATGATTTCAGCTGATTGGCTTGTCAAAATTGCCTACCTGGTAATAGATGTTAATTCACGGATTGGAACTTTGAATGGATTCACAGTACCCTCTCAATAAACTGCACAACATTTATTTCATTTGTATTTCATTTGAATTATTGAAAAAAATATGACAGTTGTAACTATATTTTATAACGTTAATGCTGATTCAATATGGTATTATGATTGTTTTGTTCTTAAAATCCTCAACGCAGTTATATAACAAAAAAGTGATGATCCCCAAAAGCTGTAAAGCTTTTTAGAATAGATAGATAGATAGATAGATAGATAGTCTCCTGCTAATGTAAAAAAGCTTAGGCAGTTCGATGGTAGATAGCTGCCCCAGAATTCTAGGCCTTTTGTTGATGAAGATGTGAGTGCTGAATCAACATTCGTTGAATAGACATTGGCTTCCAAACGTTATTGATATCACTTATTCTGAGTCCTAAATAGTGAAAGAGAAAAAAAAAAAAGCTTCTGGACAATTTCAAAATTTTACATTCGAATTCTGCGTCATATAAATATTTTGGATGAATAGTATTGCTCTGAAATTGTACCTGGTGGTTGGTTGTAGCTGGCGACCAGCGGCAACTTATTGAGAATTTATGATGGCCCAATATCCAAATTTCTTTGGAATGCCTTTTGCTATAAGTGCGCCAAATTATATGCTTTTATCACAAAATACACAATTTATTTGAAATATTCGGCTAAGTTAGTTCACTATAAGCTACATCATCATGATTCATATTCATCCATAATCATACTAATAGTAATATATTATCATAAATGTACTTACCAAAGAAAATTTCAATATAACGCTTATGAAAATCAATATATGTCAAAGTTACTGACAAAGAAGATAATCCCCTGTCATGAATTGAAATTACTATGTTTAGATTTTATAACGGATGTTTAAGTATGTCTACAACGAAAAATTATATTTTTAGCCAGAAGGGACAATCGACAAGGTGAAAAAAAAAGATAGAGTTTCGGTGTTTCAATTCAAATATTCCAACTTGTACTATAAAAACCGAGCTCTCTCTGTCTGTCTGTCTGTCTGTCTGTCTGTCTTTCTCTCTCTCTCTCTCTCTCTCTCTATATATATATATATATATATATATATATATATGATTAGGTATATATAAGAAAGAAAGACGGTGTAAATGTATTGCATATCGCATATAAGGACTTGTCAATTTTTATGCATAAACTTTCACAGGAATAGAAATAGATGAATAATCATTTCATTTTGGGATCTAATCATTTATATCCAAATAGAGATTTACAAACACACACACACACACACACACACACACACACACACACATATATATATATATACATACATATATATATATATATATATATATATATATATATATATATATATATATATATATGTATATATATGTGTCCGTGTGAGTGTATGGAATGAGAAGTATATGGAGACCTTACTTGTTGATTACTTTATTCATAAAAATATCAATTAGTATGCTAAACAGACACTCAATATACAATAGCATGTGTGCCTTTCAACAGTCAATAGGTCATCGCAGAAAACAAATCTAGCATCAGATGTTATGCTTCGGAATCAAACATGGAAATCAGAAAGAGGATTCTTTTTGGGTCATAATCATGAGTGAGGACTGTCCGAGGTGAAATCTATTCTGGTATGTTTCGGATACCCTTTTAGGCAGTAGCAGCAGCGGATCATGGGTGTTTTACATGTTGCGGTGGTTGGAAAATGACATTTGTTTTCATGTTTCCTGGGTGTTGAGTAATAGATTAGCATTAAACTGTTAGGGTACATGATAAGCTGGGGATAGTGTAGGTGGTGGGGTAAGAGGGTCAATGTTGTGATCTTCAATGAAATGTATGCTCTGTATCCTTTATGGTCATTGTTCATGTCCTGAAAATTCTGATGGCTCTGAGTTGTACAAATGGAATACCATACAAACGTTCCTATAGGTAAGGTTCCGTGTGAACGTCTATATTGGGTATACATGAAATATATCTATATACATAGATGTATGTGTGTGGCTGCATGTGTGTGTATGTGTGTGTGTGTGCGTATGTAAGTGTGTACTGTTTAAATAAGTCTACGCCCACTATCTATATAATTACATGCTTACGGTAGTGTAAGGGCCAGGCCAGATTTTGTCACAAAAGTTGGGGGAACAAATTTTTTGCATTTTCTCATCAATATTCTACCCACAATATCTCCAACAGTTCTCCATGAATTTCATTGTCATTTCATGGATGGCTGAGGTATGTTTAATAGCAAAAGTGATTGAATTTTTAGTTGAATTATGAGATTATTTTTTGATTGGGGGGCAATTTTGCTCTTTTTTTTCATCTATTTCCTCTTTTGCCCCCGTTAATTACTATGGTATTTTTGTTATCACATATGGCTAATGTACAAATTTCTATTACAGAATCATGATTCAAACTGTTGATTGTGTTTTTAGAGGTGCTCATTGTTTCAGTGGCTCAGGGTTTACTTCCAGAAGACGAGCTTTGGTTAGCATTTGAATTCACCCCCCGCCCCCTGCAATAGCAGCACGACTAGGGCTTGAAGATCACATGCACCTTCATTGTTCCATTCATTGTTGGGTTGTGACACTGCTTAGAATTTTGTTGACCACAGCAAAAACACTACGTTCACTGTACTGACTGTCTATGCAGAGTTCACACACGCCCCTTTGAAACAATATTCTGTCTCACGATTTGATAGCATTGATCGAGAAGTTCATTAACCCGCTCTATAACCAACCAAGTACATACACAAAGATAGACAACAAACTTATTGCAGAGAAGCACAATGCTCAGTCATTACCTCAAACAAAGGCGACAAAGCATGTTAAGGGAGCAATGTACCAAAGAGCCTCTGTGTGGGTCCAGATGCTTTCGTCCACAGCAGAACTGCCTTCATCAGATAGATAGGGCTGTTGAGAGTCATTTGAGGGGTACTATGGAGCCTTCTGGGCATACCTACCATATGTTGGCGAGTCCTTGTCTTCCCTAAATGTGAAAAAGTGTTGTAATTGACAGTGTAGGTACAAAGAATTCGTCCAAGACTGCATGCCCTCTATTACTGTGAAGTGGAGAGCTGGATAAATATCTCACTGATAGATCCTAGCTTTGGGCAGTTTGTATTATCTTTTATTTTGAGTCTTGAATAGCCAAATAGATGGAGCTATCGGGAAAATTCCGAAGTGCAATATTCGAAATCTGTATGAAAAATGAATGATTTGACATTGAGAGCATCCATATTGGAGTAGTATATACAACATTATTACAATGATAATTCTCATACTAGTTGTAGCAGTCATGTCGGATTTCCATTGATTTACATATATTATCGAAGTGGCACTTCTCAGGATCTATTCATGGATCCAACTTTGACTAATTTTGTCTTAAATATCGTAGCATGGGTACTTCTGGCGACATATTGGAAATTATTGCTGGTCCTGTATTCTAATTTCTTTGACGTGCAACTAGTTATAAGGGTAGCGAATCATATGCTTTTATCTCAAAGTGTGCAGTTATTTGCCCCACTATTGGGAAAGCACAAAACAACGTTGGAAACATTACGGGAGAAATGATATGCTCCACTCATGTTTAAATCTGCCTGCCTTTGGGATCTTCATTCAAAACCCTGGACTTTACCAGATTCCGAACCCCAATGACTGACACTGTTAAATAAGCGTGATTATGAAGACATTCATATTCATATTCATAATGAATAGATACATGTTGTTCACTTCGGTAGCCCAAAATCCAACACTTCATTCGTTTCTACTGGATTATTCTCTCTTTTTGCCTCTTTAAACTTGGACGATTGTATCGGGTAAGAGAGAAGGCATAAGTTTCTGTGAATGTGTGTGTGTGTGTGTTTGTGTGTGTTTGTGTGTGTTTGTGTGTGTATGTGAGTGCAGATGCGCATGTGTGAATACATATATGACTTACTGACCAGTTTCTACTGTCTCTATGGTTGTGCATAACAGCGGAATATATATATATATATATATATATATATATATATATATATATATATATATATATATATACATATATATATATATATATATATATATATATATATATATATATATATATATATATATATATATATATATATATGTGTGTGTCTCTCTCTCTCTCTATATATATATATATATATATGTGTGTGTGTGTGTGTGTGTGTAATAATAAGTTTAGATTTTTGCCTTATTTGGGTTTTTTCAGGCAGAATGAATCGATTTATTTTAGGTTCCTAATTGGGACATTTTTTTCTCGGGGTGTCGATTTTTCTGGGTGGAGGGCTTTCCTATTATTCTATTTATATATATTTTCTTTTCTTATTTTTCTGCCTGAAGAGGCCCAAACTGGCAGAAACGCGTTTATGAAGCGAATCTCCTATTCCATCATTTTTATGCATTTTAAGCCTTATTCTAACTCTATTTAGTGTTTGATGTTGAATGTATAGAAGACTTTATGAAATAAACTTTGTACTATATGTGTGTATGTGTGTGTTTGTGCGTGGGGGGATAAAGTGCATGATGAGTGTGTATTATCAACCCTGACAAACGGGGCTAAGACATTAGAAATAACGAAATCACTAGGAAACAAAATCAGTATAACAGAAAGGGTAAAGCATTGCTCAATGTTAAGAATTGATCTGAAAGACTGGTGAAAACATTATGTATTTGGAAGCAATCCATGTTGAAAGACGCTACACTGATATCCATAGCGATTAAGCAACAATAATGAGCATAGACAGACTTCGTAGCAAAAAGGAAGGATAACATTCGCATCAAAAAGTTAATCGACATATATGAAATATCATTTAGGAATCCAGAATTAACTAACAGCTCGAACAGAATGTAAATATCTGAAAAATACGATATTTTTTCAAGCAAAAACTCGCACATAACGTGGCAAATGACTTGGTCGGTCATTGTACTCAGTGCACATACTCACTTACTGGTGTTGTCAACAGAAAGGCCTATATGATAGTCTTTGCTCATACATGTGCAGTAAGTTCCTCTCAAATCATTCGCCATAATAAATACTTATTTGGATTGGGTTCTAAAAGAGGGAGGTATCTAGTTCTCACATATCTTAACTGTATTACGGAACAAGTGAAAACAGACAACTGGAGACTTTACCATTTAAAACTGCATTTTATTTGATTCAACTGAAAGGATTTAGTGTTTAGTGTTTGTCTTAGGGTCATTGAATCAGATTAGGGTTAGTCTCAGGGTAGAATTTTGGGTTACGATCAATAAAATGGTTTGCTACCAATAGTGAATCTTCGCAAGATTTTATTTCATTGAGAAATAAACTGAGTCCTATACGGCCTTAATTGTCTACCATAATTTACGCGTATAGCGTGTACACAAGTTACATTTTTGTAGACCATATCCACATAATTAACCTAAGTTATATCAAGATAAAGCAATCGGTTTTCGAGGTATTCAAAATGGCCGGATATTTTCGAGACAGACTCCATTCATTCGTTTTTCCTTGGAATCGTGAACTAAAGTTGCACGTAGCAATTGGTTGACACTTGAATTATTTTGAGATGTAGTCATCTCTGTCCCAAAGGAAGGCTATAAAAGTGCGTCTGTCTTCTGTTCTCTCTAGACCCATGCTGGGAAGAAAAGATTTCTATTAAATCTGTGGCAGGTTGCCAGCGCTAGCGTCTAAACGTGGCCTCCATCAATTACATTCGTCGCTCTTCTACCTAAATCATTGTGTTCCAGATGAATGATGTTAAATACTGTTAAGTGAGGTTAGGGGCTAAATTGTTCCTTTTTGCGTTTATCATACGTGATTCTGTTTATCCATCTTCTTGAAATTATTTCGATCTTACTGACATACTTCAAAGTTTTACGTCTGAATACTTCTCTGAGGGGATCTCTTCAAAATACTTTATGTGCTTTATGCGAAGTTTGTATTCAATTGATTTTATTGGCTTTTCTATCGAGAAACCTTTTGTCATTGCGAAGTCTTTGTCCGAAATTTTTGCCCATGATTATTTCATTGGAGTTGCATAAACTACTCATCAATAACTAAATCTTCCTTTCTTATACTTGAACATTTAAATGTTATCAATAATAATGGCGGCTGATTCATAATTGTAAATACTACAGCAAGACTATTTGAAATAAAGTACCATAACAGTCATGTAGAATATTTTTCCGTGTCTTGTCTGAAAGTACGGCTTCTAAGTATATCACTTACTTCTCTTCAATATTACTAATTTAGATATTTTATATCTGAATTTATGTCAATTTTCAATGTGGATATTTTATATCTAAATTCATATTCATGATTTTAGATGAGCGATCTATTTTTTAATCATTTTATTAGGTTCCTCAAAAACCAGTGAGCCGAACGATTTCAATCTTGACACTTTAATGCCTGGTCTACCGACTACTATGTCTGGCGAGTATAAATCCTATGGACTTTAGTACAGCGGGCACTGTATATTGCAGTAACGATAAACAGATGTGTTGGTGCAAATCAGTCAGTGTTCTGTTTGTTTTTATGTATTCATTCAATACTGAGGTTCGAAAAGGAGAAGGATAATGTCAAAAAAAGGAGGGGGTTAAGTTAAATTGATGCATGGACAGCTATGTTTATGCTCTAAATCTGTCAACACTTTCAGCAGTGGAGTTAAATTTTGGTCCAAATTCAAAGTTAGAATAAAAGTTCATCTAGTATTTGAAAATTGCTGTCAAATAAAGAATTGATTTTTCTGTAAACCATGGAAATTTTGGAGGTTAACTGGAAGAAATTCAGCTTAAACTAATTTTGGGGGGAATTGGGATAAATAGTAAAGAGGGGCAGACATTTATTCTCTGTATCCCGCTCAATCAAGAAAGAAACATACTCTCAATACCCCTTTCTTTACCGTAAAAGGATAAAAAACAACTCTCAATTCCCACTCTCCCTCTTGCAAAAAAGATAACAATCTTTTTTTCTAAAAAGATAAATATCCTCTTTCAAGATAATTTGTTTCTGAGTTTATGTGTGAATATCCCTCTCCCCCTGATTATCTCTAATCTGAAACCACACCAAAACTATTAGAGGTATTTGGACAGAAAAAAAAAAAGACAATTTTGAAAATATTTTCAAGAGTCGATATTCCTATGTGATAATCTTTTAGGATATTCACTTGAATTTACTGAAATGTTTTTGTATTATATATTCATGGTCGAACCTCTTAGGACTATTTTCACAAAATAAGCGAAGCGAAATAATGTTGAGTATCTTCATACTTGAAGATTAACCAGTACATTTTTTTAATACTGTATAAGCAAGACACCATCAACATTTAAGTTTGTTTGTTTTACTTCGTCTAAAGCACATTGGATATTGAATCGTTTGCCATTCTGTTCTTTCAGGATTTTGATATCCCGTTTCATGGCATTCAGGTTCGCTTATTCAGGTATTATGACCCCGGCCTCTCTGACTGACTTGAAAAATCAAAAATTTTCATGTGATAGTTTTGATAACTATTCTTTTTTCTTTCCACCTAGTAATCCGTAAAATAGATTCCTAGCACATAATGTCCACACCTTGGTGTTCGATAATTTGATTTTCTCTTTCGTATTACCGACGCAAAGGCATTGTCTTCTCGAAGAAAAAATTGAAAAAAATCATGTCTTTTTTAGAATAGATTAAATATATGTATACTATATCAAACTTGGTAAATATATCTTTTACTTAATTTCAACGTCAAATCATTTCAACATTCAGGAAATATTGAACGTGAACAAAAGAATGCTGCACAACATAATGAATTTTAAAAGAGCTGAGTCTGAGTGGAAGGTCTTTTCGAGAAGAGCCATGTTTTCCTCACTGACCCAAGAAATCACAACTATTGCAAGATACAACGAGATTCCTAGCAATGGGAATGATTTAGAGCCTTGCCCAGAATGGAAATCTATAGCTTCATTGGTTGTGTATGCTTCATATCATTTTCTAATTTCAATACAATCAGACAATTACTTAATCAGTTTCACGATAATTGCCTATCAACACTTCCAGAACAGGAATTAATAGTTTTAAACAATACTGTCTATTACCTCTGCATTCTTGGGGTGATGCTCGTATATCTGCTAATGTTTCATGTCAGAATACTTCCATATGCTTTGAAATTTATGCAATAATTTTTGTACAAATTTCTAAGATGACATATGCCTCTGAACGGTTGTCCTTATTTTGTTAATATCAGTCATGTTTCGATCATGGATCATTTGTCCTAATTCAGCTGTCTGTTATTCTCCTTTCATGGTTAATGCAATAAAACATCACATTATAGATAATTCTCTTGTTTTATGTCGACAATTTCAAAAGTGAGAGCGATTTTAAATCATGCGTCATTTTCTGGATTTGGAGAACAGCTAAGATAAGAACAGCGGCTGTTGATGAAATAACATACCAATGTACGGACCCACTCAAATAAATGATTTTCAAGTGCTATTACTGAATCTCTATAACTAACCCTCAAAATTTAGGTCATAGCATGAGTCAACCTTCTGTTACGCCAACATAGACCTACAGACAGAAATTTGTTGAATTGAAGTTCAAGTATTTTTACGTCAGTATGAAAGAAAATGGACCAAAAATGAGAGACCAATTTAGCAGATGTTTTGATCTTAAAATGAATTCAATTAAAAGCATATTCCAGATAGTGGGAGTGTGTGTGGGTCAATAATCAACTTGTTAAGAACCTGCAATGGGATTCCTTGTGTAAGTATTAGCTGAGTACATGATCTACTGGGGAATAGACACCAACAAGATGATAGCATTACTGAAATAATCAAGAATACTATGGAAAATCCCAGAATGAAAAAATGAATTGCTGTCACTTTATCCCCAACGAATTCTACCACACATTACTTGAGTGAGAAGTTATGTAATATATATATATATATATATATATATATATATATATATATATATATATATATATATATATATATATATATATATATATATATATATGAAAGTGTAATTTCAGTTGTAGACAGGAATGGAGCAGCCAGCCACAGGGTAAATGCAAAAGAAAATGAACTAGCCCACACCTCACCTTTTAAAAGAAAAGAACTGTAGAAGGTCATTGGCACAGTCAACATTAATTGGAAAAATTGGAGAATTCAGACTGTCCAGACCACGGTAATGCTGGGGTCTGCGAGAATTCTGGGGAAGGTAGAGGAGATTCAAGGAGAAATGGTTTTAATGAAACACCGGAGACATACCCCAAAGCGTGAATATATAAGAAAAAACACGAACGTACAAAACATTGAGAGAAAAATAGTAAACACAATGAAAATAAATTATGATCAGATAATTCCTCAAAACTAAATCAATAATTCAAATATGAACAGCCAAGTCTTTAACTTTTTCCTTTTCACGTCTCTTTAGATTCAGACCTTTCTTTTTCTATCGATACAAATACTTGTAGAGCTTCAGGAAAGGAAGTAGACTCAAATAAGCCTATTTTCTCATGTGAAATGCTGTAAACAAGAAAACGATCAATCGATCCGTGTACTGATGTTGGCAAATGCTAGCAATTCCATCAATAAATGCCTGTGGATACAACGTCGATAAAATGTACCGCGTCCGCGAAAGACCAATGCCAACACAGAACGGAAGTCAGGCCGTTTCAGCCACGATTGCTCATATCCTGTCAATACAAAAGAACTACTCAGAGCATTCAAGGAGATATGAATGGCACTATTTTATTTTGTCCAGTCGCAGAACTTTGTGATTAAACGGCTCTCGCTGGACCTGACTTTTATTTGGCCTTAAGAATTAACTGAAATATATTGACGAAATTACTACAAGATTGAAAAGCTGTGTTCAGTGACTACAGCCATAAGCAAATTCTTTCACAGTCAAGTCTGCGTCTTCTGGCAATATTATTGCAGATGCTGTTTGATGAGTCATATGATGCGATATTTAACCACCTCCAAATAAGCTTGGAATGTTACCTAATGTCGAAACTAGCTCTGTTTATACCAGATCCCGCTTGAAGACGTGAACATAATGAATGAACAATTGGAGATAGTTTGCGAAACGTAATAAGCGCTGTTCAAAAGAAAGATGATTAATTAATTTGATAATAGAAAATTTTATGGGAATATCTCATCTTATTAAAGCCTTAAAGATAGCACATATACAACTTGTAATGATATGAGAAAATCCAAATCAAGATTTTGACTTTTGAATATATTAAAAACATCCATTCTTCAATTGGTGTTTATCACGTTTTGGAACCCCATTCTTCACTTGCTTCTCAATTCATAAGCCGGGTAGCTACACTGTGACTCGATTAACAAAGAAGTTTTCTCAAAAATTCTCCAGAGTGCGCTTTGTAGTCCCTTAAGTGAATTAACCAGTCTGAACTTTGAAGGTGACAGCAATATTTACGAGAGAATCCAAGCAAAATCAATTTACCGTTGAAACAATATCGATTTTTTCCGTCTCTCTTATTCTCTGTCGTGATTATATATGGAGGTGTTTAGTTTTTATTTGATTGACTTTTTATCTGCTCTCTCTGAATTACTTTTATTTGATTTTATTTGAATGCCAACGAAACCATTCCCAGTGCTCATGTGAATAAATCTACAGCCTTTGCCTTCGTAATCCACATTTTTCGCTGCTCTTTGTCCAAGTCTTGATATTTCACATACTGGAAAAGCCGGATCTAACCTTTCAAATATTTTCTTGAATATTTAACATAAATATGTTTCTTTGCCAGAACAAGTTTATTAAGATAAGCATAGCACCACAGGCAAGGCACGCGCCAAGTAAAAAGGAGAAATGAATACTGTAGCCGGACAAATTTCATAGTAAATCTTGTAGAAAATCGAGATGCTGATCTTTTTATGCGCAACTGATATAGTTCCATGTGCTATTGAATCCATTTTGATATTTGACAGTGTTAATGCCAAAAATTCGAATGCAACAAACTATTGCGTGTACTCGTCATGGAGATACTTATAGCAACAAATCAGCGTTGGTCTGAAATGCTTTTAAATGAGTAAGGAAGTTGAGATCCTACCTCGCAAAGCGAAGACCGTGTGTCATATAAAGCATCTGCGTGCAGTAGCCAGGATAGGAAGTTTTTTTTTATCTGTACAACTAATGGCACTTGCAAGTATGGCATGCGATATCAGGTTCCCCTGAACTCATGAACCTGGTCCCTTTTCTGCATGTATTTCACGTTCAGCTTTCTTATGGATATTTGGTCTATAGGTGTATCTTTTGCATGAATACTTTAAATTGCTGCTTTATTTTTCTAACAATTCCAAAGAAATCCTTGATCATGAGCATTGTTCTTTTTTTTCTCCAATTTCAGCGTTCATCTTGAGAAAGTTAATCCCAAAACTTATGTGAGCTGCAGATACTAAATTCTCTCCGGTTGTAGCAGAGACCAGCAATCAATTACAGCTAAAACTTGAGGAACAAAAAAATTAGTAATCAGTAGAGACACATCAAAATCAGATATGGCAGACATACGCGAAGGAAGACAACCTCAACGGTATTAAATCAAAAATAATTGACATGAAACAACATTGGAGTATTAAAACGTTAAGTCAATCTGCCTACATATTTTTTACAGGCCATTCGATTAGCAGACCAAATATTGATAGCATGTTTGGACCATTAATCAGGAAATAGCAGGAATGACTTTCGAGGTTTCAGTCCATAGACACAATGAAGAAGAGACAACACAGACTTATTAGAGGGATCTGCGCATGTGTGTGTGTGTGTGTGTGTGTGTGTGTTTTGTGTTTTTTATGCGCTTCTATGTGTGTGTTTATGTGTTCCAGCGCTCCCAGTCATACTGATTTGGCTACATGCTTATATATAGCATCAGCATTTCACTGGAAACCACCTAAAAATGCATGTTATATAAGTGGAGAAATGATTTTAAAATTTTTTGTAGCCTTATTTTATCGGGTTCATTAATATCATCTAGATTCTAAACCATGACTTTCTAAATCAATTCTAGATTTTTGTCAATGGAAATTGCCAGTGTCGTCATTCAAAAGAAAATATTCAGATCATATTCCTTCTTCAATGGAAGGTTTTTTTCGATACTTCAAATTTCAACGCTACGGTTGTCCAGTTAATGACTTTGATGGCAGGTTAAATACTATTTCTGTTTAGAATTTCCTTTCTGAACTTTACAAATGAGGATTTCAGGTTTGAAAACCATGAGAGAAGTCTGGTCATATCATTATTTGATAATGAAAGTTCCAATACAGTAATGGAAAGTAGCTCAAATACTTTGAGTATCGAAACAACAGGATGCATTAACGCAATTTCATTTTGCAAATTAAACAATCTGACATGTAAGTCACTCTCTCTGTCTCCCTTGTTATACCTCTCTTTCCTCATCAGTCTGTCTCTATTTTTTCTATATGTTTCTCTCACTCTTTCTCTCTCTCTCTCTCTCTCTCTCTCTATATATATATATATATATATACGCTAATATATTTTGTTGAAAATACGTCGACACATGAGTGTACTCAGACATGAAAATACACACGTACACACACACACACACACACACACACACACACACATATATATATATATATATATAGAGAGAGAGAGAGAGAGAGACAGACAGACAGACAGATTTGACAATTCACTCAATGGGTTTTGTTCACACTTTATTTTGTGTTTCTATAACTCATAATAATCAGAATATGAAGTAAATGCATAACATGTGGGGACAAAAATGTTTTGCTGAGTTGGTGCTGTGTTATTCGCCCCTTTAAAGAATGTCATCTGAGCTGGAACAATCCATATGACATTGATCAGTAATCCATATATATTTATATAATGTTTTAATGTATTTTTAATTTGTACCACTACATGGCAAAGAAATAAAACACGATATTATCTGTGTTTTTGATAGTTAATTTCGTGTTTATATCATTATCATTTTATAAAATGGTACAAATTATGAAGATTTATACCAGGTGAATATCGATTTGATGATTGCATTAGATGCGAAAGGTGGACAGTAATCGGGTAAATATCCTTGTAATTATATATATATATATATATATATATATGATTACTATATTATTATACATATATACATTTGCAATTATATACATATAAGTGCATATATATAGCTCGATGGATGATGGTATTTATTCAATACGGCTGGGCAGCCATATGACTGTTTTGTTCCTAAATCTGCAAAACTGTTACATGGTTAAGAACTTGTGATCACAACGAGGAATTGAAACATGTATTACCATCTTTGCAGGACAAAAAATACTACATATATTGAGAAAACTTCCATAAAATGTTATTTTGGATTTGAAACTCCCAAAAGGCATGCATTAACTAATTTTTTGCGAACTATAAGTGGTCAAACCTGTAAAGCTCCCCCGAATATATATATATATATATATATATATATATATATATATATATATATATATATATATATATATATATATATATATATTACCAGTTGATCTACTTTTCGTATTCAACCTCTTTTCGATTGTAATGACAGAATATGTATATATATATATATATGTATATATATATATATATATATGGAGAGAGAGAGAGGGGGGAGAAAGATAACAGGAAAGAATGAGTAAATGGAAATGAAAACATGAAATATTTATTCAAAAATTCGAATCCCAAACGCCAGTCCCAGCATTCAAATCAGGATGTATACATTTATAAGACAGCCGTTTAGTTGTTTTATCCCCTCCGATTCCACGAGGATCGAAACTTCTGCTTCAGACCCAGAAGCTGGCATTTTACCCCTGCCCTACGCAGAACTGGATGGTCAGTAAAACCGAATTTGAGTGATATATTTACTCATGCACAAATTCCCCATCCACTGGAGTGCTCTACTCCAGAGTCGGGAGAGTATTGCTATATATAGTTCATAATGGATGAGTTGGTCCACTCAAAAGGTGCTCAACCCTGGAGAAGAGAGCTTCAATCATGGTAATAATTATTATGTCATCCACAGACTCGCATTTTTGGTTGATAAAAACTAACTTGATACTAATTGCATTGAAGCATGAAGTATATATATATATATATATATATACACACACACACTCTCTGTATCTTATTATGATTTGATCGCTCCAAACTGACGTTAAAGTAGCTCCACGACTGGGAGTGGTTATAGTGACCGAATACTGGCATGGTGAATAGTATTCACCCGATGAAACGATCCATTCATAATGAACTTTTCCTGATTAGATCCATGAAAGGATTCCAAGTGTTGCAATGTCCTCCGAAGCAGCAGGGGGAAAAGAAAGAAGACTTCGGTACCTGGCACCCATCCAATTGGCCTCACCACTTACTTCAAAGACAACATCTCTACTCAAACTATTTAGATGAAGGTGATTATGACCCAAGTACTTTCATCACTTGCCTTGTCCCTTCCAGGAATTCTGGATTCTGTTTTAGATTTCGCCAACACATTTCTTTGTTAATCTATCAAATTTCATTCCCCACTCCTAGGTATTCGTAGAGTAAGTAAACAAATTCAGCCAAATCGCATTCGATACACCGGTTTTTGTAACCTCGCTGACATGAGCATTTTCTAGCTGCTTTGGATTACCAGGTGTTGTATACGGCAACGAAATTGTTCGGCAGCTATCAAAGCACATGCCTCTGCGATCAGATTATCTTGCCAAGCGGGGACAGTACATTGCAGTTGGTTATGTCTCAAGCACACGCTGTTCAATGGAGAATACATGACGGTAGGCCACCATACGTACATAATCAAGTGCCTGCGATCATCGTATATGAATTTAAGCGGATAATTATTAACGTTTCTCGTCCAGTGGATATTCAGAAGCCACTGTAGTCACTTTGATTAATTAATTTGGAACAGAATCACTGCAGCCCCATGAATTTCCCGCCCAACGAACCAGCCATGTGAACTGCAGATCATTCTCACCTTGCTCGGCTGTTATCTCTGCTCGCGTCCGCAGACTAGGGACTAAAAGCTTGGGAATTTACACGTATACACAAAGAGTCAGCGTCTAAAAGCGAATTTCCTCGCTCAAATCTTGTGTAGATAAACGATATATTTTTTAGACAATCAGTTCTTGTACATCTGGGCCTATGATAATACATTTATGCTAAATATCGATATTATGTTGATAGTTCAGCTTCACTCGGCCAGAGGCCAACTTAAATAGGAGTTGAAAAAACTGTCGTGCCAATCGTTGAAGTGTGAACTGCATAACTGATTTGAAATTCACCATTCAAAATCTTTGATTTTACCCAAGCGAGAGCACAGACAACTCCTACTTGAAATGAACAGCTATCTCAACCACAAAACATGTTCTTTAAACTAGGAATGATTACATCTGCCTGTCTAAGATATTGAACCCCAGTGTCCAGCGTGACAAATTGCTTCATTTAAAAAAAATGTTCCTGAGGTTTCGAAACTGCTAAAGAAGATTCATTTTATTGATGAGCTTCTCTTGCAACTGCGAAAACCAATAAACAGTTCGTTGTTATTTATGATGAGAGGGAGGGGCAGCACATAAGGAAGAGGGATAATAGGGGGTGTCAAGGTAATATACGTTAAAAATGATGAATGAGAAGAACTGTTTCACAGAACGCTTAAACAATTCATTAGTCCCTCTCTTTGTCTATCTCATTCACTCTCTGTCCGTCTGTCAGTCTGTGTATATCTCTCTACCTCTGTCTCTCTTTACACACACGTATATATATATATATATATGATGTGTGTGTGTGTGTGTGTCTTTTTATATGAAGACAGAGAAAAAAAGAGCGTGAAACACACACACACACACATATATATATACACAAACACACACATATATATATATATATATGTGTGTGTGTGTGTGAGAGAGAGAGAGAGAGAGAGAGAGAGTGTATGCGTGTGTTCCACGCTCTTTTTTTCTTTGTCTTCATATAAAAAGAAAAGGTCGGAAATTCATGGCGAGTCACCTACTGAGAAAATCCATGATCGTCCTTCCGTGGGGCAACTAGCACGAATACTGATCCCCAGAGGAGCAGGCTGAGTAAATTGGCTCAGAAGGAGTACAGGCATGACAGGAGGACCAACAGGGAATAGTGTATGCAACTGAAATTTGACAAAGTACACGATGCCAATGGCATATTCAAAAAAACAATAACTGTCCTAAAAATGAGAAAGTAAATATTGTGGGACGATTGCAGAACATGGAGGAGACAAAAATATTCTCTTTAACTTTTTGTTGTTCGTCGTGGATTCTTCTGTGATATATTTTCGTGCGCAATTACTGAAGGCTCAAAAACGTGTATGCGCACACAGTTTAGATGGAGCTAGGATGAAAACTGTATCAATAATTATGGGTAAGCTTAAGGGAGTCCCATAGAGCTTTGAAGAGATGTTGAAAGAATTTGATATTAGGGTTCAAAAACGAACCTCCATAGTACTAAAATAATGAGTTGAATGATGTAGTCTTCAGCAGACAAACTGCCACTTGATCTTTAACGAAAATCAGCAGGAAGAACTGGAGGTAAAACTTGAAAAAAATGACCACCTGTTTAATTGTAATTATAATTGTTCCAGCGAAATACTGAGTGAAAACAGAAGAAAGCAAAAAGAATAGAAGAAAATACTGGTTACTTGCCCGGGAACTGAGAACATGTTGGACATTCAGGCTAAAGTCGTGTCTTAAATGGAAATTTAGGAAACATGAAAATGTCCAAAACACCGTGTTTTTGTGCAAGAAAACTAAAGAAGGTGCTGAATGCTTGAGACTGACAGTAGATGAATCTGTGGCGGTAACCACTACAGATCTGCTGTGGATTTACAAATGCCAACACTGATCATTTCTTAATGTACGGAGGAAGGTGCTTTACATTTGAGGAGACTTGCTTTACTTGCTTCTTTGGCAGTACATACCAGACATCTGGTTTTAACTTGCGAATTTAAAAAAATCATAATTTTGATACCCTTATTCAATATTTTTTCAAACTTATTCGATACAAATTTTTATACACTAAGGAAAGTGCCGGATATTTATCAAGAATTACTGTCGCTCATTCTGTACGAGTAAACACCAGACATTGTGAGTGAACATTCAAATGCAAATAACAATCTTTTTTTTTTTTTTTCGATTTGTGCTTTAGATGTTTATACTGGTGAAAAAGTAAATCCCCCAAGGGAGGTAACATTCGATGGGGCTTCGAATACATAAATAAATAGATAGATTAAACTGGATTCTCTTCAATACTACTTTGACTCCATTGTTACCACAGACGACCGTAAGAGTACGGGGCCTAAGTTGAAACATTTTTTCTTGGTGGGGTGGGGGGTGCAATGATTCATTGTCTAATGTCTATAGAATTTTAGAGGTATAGATAAAGTTTATCCCAGCCATTTTCTGTTAGAATGGAAAGCAATCAAAATGTATGCTCAAAAATCATAGAGAAATACGTGTTTTACACTGTTCATCAATCAATTATCATATTATTTAATACAAGTCCAGCGATGAAATTTTAGAATATAAACTGTACAGTCAAACATTACTGACTTCTTAAAAATTCAGGAAGAGAATTAAAATCGTTACTGTTCTCTGCAAAATCTGTAAATGTGGTGATAGATGTGTGTTTTAATGTGTAATGTGTATTTCACAGAAGTAAAGTTGTTCATCCTAGTGCAGGGTTCTTCTGGCACAATCCATCGTAACATATACAAAGCTAGAAAAAAACCTGCAAATATCTCAGCCATTAGTCCTGGGGATTAGAAAACAAGAAACCTATTTTCCCCACTCATTGAGGAGTGTGTGTGTGTGTGTGTGTGTGTGTGTGTGTGTGTGTGTGTGTGTGGTGTGTGTGTGTATTTGAAAAATTCCAAGTTTCCACAATGGACAATTATAGGTGAGGAGAGTATAGAAGAAAGAATAAGAAAAGGAATTACAGAGGAGATAATGAAAAGAGAAGCAATAAATTCCAATTGAAATATCTGGTAAGCAACACCAGATAATTCAAACTATCGTTGATGCCTTTCAATTTTCTCGTCGTCTCTTCCTCTCTCTCTCCTTTTCCCCTCTTT
Organism: Thysanoteuthis rhombus; assembly: GCA_963457665.1. NCBI lineage: Eukaryota > Metazoa > Mollusca > Cephalopoda > Oegopsida > Thysanoteuthidae > Thysanoteuthis > Thysanoteuthis major. Next base: position 32,955,773 of record OY735229.1, on the reverse strand, counting down.
TCTCTTCCGACTTTCTTTCTCTCTTCCCCGATCTCTTTATCTATTCACTTCTCCCTTTCCTTCCTTCTTCCCATCTTTCCTTTCCTCGTTGATTGATGACGTGAGGAGGGAATCAGTCTCTCTCTCTTTTACCTTCTCTCTCTATTCATCATTTAAAATTTATAACGTACTAACTCTTCTTGTTTTAACTGGTTGTCTGTACCAGTCATCGCTGATAGGATAATAAATAGTCAAATTCATCAATAGTAGGAGTTTGACAACAATATAGAGACGTGCAAGTGTCCTAATGGTTAAAAGTGCCGAAAAAAGAATCGATAAATCAAGTTCAAACTCCAGCTGTTAGATATTGGGTTCATTTCATTAATGCTCTTGCATCTGAGCTATGAATAAATAGCAGGGCAGTCTGACAAACTCAGCCTCGTTTGGCAGTCAGTCAAGGAGACGGATAACTGAGATTCCAAACTGGGAAAGTTCAACATTCCTTGCTGCATCTGGTGAAGTTGCCAACAGTCGCGTACGGAAGGGGTTCCCAAAATATCCGGTTAACATCATGAGGCTTTGATGGGACTGGCTAGCTGAAAGTAGAATATGATAAATTGTTCGTGTAAAATTATAGAAATATAAATGAACTGACCGACAAAATAGATGTGACCACCCTATCTACTCACCCATGAGACACTCGTATAAAAGTGGGGATGTACAAAAATTAGAAATAAAAAAAAAAAACAAACAAACAAATAAAATTAATTAAATAACATGAAAGGAAAGGTCATATATTTTTCAAGAAAGGAAACAGAAATTAAATACCCCAGAAGATGAATGACAGTCAACTGAAGATAATGATTCTGGTGAGAGAGCATTGTTATTCTGTGCACCCCCTCCCCTATTAGTTTCAGGTTTACAAAGTTAAAACTTCTGTCATTGTGGGATCCGCGGGAAAGAGGTCTTTTCTAAATTATTGTTCCTAATTTCTTTCATTCCATATGATCCTTTAACTCTTTGTTTCCTTATCTCTTCCCTATCTAACTTTCCATGCACGTATCTTCAACTGCATTTATTTCTTTACATTTTAGTCACCATAGTTCATCATCATCATCATCATCATCATCATCATCATCATCATCATCATCATCATCATCATCATCAGTCTTTAAACGTCCGTCGTTGGACATAGACCTTCCCCAGGATTTGCCACTCTTCCCTATCATGGGCGTCGCGGAGCCAATACTTCCTGAACCTGTCTAGCTCGTCTCTCCATCTAATATTTTGCCGGCCTCGGTTGCGCATGTGATCTCGGGGGATCCATGTCGTGAGTCGCGATGTCCATCGATTGTCTGCCATTCTTGCAGCATGGCCAGCCCACCGCCATTTGAGATTTTTAATGGATTCGATGATGTCCCTAACTTTAGTCTTTTCTCGGATGTACTGTGCTATCTTGTGGTCTCTTCATGTGAGGCCTAGCATTATTCTGTCATGTGCACGTTGCATGGTTCTCAATTTACGGGTCTGTCTCTTGGTTAGGTTCCATGTTTCAGCTCCATATATGACTATTGGGAGGATGCATTGGTTATACACCCTTCTCTTTAGGATTAATGGGATCTTCTTATTTTTGAAGGTTGAGCTAGCTCTGCAAAAGGATTGCCATAAACTTTAAAAGAATTTTCGCGTTAAAAACTTTGTGAAAGCGTAAAAAACCCGTCAAAACTGGCTTAAAATGGTTAGGGAATAGCCAAGATGCGCTATAATAGCTGAAAATGGAGCGAAATTTTCACATTACAAAAACAAGAAATGCGCTAAATTCTGCGCAAAGAGTCGTCGTCGTCGTCTTCTTCTTCTTCTTCTTCTTCTTCTTCTTCTTCTTCTTCTTCTTCTTCTTCTTCTTCTTCTTTCCACTTAGCTTTTATTCCCCTTCTTTTGTTCTCCTTCTTTACTTCTCATCCTTTGGCCTTCTTTTTCTTTTTCTCCGTCTTCTTTTTCTGTTTTTTTTCTTCTTCCTCTTCCTCCCTCTCTTCCTTTCCTCTGGCTCTTGTTGTTGTTGTTGTTGCTTTTCTCTGTCTCCTTCTCCTCCTCCCCCCTCTTCTTCTTCTTCTTCTTCTTCTTCTTCTTCTTCTTCTTCTTCTTCTTCTTCTTCTTCTTCTTCTTGTAAGGTTATGTTTATGCATGGTTATGCAAAATTTGTTCCTTTGTTTATGCCTTGCAGTGTTTTATTGTTTGTTTTAATTCAAACTTTCTCAATTATTCCAACTGAAAAAAAGCACCTTCTTTTATGGCATGTAAGACGCTCTTTTTTCTAAGTTCTCTCTTGGGAGGCAGACGCTTTACAATTTGTTTTGTTTTGTTCCTACGCTATGTAAATGACCAGACACTGCGGGGTTGGATATAGATTCGAATACGTAAGAGCAAAATGAAATAAACTGATAGGATGGAGGGCTATAAAGATAAGAGAAATACATACAGGGGTTATTCAATTCATCCAAAAATATGCCTGTAAAATTTATGGGGTGTCTCATCTACACATGTGTCATATATGCCAGGTAATATGGTAATTCTTTCATTGATCACACCAAACATGGTATGCTGCCAAAATATTTTGTCATGAGGCAGTTTTTATCGAGTGTTTAACCAGACCTGTCTTTATTTTTTAATTGAACCTTCGACAACGATAAGGTCAAAGTCAAACTTCAAGAACAAGGAAGTCCAATTAGTCAGAGAAAGAAGACTTTACGACTAAAACATCCTCCCGATAGTCACCTATGGAGCTGAAACATGGAACTCAAACATGAGAACGACCCTCAAACTGAGAATCATGCAACGGGCACATGGAAGAATTATGCTCAAGCTAATATGGATGGATCACAAGACAGTGCAATATATCAAGGGAAAAACAGGGGTCCAAGGCATCATACAATCCATTTAGAAACTCAGATGGCAATGGGCTAGTTATTGCAGACAGCTGCAGGAACCCATGTAACCGAGGTAGGCAGAATACAAGATGGATGGACGAACTAAACAAGTTGAGAAAGTGTTGGCTCTGCAACGCCCATGATAGAGAGGTGTGGCTAATCCTGGTGGGGGGAGTATGTCCAACAAGGGATGATAAAAGACTGGTTTTGGTGATGATGACATTTTTCTGATTAGTATTTCATCGTAATTTTAGTTGCTTTCCATCACATCTTTGCAGTACTTATTTGAGTCTCGTTGAGAGTTAGTCTTTCATTTTGATCTGCAATAATGGCCTTAGACTGATGCAAGTTGAATACAGTAATCCAGAATTCACGAAGCCGGCAGCTTTGATGAATGGGGGCGATAATTTGAAACTCACAAAATTTATGTTTAATCTTTTTTTTTCTCTTCATTCATATTCTTCGCAAATTTCATTATTTTCCTCTCGTTTACCTCCTCTTCTTCTTCCAAACTGCACATAATTTTTTCTATTATCATTCCGTACGGATCCCTGGCCCTTCTCACTACTCCTTTCATTATTTGATTCTTTCTTTCTCTTTTCATTATACTTCTCTATTCGCCTCTGTCCATACTGCTGTTTTCATCCATTAAATCTTCTCCTTCTTTTTCTTCCTCTTCTTCTTCAAGTTTAATATTATTCCACTCTTGTCTGCTCTCGGGTGATAAGTAAGGGAATAATGACTAAATAAAGCTGAAGGAACAAGATATTTTTGGAACCAATGTTTGAACAAATCTCTTTTATTTAAGGATCTAATATTGTTCTTTGCTATGTACAAGTCTATTCATATACCACGAGCTAGTCGACGGTATAATTAATTGCCAAGCGGAAGGACAGGAATGATAAGACAACGCTGACCGGTCAGTTGGAGACAGCTAAATGTAAGAATGGCTTTAAAATCCACTCTTTAGGCAAAGGGTGGGTAGAATATTGATTTTACATTAAATACGAACATATTTACTCATTACAGATTGAGCTTGACTAATGCAGCAAGCTTTAGACCAGACAGGTGCCGGAGTAGATTTTTATAACCAGCTCGGGCTAAATAATGAAAGTCAGACCATAGTTGCGTCAAGTCGAAATTTAATGCCTCTGTCAACTCTTCTTTTGTAAAGCCATTCTATTAATCTTCATTTAACGCTAATATCGTTGTAAGATAGAATTTCATTCATGCATTTGCACGTTTTAGTATTCTGACGCAGTAAAGAAATATTTTTGCTCTGGTGACGTGATAATAAAATGTTACTTGAACAACACACCAATATAAGCATCTCTCGTTCATAGAAAGAATGGGAATGAATTCTTTGTGAAGATGCTGTGAGACATGCGCTATGTCGATTTGCCACATTGTCAGTCAGTGACAGTAATCGCTGCTATAGATGCTTGCGCATCTACAAATAGCAGAATAATGTACATTCTGAACAGTTTTACTGATACCAATACAATTTTCGTAGACATTTAAAAAATCAATATAAAATATCCTAACGTAAATATTCTTTTTTTTTCTTTTTACAAACCATAGCCATGGAATATAAGTAAGCAAATAGAATTAAAGGGATATCCAAAGAAGAGTATTATTTTACTCGATTTCCTTTTATTGAAATTCCAAATAAAGTATCCACACAGATCATACGGTAATTTGTTTGAAAAAAAGTTAAATTGGATTTGTTCCTTCAGTGACTTATACTTGGAATATGTGAAACTGATGCAACCAAGTGAAGGTGTATTCACAAAGAATAATTTTTCCCCCGAAGTTTTTAATGGAAACTGCTTTAAATAGATGTCACTTTTTTTTTTTTTTTTTTTATCAAATCAGTGCCTAAAACTTTATTGAAAACCAATAACTTGTTTACTTTTGGTAGAATTTTGGGAAAAAACATTTTTTTGCAAGAAAACTTCTCCATGCAACACTTTTTAAAAAATACCTGACTACTCTCAAATATTCTATCTTCATAATGGCACACAGATTTCAATGATAGCAATAATTTGACCACCAGTTTCAAATCGTTATTCCGAACCATCGAAGCTGCCGAATTCGTAAATCCTTGAATAGTTTGTTCAACCTGTATCAATACATGACCATTAGAAAACAAAGCAGACCAAAATAGAAGACAAACTCTTGGCAAGACTTGGCTGATTCGGACTCAATAATTGAATATTTTATTGTATTGTCAAGGATTTAATTTTTAAATAGAATTTTTAAAAGAAATTTTTGGTACATGTTAATGATACTTACGCACTTGATCAAAGATAGGGTAGGTTACAGATTAACCCTTTTCAGACGCCAAAAGGACGATAAAGATAATAGACTGATTGACCACAGAAAGTGTGGTCGCTTTCAACTCTGGCTGATTAATTGCCAATCGCTACCCCCTAATTGTAAAAACGTTAGGCGGAAAAGAGTGAGAGAGAGTTGGTGGAAAGGTGTCGGTGTATAAGAATGTTAACATTCTGAAAAAGATAGAAAGTGAGTTTAGTGGCGTGATAAACCGAAGAAACACACAGGAGGAAAATAGAAAAGAGTAAACGATCATTTAGTTCTAATATCAGGCTGAAGAAGAATGAGTGTAAATCTAGTAAAGTAGATGAAGATGGGAAAAAGGCTTAGGGAGGATCTTGTTTGGTTTTAAACAAAACTACGGATGTATTCTTGGTTGGCTGGAGATGAAAAATGAAGGCTCGATTTTTAATCTTGACATATCCTCCGTCTTTTATTTGTTCCTTTTCTTGCAGCGGAGCTACCGCCAGAACTGTAAATAGTGGGAAAATGGCCCGACGCCATTAACCTTCATCTCAAATGAGCACCAGGCTGAGATGTTGCAATGAAAATAAACTGAAATTGGAAAGAAAAGGGAAGAACTGCTAGTCTGAGATTCATCGGTGGTTGGCAATGACCAACATCTCTTGGCAGAGCGCTGTGCTGGGATGATCAACTAAAAACATCTGTGGTATTTTGTTACGTAATGATCACTATAAAAAACTGGAAGGAATGATATTAGCTTTTTCGTTTTATTAATGCGACCCCTACGTGGAACAGGTGCACACATTGAAAGCCAGCTAGCTTACTCGACCATCTTGGAAACTGTAGAAACCCATTTTGGCAGAATTGGCGACAGCCCTGTTTTTACAGTTTCAAAAATATTACAACTGATAATACTATAAGTGTGCAAAAACAACAGCACTTATTATCGAACGGAACGAACGGTAAGTTCAGTTATTCTAAATTTATTTTTTTACCTGTGGGATGTACAGCAGCTGTAACAGAAAAAAACAGGCTTCACATGGCAAAAACAATGTGAGTTCGAGTTTTGCCAAGGGCTTATCTTACATTCCGATCGATTCTTTTTACTTTTGACCACAGAGTGACAATCTGTGTTGTAGCGATTGAAAGCAACTGAAATTAAGATTAAGGATAATCAAAATACTGTTTTTAGTTTTGACAATGATCATTAAAAATCAAATTCATTTTTTTAGAAAGCTCTTCCTACTATCATTAGGTTTGGACGGTAGAACGGACGAAAGTCATGTGATAGATCGATCGAAACATTGAACTGAGAACACAAACAGCAAGAAAGAGTCCAATAGTCCAAAAGAACTCTTTGCTGAATATACAAGTCAAAAATCCATAACGGTTGCTAATGCGTCATCAATAAAAAGCAATGATAGCTAATATTAAGTCATTATAATTTACCTATAATATCCTAGATATTCCAATATTTTTCGACACATATGTAGCATAATTTCTCAAGAAAAGTCGGAAATAAAGTTTTGAACACAAGGCTTTGGTGACTACTATGCTTTCAGAATTAAATTTTCCGAAGTTTTCTCCGACATGACAAATCAAGTCAATAATTGAATTACATTTAAAGAGTAACTCTCTGACGATTCCCTCGAACAAGCATTAAATTCCCATCTTCTTCGATTTGAAATCATTCACTTTTAATATTTATCATAGTTTTCATTTCTTTGTTTTATCGATTTTTATCGTATGTAGTCATTTTGCTTGGTTGAATAATATATCTACCAAACGACAGAGGAATGTAATGTCTGTATTCTCCCTCATGAATTCTGATTTGTACGTACTAACAAAGCATAGCAGAAAGAAAGAGGGAAATATCGCCTGAATAGAGGCTGAGTCGACACTGCAAACCACATCATAAGAAAATACAGAATGTTGGCTCCAAACGGACATAGGAACAGACGAAGCACAATAGGAGCATTTATAAACTGAGAATTGTGCAAACAGCTTGGGTTCTAAACGAAATTTGAGTTCAAATCGAAAGTTGTCTTCAAAAAAAAAAAGAAAAAAAGAAGAGATGTTGCACGCTCCGGTAAACGTGATTTAGACCACCAAACACAGTAAAGCAAGTGGCCTGAATCTGATACCCAATTTCATCGGTATATGGATTTACCTATTCAGATAACCACAAGAAGAAGAAGAAGAAGAAGAAGAAGAAGAAGAAGAAGAAGAAGGATTCTGGGTTTGAATGTATAGAGATCATGAAACGGTCAGTCAACAGAATATTCCTCTTGAGCAAAGTAAAACGGGGCAAAACGTCCAGTATTACATTGGTTGCAGGAACTGTCGCTATGATGGCAAAGTTTATATCAAACGTCCTTTAGAGGGCTTCCACTGTCCCGTTTGAAATCAGAATTGTCCGTCTTCTGGACTTGTTGCCCACCAAGGCTATATATCTCAGGCTCCAAAGGAATGGCTTTGTACATCTCACTGCCGAAACAGTGCATGTATTCATTCCTTGTATCAGATTCCATCTATATTATGAACTACAGTTTACCGATGGTCGTTGTTGGAGACCTGGAGTCTCCAGCCCTCATTCCAACATCCCACAGTCCTCTGCAGTACTGTTATCAACAGTTACACTCTAGTTGCCTGGTGGTTATCTCTGAAGGCTGAGCGACAGTATGTCTCTAGGGTCTCTACCCCTTCTCATATCGTCCTTATCACACCAATACAGTGGTTTGTACTGTATCAACCATCTTGTACTACCGTGGCCTCCATATTGCTCACCTTTTTTCGATTTCAATTGCCCTTCCACCTCATTCATTTCCACCTTGAGATCCGTAGTTTGACTATCCCTTGCCCACAGCTATCAAATATGTTTCACCCAGATGGAGTTGGCAGTTTAGACATCAAAGACCGAGATAAATTTTTAGCTTCTTTTCTCCAGGACTGTCTCCAGTTTTCGGAGGTACCGTTTGTCAACCTGATTGAATACCCCTCGATTACTTAGTCCCTGGTTGTTACTGTTGCTACTCTGTCGTGTTCTTGAACTCTTGGGACAGTTCGCAATATTCATTGGTTATGTGGAGTACAGTGTAGTCCCTTTCTTCACAATGGCGGCATTTGTTATTTGTCTGAATTTTGTCATTTCTTGCCTTGTCATGAATTGTTTTGATGCGTTTGATCTTAGCTGCCATGTTGAGCTATTATTATTAAAAAAATATGATAGATTCAGTAAAAGTTTTCAATGGATATCTCTTTTTCAATTGTCTATATTTTTCAATTGAGAACGCGAGACTCTCGAATTCAGATGTTAAATATACGGACCATCTCGTATTTTTATTTTATCTTATTTTAGTTTTTGGTTAGTCGTCTGTTTTGTGCGATTCATGTTATAGCCAAAGGCTCATAATGGATTGGTCCACGTGGTATTGACAAGACAATTGGAAGTTGTAATCGAATGAGATAAACTGATGCCATTACCACAAGTTTCTTCTTATGATTATTTTAGAGAGCACAATATCAGCAATATTTCTCACATTATATTTTGACTTGATGCTTTAGGTTGGATCACCTTATAAATCAGCTTGAGTTAAGGAGAGACTTTAAAATTGAATTAAAGAATAGAATACGATAAATCAAATATAGAAACGTTGAATAATTAAAATTACTTAATAGATTATTTTCATACTCCTTATGCAGATCAATATTTTTTCAACCAAAGACAGTGAAACAGTATGAACCCTGAGATTTCACCAGATGAAAAAGTGAAAAAAATCGTTGTAAACGGGACATTGAACTGATTGTAAATGATATCAATTAGCTCAGTGTAAAAATTGAAAACTTTTGAATTTTAGAATATATATTTCATCTTTTATGTATATCTATCACTTAGGATCTCTTCTCTCTCTCTCTCTCTCTCTCCTCTCTTTATCTATCTATCGATCCATCTATATATATATATATATATATATATATATATATATATATATGTGTGTGTGTGTGTGTGTGTGTGTGTGTGTGTGTATCGTAGGAGTATGAGTTGATTCGACAGAATTCTGATGAAAATGACCATTTGAACAGGAAAAAAAATAAATTGAGGGGAAAGCAGGTGATACCTCTCGACTTTTTTTCATTATCACATAGGCATATTTCGAAGCATCGCGATAGTTGGTAAGCAGCAACCGCAGAAACCTGCAGCTGTTCTCAGAAGATTGAATAATATCTACATGATTGGGGGAAGAAATAAGGATATTTCTGCGTTTTCAGGCTGTTTAATTTGAGTGGGAATGGGAGCACTGTACCCTTCTACTCCTTGTTCGTTGAGATTTAACACCTGCTTTTTCTCTTTTTATTCCCACCAGCATTACATATATATACATACATACATATATATATATATATATATATATATATATATATATATATATATATATATATATATATATATATATATATATATATATATATATCTTTTACAGAAATGATTTGAAGCCATTCAGGCGAATCCATTGATTAACCTCACACATACTGAAATATATTGCTTTGTTCCTTGTATAACTGCCAAAACAAAAAAAAAATGATGCATATATCGAGTTTATGCATATGTTTGTTGTAATGTAGCTAGACATAAACATAAATCGATGTGCATAAATTAAAGAATGCAAAAAAGAATACCTGCTAAGACAGGTCTGGTTAGTCGCTCAATAGAAACTGCTATGTGGCCAATTTTTCTGCCTTTTAAACTTCATAGGCGTGGTCTGTACGCGTGATACAAACATACGCGGCCAGCTATAATGGTCAACTTGCAAATAGAAGAAAGTTATGTCAGCGGTTTAAAAGATAGTCCGCAATGTATGAAACTGAATTTTTTGTTAAAAATTGAATTGTCAAGTTCAATTTTATGCCATTGTTGATAATTATAATTTCTTACACTGACGGTTTGTGAGAGAGCAAGAAACGATTATTCACTACACTATTTTATCCCTAACCTTTAAACAGTTTACTTTTGGCAACTCAGTTTTTACAGAAGCCTGAAAATAACTACAGGTTTTCCTCCATCATTTAGAATCACGTCAAGTGAAAAACCAATTACTGCTTGTTTATATAAGAGAATAATAGGGTTTCAAGATCCCAAAGACAATTTTTGTCTAGGTTCGTCTGTCGTGATGTCAGAGGTCAATGTTTGGACTCCACTGTAGTTGAGATGGGAAGCTTGGGACACGTCAGTGCGTATGACTGCTTGTCTTTACGCATCTTCCCCCAAAACATGCTACCGTTCTAAGTGAAAAACATTGAGAATGAAAGTGAAGAAAGAAAAAAAAAACTGGAAAAAACCCATAAATTAGGGTATTTTTAGTGTCTGTCAACACGTTTGTTCAGTTTTGCCTTTGCAACCATGTGTATGTGTATGTGTTTTTGTATATGTTTCTACGAAAATGTTTTTGAGAATATATCTGATAGTTTATGCGTGTGCGAATCGTTACGAACATCTGATTATGCATGTTTATATGAGTGGTTTTGTGTGTGTGCGCTTTTCCGTTTGTTTCTGTTCAGGACTGTTTTTGTGCATGTGTTTATGTGTGAACATGTTAATTTTTGAAGTTCTCTCAGTTTATGCACATATTTTGTGTGGTCCTTCGTGTATATGTGTATGCAAATGTATATGCATGTGTGTGTGTGTGTGTGTGTGTGTGCGCGCGTGTGTGTGTATGTGTGTGTGTGTGTGTGTGTGTGTGTGTGTGTGTGCGTGTGTGAACACCCACACACATGTGCACAAAGATACTTTAAGGATAGAATTGAATCAATGCTCGGTCCATTAATGAGCATATTCAATGAAACCAGTGGCCTGTCACTTTAGTTCTTCACGCCTCAATTATTGGCAAGTAGACAGAGACCTTCGGTCCGCTCGTGTCATCCCAATTACCACCCTCATTAAATCCGCGCACGAAGCTTCATTTATCTTGCCCATTTTCCTGTGTAGTTTCGCGATCTTATTTAAGTCTTATTTACTCGGCATTGCCTAATGTCTGCTATTCCTTATTGAAATTTCGTTTTCTAATTACATGTTAGAACAGCTCCAATACATTAAATCAGCATTAAATGCGTCATATGTGTTTATGTATCAGTTGGGAATTAACAGATTCGGTACATTGTGGCTACAGTATTGCCTATAAATAAGTACACCTCTCTCACTTTTTAGATGTGTCCACGCATCTCTTTAAGACGCTTCCGGTCGGTTGGTCGGTCAGACGGTAGGGCTCAGTTATGTTGAGAAACAGAAAGGGGAACAAGGTGATTTTGTAATCTTTTGAACTGCTATTATGTCATACGAGGAGTGAGGTCAGGAATAGATGACTAATCAAGCATTTTTTGTTAACTGTGTTGACTAGTATCATTTATTATAATAGGCTAAAACCATGGCCAAAAGTGGCAAAAACTTGTAAATTTGCAGCTAACTATATAGCTAAAAATGTTATATCTACTCATTTAAAGCTCATATATCAAATAAAATAGCCATTTTCATTTATCTTTGTTTCTTATAGCCAGATTCGAGTGGAATATCTTCACTCCCATCCCCTTCCTTTCACTGCTACTACTACCACACCTAGCGAAATTAACACTGATTCTCCTACAATCCGTTTGAAATCGGGATTCATTGATATGGACTAGTATAGATGGTAGACACATCGTTGAACTTTCGGTTCTTGTTTTTATAGAAAGTTAGTTATCTTCTAAACTAAGCAAAGCTGGGATTGATAATTTGTGGTGGAACATTACACGATTGAAACAGATTTTATTGGATATTATTTCAGGCCAAATCCTACAACGAAGATTTGAATGGGGTGCGGAGTTTGGTCATGAAAAATGCGTGATAATATCCATGTCGATTGTTTAATGTTCCACTGAGAACAAGTCAGGTATGTTTGGTTTAGAAAATAATCAAGTTTTCTTTATGGGTGATATAGAATCAACTTCACTCTCGGGGACACCACGGAGAAAATGGAATGCAATCATATTAACTGTCAGGAGAATATGAATAAGATCCCCACAATGTAGGCATCTGGTGTCACTTACACGCACGCACGCGCACGTGCATACATAAAAGAGAAAAAATAACATTTATATATATATTTGATGGACACTATTACATTTTTTGTTAGATTGCATTAAATATATTTGAAGGCTTGGAGTACTAATGTAAGCATTAATATATATATATATATATATATATATATATATATATATATATATATATATATATATATATATATATATATATATATACTTGATATGCATGTATTAAATTAATGTAATGCACATGAATATTTATGCAATGAAACAATAAATTCAGTCCTGTGCATCAAATACGTAGAAATATTTCTCAAACACACACGCGCGCATTCTGCCTTCACATACACACACACACAAGCACATGCATAGGCAAGCATAAACACACCCAAACATATACCTGCATATACATATTATTGAAAGTGCTTATTTTTTATCATTTTTTTTTTCTATTATCGATAGAGGAACCATACCGATTCTACATTCTTAAGCAGACTTGAAGCCCATTATCTGACCGCTCAATAAGTGAATTTCTATGCCTTTTGTCATGGTTAAAGGGCGTTTTTCCTACCCTCTTTCCATATCTTTGGTTCGGCTCGTATCGAACAGAAGATTACTGGCGTTGGCCCCGTGTCAGCTATCAGCTCTGCAAGGACTTACAGATTAACATCACAGGCCAAAGCAGGACGGTCAGTTCCCGTTATTTCTGAGCGATCGAGATTTGACAGCCTTTGACAGAACCATCCCTTCTGGCAAAGTTACGCAACGGTTAATAGAATTCCTGGTGGATTATTTTTACCCTTGAAAACGGAGATGGGAGAGGCATATGTATTTGGCCAAGTCTAAATGTTTGACAACACAATGTTTCGATAAGTTCTCAGTGAATTTTGATCGAGTTTTATGGAAGGATGGGTTGTGGATTCATCGACTTGGAACAGCTATGAGCATTTGTCTGAGACTATATGTTGGCCTGCACAATATCTGAAATTGTTCACAGTGACTTTAAATGATATCTTGGGGAAAACTTGATCAACAAGAAATTGTTCCACTTTGGGTGCGCATCCAGAAATCGATTTTGTGATATTCTTCATTCACTTATTTGTACACCACACAATTTATCCACGCACACGCACACGCACGCTCACACATAGACACAGACACGCACTATATATCCACTCCTTAATATATATATATATATATATATATATATATATATATATATATATATATACATATATATATATGTATACATATATATAATGAAATGAATATATAAACTGACTGTCATAATTATAATTATTTTGAAACGATCTCCTGTTATCATACCGTGAATGTATCATTTGGCTTAGATTATGTACATAGAATAAACAATCAGAAAAATAGGAAGGCCACAGGAATTGAACCTGCGACAGAAATGTTAGCTTCTCCAACGCTAAATTGATCCCACCATTAAGTAAACAAACGCTGGTAATGCAGAGGCATAAATAAGTAACTTAATTCAATTTCTTATATTGCTCATTTATAGTGTGTATATGCTATTTTTTTATACATATCATAATTGAATGGTTGTATAATCCAAGAGAAACATTCGTAAATGATAAAATTACATAAAATAATACAACGCTATATTGTGCAATTGTGCATGTGTGTGTGTGTGTGTGTGTGTGCTGGGATAATTTTGAGAAAAAATACTCCCAAAATATCTCGATAGTCCCGATCACTTTTCGGTTAATTCAGTGATTGAAAAAATGATTGCCACCTCGTACGAAATTTTTTGTCAATTATTGTATATGGAAATTCTGATCAGATCAAATATTGGCAACACGGGATAAAAAATAGTCCTCACATGAACCTGTACGTCTGTTTGCATCAATATAGATATATGCTGATATTAACGGCAACTTTTGGGGCCCTGAGAGAGAGGATTTAAATCGCTGCATTACCAAAAAGACGGATGTCTTCTGCATGTGTCGGTTACGAAACGGAACATGAACTCTGTACACAATTAAATGATCTGGCTATTCTACATCAGGCAACTTATTCCTGAAGTTTGTACACGTTATGTGAGTCTCTGTGTATGCCATTATGCATCTTTATGTGTGTAGGTATAACCAGAGGTGGAAAGATTTGTTTCTATCCACTGGATCAATGTTTCTGTGTTTTGATATGGAATAGCTACCTTTGAGATCACTGACATGGCATTGAATCTATAGACGCTGATGCAAAGAAATGCCGTAGGGTTTACAATGTCTTCTTCCCATTTAATCATTCTGACAGGAAAGTAAGTTTTCATCCTGTTCAGCCTGGAATCATCAAATGGCGTGCTTTGCTTTCCCTTTTTGGTGAGGAGAAATGAACATGATGTAAATGTCAGGAACGCCTTTGGGAGATCAAAATAGGCCAGAAGAACCCTGATTTCTCTATGAGATTTACTAAAGATAAAACCAAACGAAAATGTAACAAATGAATGATTTCAAAAGGAACGAGAAAGAGAGACAGAGAAAAGAGTGAGAGGGAGACAGAAAGGACAAGTTGAAAAAGAAACTGGTTTTAAACCAGAACAAGAATAGAGAAACCAAGGATCAATGTAAGTAAAAAGAATAGACTTCACCTTGAGTGAATCCATCGAAAGAATTTATATGTTTTCAGGTGGATAGCAAATACAAAAAAAATGTTATTCTTAGTTCCTTCAAAGGAGAGAACAGGCTATTTTAATGTATGTAAACATCTACTAAGAAGATACATATATATGTATATATAGCTATATCTATCTATCTATCTATCTATCTATCTATCCCCCTCTCTCTTCCTCTCTCTCTCTCTCTCTCTATGTATCTATGTATCTATCTATCTATCTACATATATATATATATATATATATATATATATATATATATATATATATATATATATATATATATAGCACTGTAGGGTCTGCCACTCAACAGAAACTAGTTACCCATGTATGCAGCCCAATCAATTTCGGCATTTGTTTCCAATGGACGGAGAGAAATGTTTTAAAGTGAAAAGCTGTGATTAAAATGCATTTTTACAGCTTTATGAATGCTTTTATTTAAAATCTAGTGATAATACTCAGATGGAAATGTATTGTCCGACACACACACACACACACACACACACACACACACACACACACACACACATACATATATGTATATGGGGGAAGATGTGCGTGTATCTTTGTGTGTGTTTGGGTTTAGATATAGTTCTTTAAGGGGTCAAAAGTTCCCCTTGCTGAAAGGGTCAAAGTGAAGAGAGACATTTCACTTCATCGAGTGTTTAACGATAAAATGGGGAGCCCTTTCACACTTTAAAGAGTCAAAAGTCAAGGGACACTTCTCCTCTCCCTGACCAGGTAAGAAAGAGAACAAAAAAAACAAAAACAAAACTGAAAGGAAACCTTCCCAGCTAAGGAATCTGAAATGCAGTGAGGCTTTCCATCCCTCTAGGGGTCAAAATTGAAGCAAAACTTTTTCTCCCGTCAAGGAGTCAAACACTTTCCAACTTTCAAGGGGCTGATCGTAAATGGTGATTTCTCTAGTTATTAAGGCGTCAAAAGCAAAGGGACATTTTCCACATTTTCCAAGAAATTGAAGATGAAAGTGAAACATTTTTTTATCGTCAAGAGGTCAAAATGAAGGTAAACTTATTACATACAGTGATGGATATGGAAAAATAGGTATTCTCACTATTCATCATTCGGGGAGAGCCTTTCTAAGTCACAAATTTTCGCATCATAATGTTTCTGATTGATGGGTTTATAGCTTTAGACATGATAATTTTCCTCAGTTTTTTTTTAAATGTTTCACACATACTTTTATATTGTGGTACTATGTATGAATTCTTGTTGGGATCATCAGTTAGTTACTCTATAACTGTTTCTGAAATTTAAAAAAACTAAGCAGTTATTTTAAATTAAAAACTACTTCCATATATATATATATATATATATATATATATATATATATATATATATCCCCGCATATACATAGATGACAACAGAAACCTCCAAACTACCCTCTACACTAAACCCACAGACACCCACAATTACCTCCAATCCAAATCAACCCATCCCCAACACTTGAAAAAAAGCCTACCTTTTTTCCAAGCTCTTAGAATTAGAAGAATCTGCTCTACTAATAGTGAACTTAACAGACACAAACATAACCTAATACAATACTTCACCCAACGAGGTTATCCGCTAGATGACACTAAAAACCAAATTAAAAAAAGCGACTGGAACACCCAGAGATGAAACCCTTATACTGTCCCACAATAACAAACCTAACCGCATACCCCTTATAACAACCTTCATCAAAACACTCCCACCCTTAGCACATATCATCAATAAGAGATGGAACATTCTCACGATCAAAACAGATCCAAGAGAAACATTCATAGACCAATGTGTCATCTCCTACCGCAGACCCAAAAACATCAGAGACATGATTGGCAGCAATAATATCGTTAACAATAAAGTTGTACACAAAAATACACCTAGAACAACTAAATTCTGCACACCTTGCAACATAAGAAACAGTCTATGTTGCAACCACCTCAAGTACTCAAACACATTCACAAGCACGACCACAAAAGAAAGTTACCACATATATCACAATAGCAACTGCCGCAGTAAGAACATTATATATCTTCTAGAGTGCAATAGATGTAAGTTACAGTACATAGGCAAGTCCGAGTGGCAATTTAATGTTAGACTCAACAATTATAGACATAGGATCAAGTCAAAAAACAATTGTAGCCCACTTCCCGTAGAATTACACTTTCGCACACCTGACCACAATTTTGTTACTGACGCTAGATTTACCATCATAGAAAAAAATGAAAAAACTACTCCAATTGACATAACTAAAGTTCTAGAGAAACACGAAGACATGTGGACCAACAAACTTAAAACCCTATATCCTAATGGATTAAACACTAAACTGAACAACCCCCATCACACAGAACCCTAATACACAAAACTCCTACCATTTATATCCTCACACCCACATCTAAGACACATTCAATAATGGAAGTTTCAAAGTCACCCAGACCCATAGGAAAAATTTCACCGTAGCCAGTTATAAGCCCTGTCCAAATCATAGCCAAAACATTTTCAATACCTTTTAAGGTTGATACCTATGTAGCTCCTTGACCTTACCACCCCTTCATCTACACTACCCAAAACATACCAAAAAATCTATCTCCACTTCACTCCCCCCTACCTTGACACACTTTGCCCTCCCCAAGACCAACTGCTGCTGCTTTACCAAAGACCTGATACCTACTGGACATTCTCCCACTCAGCAGGAGGCCTCCAGCAGCCCTGACAACACAATTCACCCACAATGCATAGCTCCTGGCAGTGGACTCTGGTTCCACATGGGACATTTTAATACACACTCACACAGCACACACCACTGATGATGGGAAGAATCCCGAAACATGTATGGACTATTT
The DNA here is from genome assembly GCA_963457665.1 of Thysanoteuthis rhombus. Lineage (NCBI taxonomy): Eukaryota > Metazoa > Mollusca > Cephalopoda > Oegopsida > Thysanoteuthidae > Thysanoteuthis > Thysanoteuthis major. The sequence goes on along the minus strand of OY735229.1, from coordinate 32,938,017 downwards.
ACTTATAAGGATTATAAACCTTACCACCAAACACCTCACTCCCGAATCTGTCTCACTTTCTACAGTACACATTATATATATATATATATATATATATATATATATATATATATATATATATATATATATATATATATAAATATATATATATAAATATCAGTTTAGAGGATATCTATAATAATTATGTACGCATTTATTCAACTAAACTTGGTACAAAAAAACTATAGGAGCGAAGGAGAATTTTTGAACGTAAGTAGACTATGCACATGGACACTACCCTGTACCCCTCAACCATCGTACTAAGAACAGCCTTTTGATCTTCAAAAGATCACACAGATACTCTAATCCGAGCCAGAGGTGTCAATCTATCTGCAAATAATTCATTTTTTACGGGTAATCTGCTAGTTTATAAGTAATAATTCTTTGATATCAAATACAAACGGGAAGCATGAAGGGTGAGTTTCTGGAATTCTTTCGAGGTCTTCCATTATTGTTCATTCACTCTGAATGATAAGAAAATGCATTTGCAAGGTTGATATAAACACGTAGAGACTATCGTGACGTTATGTCATTTAAAAGTGAAATTGTCAAGTCAAGAAATGCAATCTCATCTTACAATGGCCATCATCTCCAGATACGGTTTCAATTACATCCACTCAAGGACAGCGGAAGTGCATTGGACTGTAGACCCGAAAATCTGAAGTTATTTCTCGCTTCTTTCCTTCCAAGTACGAAGCAGATACCTTTGATTTCACGCCAGGATGATGCCAAATGCCTATCTTTAAGTCTATACAAAAAATTTAACAGTGTATCATATATCATATATATCACATTTGTCATACTCTATTTCCATATTATTATTTTCAGTAAGCATAGTTTTCGAAATGTCCTAGATAGTTTAATCTAGGATACTCAGAAAGAAAACATAGGATTCTCCATATGAGTTGTATACGATAGTTTCCACAGTTTCAACATACATCATTGAAAATATATATAGTTTAGAAAACTTTACAGCTTTAAGCTCAAAAGAGGTGAGAACAATTATTTGAAATTCTATTTACTATATTTCAAAAGGGTTCCCTGTCTTACACAGGATCAAATATCATTGAGTTCTTTTATTGGAATCATCAGTTATAATCGTGTCGGGGATTCAAAAACAAAACATTCGCATTAAGATTACTTCCTGGTAAATTTTGATAATTAGCTTGCAATATTATAATAATAATAATAATAATAATAATAATAATAATAATAATAATAATAATAAGAAGAAGAAGAAGAAGAAGAAGAAGAAGAAGAAGAAGAAGAAGAAGAAGTAGAAGAAGAAGAAGAAGAAGAAGAAGAAGAAGAAGTAGAAGAAGAAGAAGAAGAAGAAGAAGAAGAAGAACTGTGTATAAATATGCATATGGCCCCGCATTTTATACTAGACATTATCATAATGTATTGTATATGGATGTTATTCTATGGTACATATGATTGCTTTTTTTCAAACAATGGGCTCCTTGTACGTTATCCTGAAATCATACTTGACGATGATGAATCAGTAAGTATGAAGATGTACGTGGTTCGGTTCGTTCAAATCACTTCCGTTGAGCGCTTACCCATGTGAACATTAAATCTGTTAGGTTGCATTTCGATCTCAGACTGCATGCAAACTTGATTGAGATATCATATTCAAGAATACTTGGTAATCGGAAAAAATCTTTAGAGTCGTCATTCTACCAACATATTCAACCGAAGAATTTGATTAAAGGCAACTTCGGAGAAATGAACTGGAACCAGATTTCACCCCATTCTTTGTTCAAGCCTATTCAATGATGGGGACCAAATCCATTTATTTTGTGTTTTTGACCTCCGAACAAACTAACGCGTTCCATCATAAGTTACGTAATCCAAGTTTTTTTTTTCCAAATTCAATACACACTTCTTATTTCTTCAACTTTTTCTTTTCTATACTCTGGACAACATATTCCCTAAAATTTTTCATTATTTAATCCTGGTCAACCTTATGATTTTCAAGAGGATCAGGATGTCGGGACGATTCAGTATCCAAATTTAAGAATACTGCATGTATTACGTCCGGATCACACTCCAGCTCAAGATCTTCAGGGTAAATAGAACTATACGATTTCCCTAATTTCTCCCCGTCGTTAAGGCAATACATGTTATCAATAAAATGCGTACAGCCATGAAACTACTTTGAATTATGTATGATTAAAGATAACATAGATATATATCGATGGCTTCATAGATATACATTTTCCCATAAGGATGCAGGATTAATATCTATTGGATCCCAATAATGTAATGGAACAATTCATTAAATGATTCAATATATTTTTCTCTGTGAGGATAAACGAGGAAAGTAAGCCTTGTCATTTTTTGTTTTACATCGGAAAGTTTCATAGTTTTTTTTACCAATGTACTTTCAACTCACATCAAATTTCAAAACAAATATCTTTTAATTATTTTATAGGATCATTGCGGAATATTTCTACACGAAGAGTACTGAAATCGTAAGTCAAAATAGATATCATCCCTTTGGGTGTATTTATAATATCCATTTTTCCTTAAAAAGACCCAAAAGAAATTCAACTTACAATAGAATTTACTTATAATTATGGTATATTTGATTGCATACTGATCAAAAACTTTAAACAGCTTTGCTAAGAAGTTTTAAAGTAAGAACTTTGGATGATACAATAAAGTAAGTCTCTGTATATTTTTGTATTTGTTTCTTTTGAGGGGGAGGGGTATCCAGTATTTAATTGGTATTTTATGCATATATTTTGATAGACGGAGTTCTTTCTTCTGTGTTCTTAGTAACAACGACATTACCTTGACAGGATCTACTAAGTCTCCTACAGGGATACGCCTAGGGGCATCTAGCTTCATGAACAAAACATAAATATATTGTTGTCGGCCTACTTCTGTCTTGAGAGATGATGGGACGTACACAAAGAATTAATCTATTATTGAGCTGCTTCACCGATGGTTACTTGCAGCCCGATCTTCGAGTGACAGATTCTGTTTTAGCTTCTAAATTTGTAGCCCACGCCCGGCTCTAATGTATATATATATATATATATATATTCTAAGACTAATCTTTTGCATTGAATATAAATATGCCTTAGATTTTGTGAAGTACTCTTTGAATTTGCCATATCTGGCTCGGAGCAATTTTTTCTGATAACTAGTGGAGATCGGACTAGATGATTATTAAGCTATCTAGGAATTCGTGGACTTCGGTTCATTCTGAACGCGTGCATATCTGCAACAATGGAATGGATCAGACAGAAACCATATTGACACAGATCGATTTTGATGGAAGACTTTTCTTTGATTCAACTCGAAATAGAATCTTTCCCGCTTGCGGCATTATAGCAGCCATTATGTAAAGAGTGCTCTCCCTCACCCGGTTCTTTACATTGACAATACTGCGGCTTTTTTAGAAGTCTTTTTCTTCCCTACTGTCACATGGCGGACTATCTATTTCAGATTCTATATTTATCATTTCTTTTGCAGTCGTTACTTTCAGCCACTTCCTCTATATACACTTGGGATTTTTTTCATTTCGTCCTACCCTTACATTTGAATGTTTCCTTTGTTATACTTATTTTTCCTTCCAATTTTTGTTTCAATCATTCTCTTCATCATTCATTTCATTCAATCCTCTTCTGATTATTTCATTTTTCAATTTATTCATTCGACATGGGTTTCTTCCATTTATCTTTATAAAAATTTTACTTTGGAAAGCTTCCTTTTTTTTTGTCTTTTTTTTTTCTTAATTTCTTTCTTATCTTCCATTTTCTATAATTTTAAAAATCCATTCTCCCGTTTCATTCGTTTCATTTTTTTTTTCAGGAATTATTCTCTTTTTTCTTAAACTATCTTTATTTCATCTTAAGAAATAATTCTTCCTTTTACTTCGTTTAATTTTTTTATTATTGAAAATCATTCCCTTTTTCTTCAATTTTTCTTTCTCCCATTTTCAAAATTCATTTCCATTTTTACGTTGTCTCATTTCTTTTATTATTGAAAATTATTTTCTTCTTTTTCATTCTTTCCTTTTATTTTCAAAACTAAGTTCCTTTCTTTCTTTTATAATTGAAACTTATTCTCTCGATCTCTTTTTTCCGATCAATATTTCTTTATATCTGCTTTTTTTTTGTTTGAAAGAAAAAAAAAACTTTCTTCCCGTCAGTTTCCTCCCGTCTCTTCTCAAAATTCTTTTTTGCTCATTTTATTTTATCTGAACATTTTTTGTCCCTACATTTCCCCTTCACTCCTTTGATTTGTTCTTCTTTCCCCAATCTGCAATTCTTATTCCATTGCTTCTAACAATGTTCCGACATCGTACCTTTTTTTACTTGTTCTATCTTCAAAACTTCTATATTGTAAAATTCTTTCTTGTATTTATTTTTCTATAAATGTATGTCTTTCTTTGATATCATGGAAATAGATTCTCTTTCAAAACGTTTTACATTCGTAGACGGCCTGTCCCCATTGAAATTTCCATAAATTACGTTTTTGCTTCACCGTTTATCTCGTTTCATTTTTTGACATTACTTCTGTCGCCACAGGAACATTACGCTAATTCAAACTCAACATTACGTAACATATATTATCATGTGAAAATCGATTTAACAAATCTTTCAAGGAAAATTATCACTTCAATTAAATGTTGAATTTCTTCTTTGAAAAAAATAAACAAGACAAAAACGAACAAACAAAAAACAAGTGTTGTAAAGAGTTGCACATTCAGTCACAGATAAAGCTTCTTTTTTGAATAGTTTTGTTTCTTTGTTATAATGCGTTTTTTCTGTTGACTCACCTAATTCAATCAAGCAACTCGATATTTGATAGATATAACTTAGTACGGCTTGTGAACAGTACTATCATCAGGAAGGTGGCTTTGTGATTTCGCAAAAATCTTTTCAAATCTTACATGCGTATTTATAGAGCTGCTGAGACAACGATCACATCATTTTGTCAATCAATTTTAATTATCTTTTTTTTCTACTTTAGCAATTTATCATGATTCAAGCGCCTGTAAGCTTCACCAGAGTTCAATTAACTGTTCGTCCATTTCCTATCCTTTACGACCCTGACCGTGGGATTAGACTATTCCATTTTCAATCAAATTCGATCCTCTCCTTCACTGGTTGCCAGCCATGGTTTAAGAGCATATTCAGCCATGCTACACACCTATCAGTGGTGGAAGAGGAACTAATTCATATATTTTCGAGGCTCATTTGTGCAAAATGAACGGCAACAGTTTCAGCCGGAATTTGAACACGTTGTGCCGATTTTATTCTCGTTAACTATTCGGCGATTGGCACGTTTGGCATCAATATCGGTTGATGAGAAGAGATCCGATATTTGTTAATTCCTTTTATCCATCCAACACCCGATATTCGCAATCGAGTTGTGTGCGTGAGGTATGGACAGGCGTACTGAAACCAGACTCTTTTGTTACCCTTGACCTATGATTCTTCAAAAACACGTGAGATTGGAAGATCAATTGTGGTAACTTCATCTGATAAGATGTATGATAACCAATGTTTATCGAATCTTAGATTTCATACTTCCTTCTCCCACCTGATGAATAGGGAACAATACTTGGGTTTAGGAACCGTCACTAGTTTTACCCAGTTTTATCGATCTAAGGTGCAAATTGATCAACGTATGATCATGGCTCAAATGCTATTAATTGCCAAGAGTGATCCGACGGTCAGATAGTAGTCGATATCCTTAATTGTCGAATCAATCGGCAAAAATTGTTGTGACTATAGAAATCAGAAAATGAGAAAATAGAAGAAACTAAAATGCATTGAACAACCTAAGCGTCAACATTCGAAATGATGTGATGAAATTCTGTCAAAGAATAAATATAGTCATAACAAATTCTATTCCTGACATCATTGGCGTTTTCTCACGGGATGACATGTACAGGAGTATAAAAACATAAATGATATTACGATTCTGTTTAATATAGATGTTATCCATAAACCCATTAAAGTGAGGCTTCTGAATTATTTTTTCTCCCCAAAATTTAAGGAGGGGTTTAATGGTCTACAGATGCCAATTTCCATGTATGTAGACTAAATTATATTGACTGGAGCGCTGTTAAACAATCAAACACATATACAAACACAAGATTAAAAAAAATAATAGAACCTTTTACCGTCTGTGATGGCTGCGAGGATCCGACAATGATGAACACACTTCCCATCAACAACTTTGAAACTACTACTACTACTACTACTACTACTACTACTACTACTACTACTACTACGTAATCAATCACATATCATGAAGTACCGACAGCTACCTGGATATTATTTGCTTCTCCGAGTCATGTGAAACTTTGGATTCCGGATGTCGATTTTTCAGAAAGCAGGCTCTCCTCAAGCAAAATATTGGCTCAATACACATCTTTTCAAACCTTTATTCCTCTATTCAGCATGGTGCAGGGCTATGTTTATATATATAATGATAAATGTATAATATGCGTTGGTGTCAGAATCGAATTCCAAAACTGAAAAGGGGGCAATGATTTTTAATGCCGAATTTCAAAACAATCAGGCAAGGCCCTATCTCACTCGTAATTGGCGTAATCCAATATTCCTAACCCTTAATTCGTCACATAATGGACGTAAAGAACTTGAATTTATGATAAAAGCTTTGTTAGTCAGGATCGCTCTGCTTTTGGTGATGATAATAGAAAACACACATGGCATAGAATTGGATTCAGTTATCGTCCTGAGGTTATCATTTGTTCCTTACCAAATTGATGTTATTATTACAAAAATATAACTGTGGCCAAACAAATGGCCAGGCTGTCAAATGAATCAAATGGGTTATAAATCTTTCTCTTTTTGTCGGCATTCCCGTTTCTCCGGGCGCTCCTGGTAACATTTTTGGAGCTTTAAAATTTCCATAGGTTCACCATTAGACATTGTCAAAAAAACGTTTATTTATTTTTACAAGAAGTGCTTTTTGGGGTCACTCTTTAACCATATACTGTGCTAGCATTTCTTATAGATACATTTACATAAAATATCTGTTTGTTTTAGATATTTATATTTTTAGAATTCACATAAATAATCTGTCCGCTTCAAAAACCAGCTCAGACAGATTTTGAAACTACAGTATACGCTTGAATAATTTGAGTAGATTGTATTACGCCAATCTTTACTTGGGGAAAGCCTATTTCCTGAGAAAATCAGCATCCAAAAACCAGATATCCTCAATGACTCAGAAAAAGACCTCTAGCAACAAACGAACGTATATAACTATTTCATCCTCAAGGCATATAAGAATTAGGCACAGGTCGGAATCGTAATGATTTTGTCAATCTTTTTTCTGCAAGCGGTATTCCGTCCATTGCAAAAACCAACTCAGACGTTGCCTAGAGAACCTTAAACACCACACACCACACGATTCTTCCCTTCATCTGACTGTATGCACAAACCGCCAATGATTTAACAGATGCACCTGTAGGCAAATGCATTTAGCACCATCGAATGCAATGGCGCCAAGACATGAAAGGAGGTCGATACTTAAAAGAAAGTTTGTAAAGAAAATGGCAGCCTTCACAACTGATATGCTTTTGTTTGATGACAGACGCTAAGGGTTGTTACAGAGCTGGGTGCATTCCAATCAACTGACATATTCATACTGACGCTTGGGGTTAGAAAGAGCAGGAGAGGACGAAAAAAGCGATAAGCAGTTGTATTTGGATGATTGCTTTGCCATTTTTGTCTTGATTCTTTTCTATTTGCATCTTTTATTCGCACTTTTATTTCTTTTCTTCAAATGTAGCTCAGTTATTTATTTCACTGCGCAGTTAATTGAAATGTGCTTATGCTCGCCATTGCTAGCTGATGCATCACACCAAGTTCCACACACACACCCATATATATATATATATATATATATATATATATATATATATATATATATATATATAGATATATAGATAGATAGATAGATAGACAGATAGATAGATATATCAATGGTGCGAGCAACGCTACTTTGAAATGGCTACCCTACTGATAGCAATTTCTATTTCTGCAGCAGCTCTATTTTCTTCAATCGTCTTTTCTATTTACGTTGTAATATATTCATCGTGTGATAACGGGAGATCAAAGAATATATATATATATATATATATATATATATATATATGTATATATATATATATATATATATATATATATATATATGTGTGTGTGTGTGTGTGTGTATGTGTTTGTGTGTGTTTGTTTACATAATTCCACAGAATAACAATAATGTAAATGCGTTATTTTTATTTAAAATCATGACCAGTGATCCATTAAACCGAGAGATGAGTATAAAGCAGTTATTTGGGCCTGCTTAGCTCAGATAGCAAGAGTGGTGTTGTGTTATCCTGATCTTGTATCGAACGCATGTTTGATTCCTCCAGCAGCTCATTTTTCGAATTGTTCGTTTGATTTACGCAGTCTGAAAAGGTGTGTTCGGTTCATGTAGATTTTCAAATGGAACTAATACATCTATAATCACATGTCGGTGCAAAAATAATTACGTTTTCTAGTCATCAACTTCAAAGCAATATATTTCAGCTTAGAATAAGATATATTTATCGGACCTAACACATGTTTGCCAATTAGAAAAAAATTCATTGAAGCATAGACTTCTAAGGACATCGACCCCATGACTTATTCGAGCTACTGCTTGATTTTTGGAGATTTTCCGTCGCAGGAAAGCGTCAAAATGCTTGAAATGCGATGATTAAAAAAAGAATTCTTTCTGTGTCAGACGAGGTTGCTAAAACTCAGTTACTACAAAAGAACTAGAAAGACAAATTCCAACTCGTTGCAACGCTCAACTTGTTGTGTCTTAACCTTTATAAGCAACGAATATATTTCGGCTTGTCAGGCCATCATCAACGTCCAGTCGCCAAATTTAATTCACAAATCAGTGTATTCGAAGGGAGAAATCTTTTTTCGTCATTTGTTGTATGTTGCATCCGTGTAAAAACTATTTAAAAAAAATAAAAAAAAATGATAACGATACTTGCTAGTCTTTGAACATTAACGACTGCCAAAATCTTTGTGATCAAGAATGATGACGAAATCATTAGCACTCAAAATTCCATCACACTTTGGTACTGCAAAAGAAATTCCAATAAATTTTCGCAACTCTAATAATCACGAATTCAACTATAAAAAAGAACTGACTCCTTCAGACATGGGGCGGGATTTGCCTAAAGGCTAAAATCATTTCGAAATGTGATTCAACTCTCGAATTGATCACATTTCCACCGGCAACTTTTATTGATCAATGTATGACACATGTTCCCTTGCACGAATTCGGTATTGATTCATGATATTGCAGAGAAAGAAGAAAATCAGGTATTGATATTATCAAAAACTTTGGCCCGTCGCGCGTGTTTTAAAGGACTATTTGATCAGCAAACACTAACGTAATTCTGGTTTATAGTATGGCTGTATACTCAGATAAAGTAAGATCTGCTGTGTCCGTTAAAATTCCCAATATTTTAGGTGTTACCATTATGAAGACCGATCTCACATCAAACTACCAAACTTGTTACTACCGTTTCCACAAGATGCATGAGTACTATTTCCAGTATATATCAGCTTCGTTGTGATTTAAACATTTTCTGTGGTCTATTTTGAAAGTAAAAATATACGAGCTTATTATGGGCTACCCAAAAATATATTTTTATTCTCGTGAATCTTGTTCATAGGTATTGCCAATATCACAAAAATTCAACAGACAAAATAGCGTCTTCAAAGAGAGTAAAATTTGTAAAAAAATGAAGCTCTTTACAGAAAAAAAAAATCCGTGGGACAAAACCTGACAAATTCTTGAAAAAACTCTTGGTAGCTCATTAGAGCAGATTGATAGAATTTCTCAGATAATTAGAAAGCATAACGTACATACCTGATTTGCGTGAATCATTTCCACTTTAAAAATAAAAATAAAAACCTATCAAATTAGATGACTGGGCAGAAGCCTTCTTGACTATTAATTAATTAACTTGAACAATGAATGAATGACGGCACTTAATTTTGTATTTCATGAAAGCTATGAACACGTAAAAAGAATTGTAAGAAGAAAATCTTTTTATTTCCTCCAGATCACAATTCTCCGAACTCACTATAACGCAAATATCTAATATCTTTGTACATAAAATGTAATCATCTGTTTACTTCAGATATTCCGTCACTTTTTGACCGCACAGGTAAAGGTGTAGTATCGATAATTGACTGCATAATATCCCAAACCCTGAACGAAAATATACGAGAATCTCTTTGTGGTAAACTAAACATTATTTTTCAAGCTTTCTTTAACGCAAATCTCGATCATTGACGTATAAACAATGAAATGTGCATCTATAAATTTCAAATATAGCGTCATTTTTAACACGAGTGAGAGTTTATACATATCTCTTTAGTTTATGTACGTCTCTCAAATAACACCAACACCTTCTAAAGAAATGTTGATTATTCTTATCTTGGTTAATCAAATGTGAGTGTGACTTTTATTCATCTCAGACGTTCCAGATTTTGTTTATTTTATGATCTATTAGGCTGGTCTTGTCACCGCTATTAAACCCTCCATGGAGTAATATCAGGTTGGTCAAGTTGATTTTAAATGTGTGAATAGTGTTACTGAAAGTTATCATGGGAGATAGAGGGCATTTTGTTGAGCTCAAACTACTTTACTTGACCAGAGTCCGTTCATTAGATCAAAATTCATGAACGTTTGAAGTTGGAATTTTTGCAAAAAGAACGGATATTGATTTAATGGAAGATAGCCTTGCCACATGGTCCCAAGAAATATGCACGACCCTTTTACAGTGAAATATACCATCTCAGTGAGACTAAATTTTGAGAAAATACATGAATCACTTTGGAAATTTATTTTGAAGGCTATCATAACCGTAGGGGCTAAATTTTGTCAACAAAACGGCTAAATTGGCATCACCAGAATAGAAAAAAAGGTAGATTTGAAGTCAGCATACGCAAAGTTTCACAAATAAGTTTATGATAATGGTTACATATAAAATTTCAATGCAATAGATTACGCAAGTCTGTGAGTTTTAATTATCATCGATCATTTTGCTCATGAAATATTAATTCCGTTGTGCGACATTATAGAATACCCAGGAGACAGAAGCGTAACTTGAGGTAATTAAGAACAAAGCATGGTGAGATGAGATCAAAATATATTTACATTATTTTACCAGAAGTGAGGAAGGGTTACCACAGCTGAAGAGATTGAGGTGTCTCAAAAGACTATTTGCTGACAGTGCTATTGGGCGATTTTTGCTCGCCAAAATATTGGTTAAAAAAACATTATAAATCACACTTTGGAACAAAAAAAAAACCATACCAATCAAGAATAAAGTTGCTAACATTGAAAAAAATCACAGACAGGAAATCTCGATTGATTTCAATGACATGGTAGCAATCTTGTTAGTTTTTAATCATATTGATCACGTGATTGACCTCCTCAGTAACATTATAACACATATTGAAGTTGTTTGGCGTGGTTTTATTTTTTATTTATTCATTCATTCATTTCTTTTTCTGCTTTTACTTAACAATCAAGGTTTTTAGTTTTATCTATTCCAATTTGCATAAATAACTATGAAATTAAACATGCTCTGCGTGAACCTTTTTAGGGAGTTGAGCAGACAATAGCGTTTAGGGGGAGACCACACCCCCTCTCAATACCCCTACATTATATATGTTCTGATTTCTTGGATGAAGACGTTTTTTTTTAATCTTTTTCCACGAACTGCTTATTTAACAGTTGTAGAAAGACAATCTGCAATATTAGGAAAACAAGTGCAGCAAGGAAGAGATAAATCCTAACTTAAAAATGACTGGTCTAGTTTGCCACATAATAGAAACAGTCACATGATTCACCCCTTTTGACTGCACATCGTGTTCACGTTGATCGATTGAAAAATTTGAGAAAAGTGTGATCAATGAGTGTTACTCATTTAGACACTCATTGGACTGTGATCGCTTAAAAAGCTTGAATTTTATACCAAAAAAAGAAAAGCAAAATGGATGCATAGTCAGCAACCTGAAACCGAATGTATTCGTATTCATAATATTCATAAACTTTCGTTTTGCGAGGCGCAGTATTTACTGCACCTCGCAAAACGAAAGTTTATGAATATTTCTGTACAATTTTTGAAGTAATTCTTCTTCTGTGCATTGTTAAGTATAGGACACTTTCATGATGTTATGAATGACGTATAGTTTTTATCGTAGTCAGAACATTTTGTCGAGCTCATCTGTTGCGAAATGGAATACTTTTTTTATGACGTCATTAAAATAAGAGTATATTTTTTCGATTGCAGTTGGGACGATTTTCCGAGCTCTCCCGTCGCCAAATCGTCCATTCCCACCTGACATCTTAAAGAAGTGTTCGATTTCTAATCGTTGTCGGAACGTTTTTTCCAAGCTCATCTGTCGACTATTGTCCCATACTATCGATTGGAAGAACCGAAGAGACTTATTTTGTTAGTTTTATTGACGATTTTAGTTGATGTTTTCCATTTACAATGTTTTATGTGGGTAATGAAGAAAGTGTGTATTTTTTCAATCGTAACTGGAACGTTTTTCCGAGCTCATCTGTCGACTGTAACCCCGAAATAACGATTGAAAGAACTGAAAAACTATATTTGTTGATTTTAGTGACCATTTTAGTCGACTCTTTCTTACTACAATGTTTTATGCAAGGGATGAAAATGTGTTGTTTTTTTCAGTCGTAATTGGGACGATTTTTTTGAGATCATCCGTGGCAAAGCTGACAGTTTTTATGATTTTATGAAACAAGTTCTTACTTTTTCGATCGTTGTCGGGACTTTTTTCCACCTGTTGGAAGAAAAGAAAAACTGAAGAAACATATGTTGTTTGTTTTAATGACTTTTGGTTGTTACTTTCTAATTACAATGTTTTCTGTGAGAAATTTGGACGACTTGAGATTAACAATGTTTAGACCTCCAAAAAAATTAGATTAAAAAGGTAGTCAAAGTTACATGATTCATCGAAAAGAATTCGTACAACTTGAGGCTATTTTGTCTCATGACCAATAAGTGTGCACAAGCAATAGAAATAAGATAAAAGAAAGATTACACCAAAATCTGTAATGATGACAATGGTTCATCTGAGAAATTTGTCGACAAACACATAGTTAAAGTTGGTTCACCAGAAGCGTGAAGCAAACATATAATTCAGTGTATAATAAATTAGGCAAGCAGTAATCAATTTTCTGTTCCCTGTCCTCTCTTTGTTATGGTCCACAAATTTCCCTGTATATATATTTATACATTTGAATTTTCATGGGTACGAAGCGAAAACAGTTTCTCGTGAATGCGTTCAATTCTAGAGTCTCGAGGGCAAACATTGGCTAAATTAATTTTCTCATACTTCCTGTCGTTTTCCCAAACGTGAAATAAATTAGATCTTCATTTCCTGTGAACAATAATTCACATCACTGAAATATGTTCCTCGTACAGAGGTTACTGAAATAAGTTACCAGTTGTACATATGCTTTAGCATGAAACCATGGCGTAGTTTTGAAGCCTTGTCTAGATCAGCTTTTGCAGCCAGGCAACCCAAACATTGATAAATGATTATCATAAATAGACAACTAGTGCAATTACAGAAAGGGTTATAAACTTTTTTTTTAAAGGAGAATTCGATAAATGATGATTTGGTAATTAGGAAAATAACATTAGACATGGATCCCATGCTATGGGAATTCGATTCCATAAATCGAAAAGTAAATGATATGATAGGAAAAACGATCATACACAGCACAAAGAGAGAAATAAGTAATTATTTGGGGAAATAATTTATAATAAAACATTATAGGACATTACTAACCGTCAGTCTTGTACACTGTACTGCGTGCTGCAATTCTAGGCTGGGATCCGTTTCAAGATGAGATGGTGTGAACAGAATCAACGCAAAATATATAATAGATCGGGGCAAAGGTTATTGCGTTTTTTTCACAGTTTAAAGCAGAATATGCTTGATATAAAAGTTATTGATCGAAATAAGAATATTCATGTTTTTGCAAACTACAAAAATAGTCAATTTATTCTTGAATTAGAGAATTCTAAGGTTTGAAAAAACTTTGCCATCTATATACATATATACGCGCGCGTGTGTGTGTGTGTGTGTGTGTGTGTGTGTGTGTGTGTAAATCCAATCGTCAATGAGGAAAGATAACACTTATTGTGTGAGAAATAAAACTTTGATACATATCTTATCATCATTCTTTTCCCTTACATACACAGGTAGACAGACAGAAAGACACAGCACAACACACACACACACACACACACACACACACATGCACATGCACATACACACACACTCATGCACACGCACATACACACACATACATATATATTGTTAAAATTAAATGAACGATGAAATTTATGCTCAATTGAATAAGAATCATAAAAATATTTCATTTCAGTCAATGTATGTGTTTCGAGACAGTTTTCCTTTTCTATACTTAAATGTGATTTAATTACTGCAAGGTATAGAAAAAATACTTGAACCGGAGGAGAATGTATTTTGTCCCAAGTCTCATCTTTATGAAGGTTTTTCCAAAACTGAAACCAATAAGAATTACAATAAATAAAACACAAAAATTGAATATATAGAAATAGGAATAACATTCGACACATTAATGAGTCTTTTTTAAGGCTTCAGTAAAATCTAAATTGATTTTTCTAATAGATTCCTCATTCAATTTAAATTGCTTTTTAGAAACAAATACTCAAAAACTTCGTCATTTAAAAAAAATTACATATTCATCAGAAACCTAAAAATGGTTGCTAAGAACGTTGGCGCCCCTTGCACAAAATAGGCAAGTCAAAGGTCATTTAAAGTTTGGCGGCATTACTATTGATTGGTGTGGTGCAACAGGGTGTTGGATAATTATCAGCAAAGTGTTCGGACTTGAATGCGCTAGTTTTCTCACAAATAAAGAATAACATCTTTACAAAGGAGATATTGCTACCAGAATCAACCTTTCTACAAATGAGGTAGATAGAATTCCTTATGAAAATCGCATTCTCATCAATACTACACTCAAGCACACACACACACACACACACACACACACACACACACACACACACATACATGTATATGTTTATGTATAAAAAAATAATTTCCATATATATATATATATATATATATATATTTATGTGTGACTTCTGCAATAGATATACATATGTTTGTGTGTGTATGTATGCATGTGTATGTGCGTGTGTGTGTGTGTGTACTGCAGAAATCAAACAACCTCATATATATACATATATATATATATATATATATATATATATATATATATATATATATATTAGCTGGCTTTCAGAATTCAATTTCATGGTACTATTTTTATTCAGCTATCGATGTATCCGCACCGCCCTTCCGTATACAATTGATATTTTTGCGTTACGGCTTTTAATTCTACTGAATAGCAGTATTAACTTCTTTGGAAGGAAACCAAATCTACTTGAAAGCAAGTATTCTGAATATGTTCATGAAAATCAAATTTCAATTTACTTTCGCTTGCATGACTGCCCTAGGCCTACGTGTTTGGGCAGCATGCCACGTTTGGGTGATCAATCAAAACATTGGAAGAATGAATGACCAATGGATAAGTTATGCCATTCGTCTTGGCTGTAATCACTTAGAACTGTTGATTTTCAGGAAAGAAGTGGGCATAAATCTGGGTCCAATTGATCAATAAACTCACAAAGTCAATAAATTTGTTTCTGATAATAATGAAGAGTAAAAGTTTGTTTTTCAGTTCTCTAACTCCATTGGTTCATCTTGTGCATATGAAACGTAAATACATCTGCAGATGTATACATACAGGCACACATACATGTATAGCCTACCAGACCAACTTAAAAACTGAAGAAAGCTATTTTGACTGTTAGGTGAGGGTTTTCCTAAGAATGTAAGTGGCATTTAGAGTATACGTTGCTTTGGGATATTTTTCTTTCAATTTTCCTTCTCTTACATGCATCGTAACCCTTGCCTTCAACCCGACATTTATTGTTGGTTTAATCAGTTTTGAAGTCAATCCAACTGGTTGGTCCGTCATGTATGTATGTATCATCGGCACAGGCTGCCATAATGCAGCTAGAAATGTGAAACTTTGAACATTTGCTTCTTATTATGTCTACAAAATAGGTTTGCGTCCGACAGTATTCACACTTGATTTTTTTCTTAAATTTCGACTTGTTCCTTCTCCAACAAAAAAAACAAAGAAGCCTCTTACCAATTGATCGTCCCTCTTTCTAATTTTTTGTAATTGATCCCTCTAACATAATCTTCTACCGAAAACATTGGTCATGTGACAGTTTCTCTTGTGTGACAAAAAAAGACCTGTCTTTTTCCTTCTCGTTGTATTCCCAATAAATATATCACAATCACCATAATCAACTTTGTCTCTATATCTCTACTAAGTTCTGCTGTTGGAAGTTTCAGACTTGGAATTGTCCGGCAGCACAATCTTAGTTCCACCGACAATAAAAAAACATACTTGATCCAGACCTAGACTTCTTTATTCAAGGTAAGCCTTCTTATTACATCCAGGAAAAAAAAAACAACATTGTTTTTTAGAGCTCAAAAAAATACTGACATGCAAACTAGTATATTTACTAGTAAAATTTATATATGCTTGTATGTTTGGTCTGATTCCTGTGATAACCCTTAATTCATAATCGATCAGTCCATGAAACATAAATTAACACAAAAAAGGAAAAGAAAAGAAAATGTGTAAGTGATTGTAAGGAATGTTTAATACTGAGTTGAGACTTCAAAGACATTGGAAATTAAGATACTTGGATTATGGAAAGTTTTGATTCTTCAGTGTCAATCCACGCATAAAAGAACCCACCATTTTTACAGTATATGCAAGTAGATGAACGAATAAACAATTGCTTTAATTACATACGTTTAAAAATGTTAATGTCTTTGAGCTTTATAAGATGAAGTTTACTTTTTTCAAATCTTCCAACTGTATTCTGCGCTATTACATATCGACAACGAGCAATGTGTTGCTATACAGAGCAGATATTTCCTAAAGATTTGGCCATGAAAATCCCTTTGTCAACTAAAGTTATCAGAGAAGTCTTCGTGATGAAGTGACTTAATACTTTTTCATTTCATTATCAACAGGTCAATAAGTCATACTTAGAAACAGTTTGTTAAAGTTTTCTTATTTTCAATTTATTATGGATTAAAAATGACCTTTTCTCCAGAATACTTCTGTTTAAATCATAGATGTCTATCATACTCAAGTGTGCGTTTTATGTCGAAAGTGCAGTAATGATAGCATATTTTTCAACGTAGTTACTCTTCGATAGTTACTTAGTAGAATCTAGTCTGAAACATGGTCACAACAGTAGGGTCCGCCATTATTAACACTTACTTATCCTACCAATAGTATATCGTGACTAACTTACGAATATCATTATCTTGCAGGTACCCTATACTCATCTTTACCAAATAAGATATAACCTTATATATTGTGAGACTACCATTTATGATCGATCATATTCGATCAATAGAAAAATGATTGTTTTTCCACCTTTAAATTTGAACCTATATACCTAAGCTTAGAATGAAAATCATTCATCAATATAAGAACCTTTAGAATCTACGCACTTTTGCTAACATCTTTCCACGGAAGCATAGAATACCAGGGTCCCTGAACCAATGATTCTTTGAAAAGCGTTTTGAGCGGCTGTTTGGCTTTTGAGGACCTTTTCTTGGAGAATTTGCTTTTTTTCTCTGATCTGACAGCCTTGAATAAATCTGAATGAATAGTGAAAAGGAAACGTCCAGCTTGAAGAAATAAAGCGAAATTCACACGTCAAATCGTTATGTCAAATTGACGTAGTTAAATGATATATGATTTCAAAATAAGCGTCATTGTTCACTTTTACACCAACCTAATATTAGCAATGATTCACTGACATTACATCTGCTTGGGACAGCAAATCTCAATGAAATCCACAAAAGAAGAAGAAATCAAGCGGAGAATCGCCCTTAGATGGCAAGCTTTCGGCTAAGCAAACTCAATATAAAAACAAACAAACAAGAGTATTCCAATAATCCTAAAGAGAATATACAACAAATGCAACCCCTGATTGTCACTTATGGAGTTGAAACATGGAACCTAACCAAGAGACACACCTGCACTCTGAAAAGCATGCAGCGTGCACATGAGAGAATCATGCCCACCCATACGTGGAGATATAACAAGGCAGCATAATATATCGGAAAGAAAACAGGGGTCAGAGAAATCTTAGAATCCATTAATAAACTTAAATGGTAATGGGCTGGCCATGTTGCAGGAATGCGACTCAAAACATGGATCCCCAGGGACCACATGTGAAACCGAGGTCAACAAAAAACAAGATGGACGAATGAACTAGGCAAATCTAGGAAATACTGGCTCAGCAACGCCCATGATAGAGAAATGTGGCGG
Source organism: Thysanoteuthis rhombus (assembly GCA_963457665.1). NCBI lineage: Eukaryota > Metazoa > Mollusca > Cephalopoda > Oegopsida > Thysanoteuthidae > Thysanoteuthis > Thysanoteuthis major. The sequence goes on along the minus strand of OY735229.1, from coordinate 32,919,453 downwards.
ATCCTGGGGAAGATCTATGTCCAAAGACGGACGTAAAAAGACTTATGATGAGGATGATGATGATAACTGACATCACTCATCAGTGTATGCATTTCTACTAACCTTAGCCTAGTCTTGCACAATTAAGTGAGCAAATTTTGTCGAACGAATCTTCGCTGCGGGGACGGGGCTACATTTGAAGTATTGATTTCCATTTGGACTCGTACAGCAACTGATAGCCCTAGTATTAAATATGTAAAACATCAAGCTAGCTAAAGTCTTTACTTTTCAATGAATAAAGTCAGCTCTGTAGTTGCAAAAGCCAAATTAAGAGATGCAGTTTAAAATTTCATTTGACCTACGCCTGCCTGTAAATGTTTAGTAGCTGAAACCAATAACAACGAAGTAACAGGAAAACAGTCCCCAAAAGAACAAGAAATACATGTTCAAACCCCAGGGAGGTTTAATTCTTTATCTGCAAACAATGCAGCTTATTTGACGGTCTTAGAAAAAACGATCTGAAGACTGTGATAAAGAGTAACGGAATAAAGAATGGCCACTCAATAATCCACCATAATGACGATGTTTGAATGAAGAAATCCGTAGACTTTTACATCTTAAATTGGCTGTTACAGGAAATTCCTTTTTGGTGAAAAATCATAACACCTTCGATCAACTAAAAAACATCATAGTTCCAACAGTGATGCCACTGGCTTCGTCACTATTTTCCTATTCATTCTCTAAAATTGATAACAAGATCATGTCATTGTCCTAGTTCGGTTAAATCAAAGGCTCTGTGAAGCTTCTCTAAATATCTCATGGAGTGCAACAATAAGCAAGCTACTCTTGCAGGCTTTCTTTCTCGGTTCAGGAGCCCTTGCATAATGCAATGTCTCATATTGTAGCTTCGTTAAAGGTCATGCTAGATTTTGATTTAGGCCCTAGGCATTTATTATGTCAAGCACGGAATTTATGTATAAACCCTGCAGGGAAATGAATTATTGTCTTTTGAAGGCAAGTAGGCTCAGCAATCATAGAATTTTGGCACAATGCAGTCTTTCTTCTCTCCATGTAGCATATTTGTATGGAACTAACTTTGAAATCGACAACGTGTATCGATATATACGTCATTTGTTTATAACACTTTTCAATGAACGCATATATACTACGTCGGGCTTATTGGAAAAAAGTGCTGAGGACCAACACTCTGAAAGGTCCACGTATATTCTTATTCTAGGCAAAAGTGAGCAGGCTATATAATATCATACTTTCTGCTTCAAATTGCTTGCTTTATCGATTCAGTGTTTCCAATTATTCATAGGGTCTGTGTAGCCTTTATTGGCGTTTCAATTCTGCGTTTGAAGTTTTCTATTTCCGACAAACATAAAATTTCAATGTTATGCTGCCATTGAAATTAGCTCATTGTACACACACACAAACGCATATATATATATATATATATATATATATATATATATATATATATATATATATATATATATACATTACTATTATCATATATATGCATGTGTGTGTCTGTAATTATGTAGATGGATAAATAATAGATGGATGGATACTACTTACGTAGGAATGGATAAGTACACTTGTATTTGCAAGGATAATTCTTCACAGTAAACTTCAATCCAACAACTTCAAAATATAAAGGATTTAAATAACTCTGAGAGTATTCAGTATCTGATGAAAAGAAACTTATCTTTTCCTTGATATCAAAGTATATTACCATGAAGTGGATACCGACGGCGTCACAGTTTTATACAAACCTTTTTATGTAATTGATTATTGATTATCAACACGCAAGTTTTTGAAGCTAAAGTCCTCTCATGAATATGTTCTCGTACACCAAAAACAATGCAATGGATATATCTTTTTTATTGATCTATTGTTTTTCTTTCTCCCTCTTTCCCTTCCCTCTCTCTCTCTATGTGTATACAGCAAATGTAATTAGGGGGCAATTCTTCATTTATACGAAGAGCATTAAAAAGACAGGGTATGTCATTCAATATACATACATACATACACAAACACACGCACACACACACACATATATATATATATATATATATATATATATATATATATATATATATATATATGTGTGTGTGTGTGTGTGTGTATGTGTATGTGTATGTGCGTGTGTGTGCGTTTGGATCCACACTCTTCAACACTTTTTCTGTGGCAGGCAAACCATAAGAAACCATTATCAAAAGCCGAAGTTATATTAAAATATTGCAAAGGTTATCCTGTACCTGTTAATGATTCTCATGGGTCCTCTTCAAGATATTCATCCCTAAAGGGAAATCTCTTAAATTGCCACTACGTTATCTCTTTCTCTGTTCTTTTTCTTCCTAAATGTCAAAGTAACCTTTTCCTAGCTCCATTGTATCCAAAAACGACATGGATTAACAAACGAAGGATACACACACAACGTTAATGATTAACAGGTTATCTAACATTCGACGTACGAAGTCGATATCAATTTATTCGATACAAAATACGAAGACAAAACAATTCTCTCAGACGGGTTATGACACTGATAGATATTGTATCGTTGAGATATCTACATTAAAAGAGTTACATACGAATTATTTGTTAACTCACTATTAATATTGCAAGTTGGTTGATCTTTTTTCTCGATTGGTATCTCTGCCTTTATCCCATAATCATTCAGTGTTTTAACTAAGATGTTGGTCCATTGTTTTTGAAGATTTGGCTTTAATCTATTTATACTCTGCTATTTATAGTATTCAATATTCCTTATATTATTTTTAATTTATACTCTGATGTATAATTGCGTACGTATGTTTGATTCTCTCTCTCTCTCTCCTTCTCTCTCTCTCTCTCTCTCTCTCTCTCTCTCTATATATATATATATATATATATATATATATATATATATATATATATATATATATATATTCTTCTCTATTTTCCCCTCTGTCTCATATATACACACACACACGCACACACACATATACACACTCTCTCTCTCTCTCTCTCACACACACACACACACACACTCACACACACACACACAAACATGTATCTTATTCATGGTTGAACGCTCTTTAAGTGAGATAACTCTTTCATTATGAGGTTATGCAATGCTCTTCCAACGTAGGAATTGAGCATTCTGATGGATGGGAAATATATTTGTGATTGAACGTATATTGCTGAAATTTAATCTTACTGACCGTCAGTTCCACGGGGTAGGGGTAAGATGCCAGTCCCTGGGTCTGAAACGAAAGTTTTGATCCTACCTCGCAGTACTGGATGGGATAATGGAAAGTCTTTAGCCACACTGAAGAGTTGTAATACAACGAAACAGTTGTTTGTGGAGGACACAATGATATACATACATACACACACACACACACACACACACACATATATATATATATATATATATATATATATATATATATATATATATATATATGTATATATATATGTATATGTATGTATATATATTCACGTCCATGGCTGAGATAAGGCCTTCCAACACTCATTCTCTAATGATGGTATGATTATGTTGAGTTGAGGCGATGTTAGTGTTAGAATCAGCTTCCCCATTGTAACTATTTACTTTAGAGCTCGTATTTATACCTGGAGGACTTGGGGAATTATGCATGAAATAAATCATTCACAGTAGAACTCAACCAAATATACATACGCTAGCCCACAAAAGTTAACAAAGAGCTTGTTTTTGCGCGAACTTGAACAAAACCAATGTCATTCGTAGGAATTTCCTTGAGAATAGTGACTCAAAGAATAGAATGGAAAACGTAGTGTTTAAGAAATTAGATCTATATGACTTGATACGATAAACCTTGATGGAATCTTTAAAAAGCAGAAAAAAGATCAAGCAAGAAATCAACTGAGCCAGGCAAACATTCGGTAGAGTATTTTCAATTTTCAAAAAACAAGGAAAATCATGTTGCTTTCAAAACAAGACAACTATAGCAAGTATATTTCCCAATAGCCACGCACGGTGCTTAAATATGGAATCCATTCGCTCTCAAACTAAAACACATGCAACGTGCACTAGGGGGAAAACGTGCTAAACTTCACATGAAGAAATAACAAAACAGCAGAATATATTAGTGACAGAATAGATGTCAGAGAAATCCTAAAAGCTATTAGGAAACTCGAATCGCAATGGTCAGGTCAGTTCGTGAGAATGTCCGACAGAAGCTGAACATCACAACTCGCAACGCTGATCCCCGAAATCTTATGAGAAATTGAGCCCAGCTAAAATTAAAATGGCGTAATCAATTAGATAACTTCATAATATGAATGCAATGTGACGCTCCCAGGGGTTAAAAAAAAACCCCCAAATACTGGACTTGACAACGGACTCAAACAGACTGAACAATCTCTTGCCGCTGTAAAAGCTATCTGTTTATGTGTATGCGTCTGCATGAGTCAGTGAATGTGTATGGACTAATGGAAAATAATAAGTAATATCAAGCGTTATATTCAACCTCCTTAGCTTCAATAAAATGTAAAAGTTGAATGAAACCGAATCGATTTCACTTTACCTCATTATTTCAGATCTGTGTGTCCCATTACAACTATTTTAGTTTTAGTTCCTGTAAATGGGATTCGTCAACCTCGATTAGGCATTAGAAGTGGGTGTGAATTCATCATCTGTTTTGCATACATCACTGTTATCCATGTATGACGTCATTGGATTTCAGTCTGCTCAAAACTTAATACGTTCGGCAATAAGAATGCTTTCCACGTAGAATATTATAGACAGGATTCAAAGTACATTTGAAAAGGAAATTGTATGGACGCGTAAAAAGAAAGACGTATTCATGTAAGTATTGTTCTCCGCTCAGATGATCGTGGGTAACGTACACTAGTGCAATAATAAGTAAGACTAACTTCTTAATTGGTAGGCTTGTTGACGCCTTGTTATGCTTACGATACCTATCCCCCCAATGGCCATCCATCTAGGTATTGCCTAAGGTCAATGTTTGGTGTAACACTTTAGCCTCAGTACGGGTTTCTTAAATGTTAGTACTGAGTGCTTAACTGAGAGGCATTGATTATCTCTTCAAAGTCTTTGGTTGATCAAATCATAGCCTACAAAATCAGTGGCATGCACTCTACCACTAAGTCAAAATGATTTGAAGAGGAAAAAATAGTGTAAAAACAAACGATTTTCTACTGTTCTGCCGAAGGGTTTCACTTTTTATCTTGCATATGACAGACAATACTGTAAATAAAAAAGAACTACTGACTTTCTGTTTTGCTGAGGGGGATCTGCCCGTCAATTTCTCTATCCATTTTTTACTTTCAACACCACGAAGTGATGAAACCTAATGAGTTTTTAGCACAGTTCTACTTGTTGCACTGTACACCTCAAAAGAGCTACGGGCTTAAAATACAAGAAAAAAAATCAATGATATATCTGAATTTCCTGAATTTTTGGAGATAACTGGTCCATTTCTTGACTTGATACTTCACTACGTAGAAGTTTCTAATAGTATAAACATATGTTCACCTTTTATCAATTTCATTCGAGGTTTCGTCTTGAAGTGACTGATACTGATTAGGTGGAAGAGTCTATTGGTTCAAATAGCGGGTGTGATATATTTCTATCAGCAACATTGTTTTACCTTTGAACGCGTGAGTCCATTGTTACGAATGATTAGCTATAAACAAATAGGAAATTCTCTCTATTCATTATGAAAATTTGAAACATTTATTCTAAAAAGCCGTACACCTTTAAACACTTAACATTGAAAACTTCTGAATTTTTTTCTGTGCCACTTCAGACACTTATTTCCCAGTATCTGTCAATGCCATTTAATGATTTTCTTAAGTATATACAATCTCATCATCATCATCATCATCATCAGCATCAGTCTTTTAGCGTCCGTCGTTGGACATAGACCTCCCCCAGGATTTGCCACACATCTCTATCATGGGTGTCACGGAGCCAGTACTTCCTGAATTTGTCTAGCTCGTCTCTCCATCTAACATTTTGCCGGCCTTGGTTGCGCATGTGGTCTCGGGGAATCCATGTTGTGAGTCGTGATGTCCATCGATTGTCTGCCGTTCTTGCAACATGGCCAGCCCACCACCATTTAAAATTTTTTATGGATTCTATGATGTCTCTAACTCTTGTCTTTTCCCAGATATACTGTGCTGTTTTGTGGTCTCTCCATGTGAGGCCCAGCATTATTCTTTCATGTGCATGTTGCATGGTTCTCAGCTTACGGTTTGTCTCTTGGTTAAGTTCCATGTTTCAGCTCCATAAGTGACTATTGGGAGGATGTATTGGTTATACACCCTTTCTTTAGGATTAATGGGATCTTATTATTTTTGAAGGTTGAGCTAGCTCTGCCAAAGGCTTGCCAAAAAAATACATTTTTTTAAATTGATATCCTTTCAGCTATTTATTTCCCGTTTTATCATTATGTAACCTACGCCAATTTATCAGTGGTTTTTATGTTTTTCACAGAATGAAATATCATGGTACTATGTATGAATCTTTCTTGTTGTGCTCATCAATTATTTACAACGAACAGAACTTTATCGTAATCAGCAAAACAGCCTGCATTTAGACATATTTGCGTCCCCGAACGCTAAATTTTTGAGGATTCTTTTTTTTAATCGAAAGAAATTGTTGAATGAATTAAATCATACTGTTTTTTCCGTTTGGATAAAAGAATATTCAGAGTCGACCAAAGGAGAATAAAACATGTAATTAACATTGCTTTTAGGAGGCGTTGCCTAACTAGCTGATTATAAAGTCTTAAAAAATGAATATACAAGTTTTGGGAAAAAAACCATCGTAACCAAAAAGACAGAGCTGGGATTATTCAGATACTTACGAGCAGTAATATATATATATATATATATATATATATATATATATATATATATATATATATATATATATATATATATATATGTATATATATATATATATATATATATATATATATATATATATATATATATATATATATATATATATATATATATTACATCTCTTCAGCGTGGCTATAGACTTGAAACCTAACATCGGACCCGGGGGCCGATATCCTACCTCTGGACAACGGTGCTGGGTGGTCAGTAAGGCTGAATTTAAGCAATATATTCGTTTTTTTCGAAAATTGCTCTCTCTCTCTCTCTCTCTCTCTCTCTCTCTATATATATATATATATATATATATATATATATATATATATATATATATATATATATATACATTATTGTGTCATCCACAGACAGCTGTTTCGATGTATTTCTTCAGTGTGGCTATAGACTTTATTACATCCAGTACTGCGATTGACGCTCAATTACAGTAATATTCATAAACGTTAAAAATCGAAATACAGATTCTGAAATGATCGCAAATGCTTTCAGGACTCGACTGCTTGTTATCTAAATCAGTTGATGTGGTGTTATTCTTGAAAACTATACGTTCTGAACGTTTCCAAATTCATAACTCACTACTTCCTCAACATCGTATCTCATGTATCTATGATCACGATTGTGTTATGCCATATCATTGGTCTGTACTCTTGTTAAAGAAAAACGAACGAACCAAAGATTGATAAAAATTGTTGTTTGCGAAAGTAAGTGCTGTGCATGAAAAGCTTTAATACGCTGCTTTGCGATTGTGTTAGTGGTGTGTTTTGGGCGATGTAATATTTAGATCGAGAATCAGGTGCAGTCAGATTAATGTTCCCAACACCCAGGCATAGTCATCTATTTGCACGCATTATATGAACCATGCTGCAGCAAAAGGAGCATGCGCAGACAGAGTGACGTGCAAAAGCGAATTTATTTGTTATTATATATGATTCATACGTTTGCAAACCTTAGCCAAACAAAACTGTGAATTTTATGCTTGATCAAACAAATATGATTAGATCATAACTGACAATGGATATTGATTCATCACGATAATCAAAAACAGAAAAAAAAAGATCCCGCCTTGATGCAGGAGAGTTCTTAGAAATGGAAAATTCTTGAGGAATGGTTATTTTAACTGTTTAGTAGTATCAATGGAGAAAGTATTGAATCCATTGAAATTATTTCAGTAAGTCACGTGTAAATTGAATAGTTTACTTCAAGGTAATATATATATATATATATATATATATATATATATATATATATATATATACATATATATATATATATGTATACATATATATATATATATACATATATATATATATATATGTATACATATATATATATATATATATATATATATATATATATATATATGTATATATATATATATGTATATATATCATATTCAATCAGAGATGGTGGAATTAGGTCATCGATGCTTTTTTTTAACAGAATATCCTTCCAAGTTGCTCTTAAGTAATACTTTTTCTGTGTTCAAGAGGAATAATTGATACAGTTTGGAACTAGTCTGAGCCTGGATAAACTGTAAT
>OY735229.1:32858521-32908521 GCA_963457665.1 Thysanoteuthis rhombus | reverse complement strand
CCCGACCTTAATGAGGGCACACCTTCCAAGGATAAATTCATTAAATACTCTCAGTGATAATTGGCAAATTATCACCAAGTGCAAGCGCTTTGATTAGTGGATTCCTCTCATAAGTGCTCCGTTTTTGTGGTCTTGTGCTACACTAAGATGAACTCAGCAATTACATTTATGCATTACAAAATACATATGAATTTTAGAAATTAGCCATGTTTCATCATTGATACAACCTTTTAAGACAAGTATGTGTGATTTACGCATAGATGAAATCTATACTAGAATATTAGTCACGTGGCAACAACGTTGCTAGAGACATCAGTATTTGAGATGATTGCATCAAGTGCTGGCTTCATTCTAGCATCATTTCCTTTTTGTAGCATCAATTTAATTTTTGATGCAATTAAAGAATTAAGCAATGGAGCAGGTATAGATCTGCAGCCAATATCTATTAAACAATTAAACTTTATGTGTAATAGACATCTTTCTTGTGATATTTTTGTCCTATATGTACTAATGCCTCTCTCAAGGATCAGGCGCTACGTCCATTAATTCAAGACCTGCATGCCCTTACAGTACTCGAGATGCCTGATTAATTATGCAGCAAACGTGCCCAGCAACTTTTAGGATCCTGCCCTAAATGCTTGCATCCTATAAATTCAGATTTAGTGATTCTGTCCTTGTATGATTATTATAGCACCCTAATGCCTCAACTTTTATGAACGACAAGGTGTGTACGGTTAGCGATTTGAGACAATTATCGCCATTAATTGGAATCACATTTAATACGATAATTGTTGGAAGTCTGGGATCTATCTGATATGTACACACAACGCATAAATACGAATTTATTAAGTTGCAGACACTGAGGGAAGTTTGAAAAATACTCTTCCTGAAACGTCAGATTTATTGATCGTATTATATAGTGGAAGAGCATATGAAAACATCTGACACTCGGTGAGTAACAGATATATTCATATGTATCTTCTTAATTTTGCACCACCTTATAACATATTCTATAAGTTCTGCACTAGCGTAATCAGGTCCTTAATTTTTGTTTTCTGATTTTTATTTTTCAATTGAAAAATTGTGTATACATAAACTTAATTGCTTTCTATTGACCTCCAAGTATAACATATATAGGTAAAATAGTTCTTGAGAATCACTCTGGGTTGGCCAGCTTTCGCAGAGTAACCTCAGCCTTAAAGAACTATAAAATTCCATCAGTCCCTAAAAGAAAAGTATACAATCAATCCATCCTTCGATAATCACGTGAGGAGCTGAAAAATAAAACCCAACCAAAAGATTGACCCTCAAACTGAGACCCTTGCAACGTGCCCAGAAGGAAATTATATCCAACCACACACGGAAAGTTCACAAGACAGCACATGAGACGAAGAAAAAACCAGAAAAAAACAACAAAAAAGCAAAAAACACAACAAAACAAAATTGGAGAACATATATAATAGAATCCATTAGAAAACTCCAATGGCTTGTCATGTTGCCAAAATGTTAGACAACCAATGGATAACAACGTTGACCCCAGAGATCAAAGGCAGAAGTGTGCTCAGTAGAAAATAAGATAACGTGACAAACAAGACAAGTTCAGAAAGTACAGGTTCCACTACACCCATGATGGATACGTCTGGCGAATCTTAGAGAAAGTCTATGTCCAAAGATGGGCGCTAAAAAAGATGATGATGATGGTCCACATATCCAAACAAACAACAAACATAGCTCAATCCTTGATGCATACACACTAAAATTTGCATGTAGACATTAAGAGAAAATCACAGAAATCTAGAGAGGTGCATATTAGCCACATATATACCCAGTCCAGCAGTGAGACAAACAAATCCTAACACGCAGGATTATATATTGGTAATCTTGATCGACAGTGTAGCGGAAAATGAACAACCCGGATTAGGACCTGTTTATGCCGCCATATTAGCCGACTTGTTTTGGTGGGAGATTATTTCCTTTCGAATGGAATGCAGTCAAGCTGAAATGAATCTCTCGGCTGTTCCTTCCATTTTTGCTTTCCTGTAAGATTCTCACCGTGTACACAGTCATCCTTTAACTCTTCTTTTTTCTCCTCTCTTTCTATCTATTATATTCCTTTATATCACACCTCCCTCTATTTATTTTGTTCTTTCCTATTTTATTGATCCGTCGTGTGTGTGTGTGTGTGTGTGTGTGTGTGTGTGTGTGTGTGTGTATGTAAGTGCGTTTATCTCGACTTTCCTTCTTTTTTTCCATTCATTTCTTCAATCTTATCCTCTTTCTTCCTCTTCTCTACCGCTGTTTATTTTTTCTGTCTTGCATCTTCTTTTTTTCTTTCATCGATGTTTTTTTCTTTCTTTTTCCCATTTCTCATTCTCTTTTCTATTATTTTCTTCCTTTCTTCTTTTCCTATTTATTTCTTTCTTCTGTTCCCTTTTCTTCTTTTCTTCGATAACTTTGTCTTCCCCCTTTATGTCTTCTTTCCCTCTCATTTCTCTTTCTTCCTTCCTCCATTCGGTCATTTCTTTATTCTTCATTCCATCATCTCTTCAATCTTATTTTCTATCTCTCTTTCCTCATTCATTTCTTCCTTCTTTTTCTCTTTCATCCTTCCTTCTCCCTCTTTTTCTTTCTTCAGACTCTCTTCTCCTTTCATTCATTTCTTTTTATAACTCCCTTTAAAAAAAAGAGAGAGAGAGAGAGAGAGAGAGAGAGAGAGAGAGAGAGAGAGAGAGAGAGAGAGAATGAGTTAAAGTGGAAAACAGGAAAATAGATCCAAGGCAAAGAAGAAATCTTGCATGAAGACAAAATGGAAGAAATAATCGATCTCATGATCCCATATTTATCGGAACTTTTTCTGTTAATTTCTTTTCATTACTTTTTTCAGTCTTTTCTCTCAAATACTCTTGCAAAAATGTTTTTTTTTATCGCAGTCAATTACCCCTTCCCCTTGTCTCCATCATCCTGTCCTTCTTTCATATTTGTTTCTATTTTTCATACGATTTTCCTTCGTTCTTCATTCCTCTTTCTCTTATTTTTCCTTCTGACTTTCTATTGTCTCTTCTTTTTGTCTCATTTTTAGTCCATTTTTCCTTCTTTCTTTCATTTTTTAAAAATTCCTTTTCCGTTTTGTGAACGTTTTCCCCCTTTTTTCTTCTTTCTGTTTATCTTTTCGATGAATGTCTTCTTTTTTTTAAATTTTTGTTTCCCTATTGACGCATTTAATTCCCCGTGCTAAAGTTGATGTCGTCATTTTTTTGCACGACTTTCCATTCACTGGCTGTTGAAAACTACAGCTGAATAGGTTGAATCTGAAAACAAGTTAACAGAGAACAAATCCTTGAAAAATGCAAGGACTTAGTCACGCCACAAGATAAAGTGTAGATAGAAGACAAAAACTCCAACCAACAGTCGTTCACAATAACATCAACATGGCAACTGGAAGGTGTAGTTTCCGCTCCATCAATAACCAAATGAGTCATAATTACCGAAAAAATTTTAGTTCATACTCGATATATCTTTTGAGAAAAAAATATGCTGAGCAAAACACTGCATCGATGGAATTAAACTTCCTTCACTTGATGGTAAACTATTCATCCAGACAAGCCACTTGTTCGTTAGAAATATATTTCTTCATTTGAAACACGATATTCAGACGTTTGTGTCATCATCATCATCCTTTTAAGGTCCGTTGTTGGAGATATATCTCCCCCATGATTCATTACACCGCTTCATTGTGGATGTCGCGGAACCAGTACTTTCTGAAATTGTATCGTTCGTCACGCCATCTTATATTTTATCAGCCTCAGTTTCGCATGTGATTTCAGGAGATCCACGTTGTGAGTCGTAATGTCTAGTGCTTTTCAGACATTCTTGCAACCTAAGAAGCCCAATACCACTATAGTATTCTTTTTTCATTGATTTTATCATACCTCGGACTCCCATTTCCCATTCTGATATATTCTGTAGCCTTGTGATTTCTCCATTTTATGCTCGGCATAGTTCCCTTTTGCACGCATGTACGGTTTTCAGTTTAAAAGTCTACCTTTTGGTCAGGTCCCATCTTTCAGCTCCAAAGGTGACTTTCAGGGGGATACATTGTCCTACCTTTTTTTTTTTTTTTAGCACTAGCGTGATTTTCTTGAAAAAGCTTACCAACCTAAAGTGATTTGTCACTTAATTTCTTTTTCTTTTAAGGAATTCAGGGAAACTCGTTGTCATAGATAGATATATTGGTCTACTTCTTCAAGATATGTTTGATGTTTAAAATCATTACTCTATATGTCGATCATTAATTCTTCAAAAATAGAATATTTTCATATTTTTCGAAATTCTCCAATTTCTTCCCGAACATATGCCATTCCTGTCTGGACTCTTTAAGGCACTCCTTTTGAATATCATTGCTTTCAGCCGTTAATTACACGTATGAAGAGATGTGTGAATTAAACAAAGCATCGAAATTCAAAATTTGCGTAAAGAAATGATGTTATGTACTGGAAATAATATATAAAATTACTATCCACAACGCTTGGCGAGACGGACATGATACAATTCGTATCTGGCAATTGGGACTTTCCTGTTTTAAAATGGCTGCTGCTCCATCTGTAGAGTAGTAGGTCAAATTTAAAGTCAAAGAAGCAGATGACAATGACTTCAACCTTGACTCAAACACTGATCCTAAAAATACGAAGTCTAATCTCAAAAATACCAACCTTTAAAGTAGTAACCATGAAAAATCATTATCCTGGAGTTGGACATCAGCTATTTTGAAACAAGAAAGATGACAAAATCCAGAACTCAATGGAAAATCATTAACGAAGGCTTCTCAATTGGCTAAAATGATACCTACAGTACGAAGTTTAGTTGTGTCCCAAAACACAGAAGTTAGATAATTCCACGTACTGATCGCTGATTTTTTTATCACATTTCCAATTTCTAATCGGTTAATAAATATAAGAATTTTGTTCTTATCCAATAGCTGACAAGATAGCTTACTTACAACCAAACTGGACGTCTTCTTGCCAAGAATAATCAGGAATGGAGGAAACGTTATCATTTAAAAGCTCTATATTTACTCGATATTTCATGCATTGTGACTATATATTGATTTATACACAAATGGAAACATATGCACACTGATAAATGGACAGAATCAAATTTGTGTTCTATATCAGTACAATAAGGACAGATGGATGTAAGATTATGTGTATGTGTACACACTCATGTGCGTATGTGTATGTGTGTGTGTGTGTGTGTGAGAGAGAGAGAGAGAGAGAGAGAGAGTGAGGGACAGAGTGTGTGCACACACACGAATATGTACGCTGATGTATGAGTGTGTGTTACCTGTCACCTCCGGTAAGGCAATTAATGTCGGGTTCCCTCAAGCACCATCGATTATAGTTCCAGTCTCAGAATATCTTATTGAATAAAGATTTATTTCTTTGCCCTCGATAGAGAAGCCACATTTGAAAAACAGGTAAACTTACTTTTACCGAGAACACTTATGATTTTGATATCTATGAGTCAGTATTTTTTTTTTCGTGTGTGTATATTCTGTATCTAGGTATTTAGCTAATTCTATCCATTATCTATGTATCTATGTATCTATCTATCTATGTTTGTGTGTATAAATATATCTGTCTGTCTGTCTGTCTGTCTGTCTTTCTCTATCTATCTATCTATCTATCTATCTATCTATCTATCTATCTATCTTTTCACTTGTATTTATGAATATATATTTTTTCCGTTTGCATCAATTAATATACGTCAATATCTATCGAAACGGGCGATCATATCTATCTGTCTATCCGTCTATCTATCTATTTGAATCTATCAATACATCCATTTTCCCGTATCTGTCCATCTATCTATCTGCTTGTAACTATCAATATATATCTTTCTAAGAATTTATCTATCTATCTATCTATCTATCTATCTATCTATCTATCTATCTCAATAAACACCTATCAATCAATGTCAGACTATCTACATTTATCAATATAATCTATTCCCTGTCCCGTTAAATGTTACGCTATCCCGCACCTTAAGGGAGAAACTAAGATTAGTTTATACTTAAATGGGTATTGGTCGTATAGCCATGGCTACCAAACTAATTTCGCAAATGATCGGTCATGAGTTCGATGCTTCGTGGTTGCTTCACTATTTGGAAACTGTGCGGGCAAAGCCTGGTAAATAACTCTACAAACCTACACACATATATATTTACTCGTACACACACTCAGATGAGCACCTGCACAAACAACCATACATTACATATTTGCAAATAACCAAACGCACAAACACAATCAGACACATTGGTTACTCGATGGAAACAATCATAGAGCCAAGGTCTTTTGGCAGCATGCCGAGCTGGATGTGATCGATTGAAAAGTTGGAAAAAGGAGAGATCAATAAATACGTTGAATTCTTCTTACGAATCGCTGAAAAAAGGTTCGAATTTTCAATAGGACAAACGAGAATCCAGCTGGACACGAACTAACAATTTGACATAAACTTACATAGTAAATCATACCTCTAAGTAAAACCGTAAAAATATCATTAGAGGAGTATTTTGAAAAAAAAAAAAAAAAAAACAAACAAAAAAACTAACTAACAAACAGACAAACAAATAAACAAACAAATGTTTTTTTTTTTTCATGCCTGATAAAGATTGAATGCTTTGGATTTCGGCCCCTTTGCTCCATTGGTGTAACATTTACGTGCGATACATACATATAAACATAGCTATCAGGTAAAATTGAAGAAACCTATATTGACCATTCTGGTGACAGTTTGGGTTGACAGTTTCAAATACGTATCCAAAGATATTATTTCAGCTTTGGTTATACAGGTGTTAACGCAAAGTTTAGGGGCCACGAGTGCGGATGTAGGATCGAAGCTTTAACATGCAAACCTTTCCTCTACTCCGAGACCCCCATATACATACGTCAAAATACACACAGAGTTTCAAGTATTTTCAGTACAAGATGACATATTTTCATTGTTAGGCTGCTTTGGAAGTTTTGTCGGAAAAGATGTGCACAATTTAGATAATAGGTTTCGATATCTTTTTTCAAATTGTTTTTTTTATTCGAATTTGTACGCTCCACATTTTATTTGTCTTTTCCAACGTGGCCTATTGAGATTTTATTTTTAATTAGGGAGAGACTATTAGACTCTAAAGATTGAATCCTATCTACATCGGTGACCCTGCTAAAAAAACAGTTGAAATGTAACAAAACGTTAAATCTATTTGTCATAGATCCTGTACATCATTATTATCAAGAACCTAATCTTTCAATTCCAATTTGAAAATAATTGGGAACGAAAGAAAATCTGTCATAGAGATAAATTGACGTTTCCCTCACTTTTAATGTGTTTGCAATTAAAAATGTGAAAATTACTGCAGCCTTATGATTTTAATTTGAGTTTACCTTCCTGGATATGGTTTGAATAATTACCCACTCTCTGATGATGGAAACTTGAGATTCCAGGCGGAAATCCCTCCTTGTATATGGTGTAAAATGTTAATGATGAAAAGCTGCTTAGATTGTCTTGAAGTCTTTCCTGAGAGCTCGTATTTGACAAAACCTTGCATGTCTCACGGAAGGGTTATTAAGACCTAACTTTCCAAACCATCGACCGCATCACAGGATCTTTGATATATCATTAATCTGCTTGCATAAATGATAAACATAAAAAATTAATCAAGTATATCCCATATATATTAGTGAGGGAAAGCTGCATCGAACATATCCTTTCCAGTTCAATTTGGATATTGAAGCAATGCTGTGTTGTTATCGTATATTTCAGTGAAAAAAGATATAAAATAAATTGATGAAAATGATAATTACATATATATCAGAAATATGTTTCAGCGAGTTGTATTTCATGCACGTTTATTCCTTATATAATCGTCAGCTTTCGACTCAGAGAATTCAATAGTCCCCTTTCCAGTATTCATCGATCCCATTTGATCCCCAGAAATCCAAGAACCCTTTGGATTGTCAATATTGACATCTGGTCGTCGATATTGACGACTCTGGAGACCCCTGGTTTAGATATTGAAATATGCTTTTCGTCCAAAATCCGAAAAATAATCGAACGTGGAATATGAATCGTCAACACAGTCAATAATTGAACCACTGTTGCGTAAAAAAATTGAAACCATGTAAAAAAAAAAATCGATCGAAGAATAAATATAGCCGGAATAAATTCTATTGATGACATCACCGGGAAACTTCGAAAATAAGGATAAAAAAATATCTTGAAATATTTAATTTTCTCCGAAATGCAGAAGATATTAGTAAACCAATCCAAATAATGCCTTTAACCAAACATCAAGAACACAGTTTAGAGAAGACTGGCAATGGAGTACTTGAGACAATTTTCAAGTCTGTAGACAAAACGGTATGGCCAAGAGCCTAGGAACGCATAGACACTCAAACAAACGCACATTTGATTGAACATTTAATCAATTTTTGTAGCCTCAGTGGTTTAATGGTTGGTATCATAGTCCTGTTATTTCCTTATAGTTGATTACGATTACTTTCCAGATAAATGAATATAATGTATTGTTACTTTTGAATTGGTCTGTATCTCTGCACCTATGATTCAAAATATTTCTTTCTGAATTGCATTATACATTTGGCTGAAGTGAAATTTCGTTGCTGAGCTAGAAATACAAGAGGTGTCAGTTAGAGTAAGTGATTGCCAATGAGGTCCGTGATGGATGCTAGGAGCGAGACGTGCAAATTGTATCAGTTTAAAAAATAGGAATTTTTCCCAGAATCAATCAATACAGCCATTGGCAACTCATTTCTCGCTGTGTACCTGAGTGCGTGGACACGGTCTGACTCAACAGTTTCAAGCAATCGATATCAAAGTAAGTTCTATCTAAATAAGAGCTAGTCTGACCTAACTACTGATATATGTATGACTCGAATGTGTGACAAATAAAACTATATCTATTGAAAATTATAGGAAAAAAGAAAGCGGTATTCACCAACTCCACAAATAGCGTCGTGGTTCCTGAAAACCACAACTTTAACTGAAACAATGTGCAAAAGTGAAAACGATATTATCTAAGGAACAAAATAATCAGGTGTGAAAATTGATGCTTTGTAGTGTACAAGTTTTGCAAGTAACATATGTCAAGTCAGAAAAAAAGTTCATTTATAATTCCACTGAGAATATTCATAATTTTTTTAGATCTGTCTATACATATCAATATGACACTTTTGGTCAGTCGACCAGGCCGAGTTACTTTAGATAGCAGAAACAGTAAGAAAAATCAAAGATTTGTTATCATTAAAGGTGTGACGCAATTGGAAAACATACAACCGCAAAGATAAAATGCACAAGTTCAAAATTTCTGTATTTAAGGAAAGCCAAATGTGGCCAAGAGCAGCCATTTACGATATCTTTTGAAAATAATACATGTGGTATATTTCAAATCACGATATTTTACTAGAATGAGGATCAATTGTTTCGAAGAAACCGTACTTCCTCTCCTTCCATCATTCCTCCTTCTACTAAAAGGACAAATGTTCAACGCAACGTTGAACTTGCTCGTTTTTTCTTCAGTAATGTTTTAACAGAGTGACGTTGAATTAAACGATAACAAGAGAGTTGATGGATCATCATCATCATCATCATTATCGAATGCAGGTGGTCTGTGGTCGACTAGCTTTTTATGAATCCAGCTTGTCACCATTGCTGTTTTTCATCTACTGTTTTCGTAATTCGGTTGGTGATAATTTTTGTAAAATTTTTTTAACGCAGTTGGTTTGTAGTTGTTGAGGTCTTATTGGTTGCTTTTCCCATATAAAAGCATCATGATTGCAGTGTTCAAATATTCTGGGATCTTACTCTGCTTTAGGTAGAAGTTAAATGCTCTAGCCAGTTTCCTACTGATGATCTCATCTACTTTTTTGTATAGGTCAATGGTGATGTTGTCTGGTCCAGGGACCTTTCTTTTCTCTTTTTGTTTGATACATTGTACAACTCCCAAGAAGATACTTCTGGAAAATCGTCTAGCCGATTGCTTGCGTCTTGCATATCCTGTTAGCTACTTTATTGTCCTTGAATAAAGCTCTGAGTTGAATTTTTGAGTACTTTCGACAATCCTGTTTCTGTCTATTGTTCGGTGTACATTTCTCCCAAGTACACTGTTTATTTGCTGCCGTCCCGAATTGAGATTTTTTTTTAAAACTCTGAAGCCTCGAACTTTTTCAGGAGTTGATTCGATGGTTGCTATAGTGTATCTTTTTTTTCTGTTTTTACCTCGTTTATTTTCTATCCAATTCAATCTAGTTGATTTTCTCTTTTGTTGTTGGAGGTGGTTTTAGGTTTTTGCCTTTTTTATTAGATCCTTTTTCTCATCTAATATTTTATTGATGGTCTGTATGTTGGGCCATATACCCTGCCACGCTTGCCCGTGGCGTGTTGTCAGGGTATTTGATAGATCTGTCACTACCGATGTCCTTCAGAGTTGCTTTAAAGTTTAACGGGCTCTTACAACCCTTCCAATCTGTTGGAAGGTAAGTATCGGTTTTCTCAGGCTCTGGACAAAATTCTTTTTTCATTGATTACTAGTCATTGGCATTATTATACTTGAATCAGATCCACAATGAGAAAATCAAGTTTTACTCTTGCAGATCTCGTCCGTGTGTGCTTCAGAGAGAGGAAAGGAGAGAGAAAAAGACAGAGAGAGATAATTACCAATGGAATTTAGCGTTAAACTTTTTGAATATCCTGAAAAAATATATCTTTAGATGAATCAAAAACTAAACAAGATCATATTGTGCTTATATGAATCCGTTTGGGATTTCTGGTTGAAGGGGGAGGGGGGTGATTTCTTAACAGTCATTGTTCAGTTGATGAATATTAGTCTTTTTTTTTCAGAAAAAAAACTATTTGATACGCCAGTAAAAAAAAAACAACAACAAAAAACGCCCGGTGTAACACCTTAAAACTGATTAGTTGATTCAATCACCCCTATTTCATTGAAAATCTTAATTATTTAGTACTTAGGATTGATCAAATTATATTCCAGTGAAATGTTACAACATTCAATCTGAAACATAAAAATTTGTTTATTCATTACCCGAAATATTTATGCTGATAGAGCAGAGATATCGAAAGCGATTCATGGGACGGATAGAGAGGAGTCAAGTTAATGTATATCCATCAATGAAAACAAAAACATGTCTTCGTTTCCGTGGTTCAAATCCTATTAGACCTGAAATACAACTTTGATTATCTCTTCATATAATCCCTCATCAACAAAACTTTTATACGCAATCATGAGGATTAATAAATGTTTGTACGTATGAGGGATCATCAACCAAAACTGCTAATCAAACTGTAAAGATAGATTACTAGTTTTCTGTTAATTAGTTTGGCATGCTAAATTGATCAGTCACTTTTTGCCCACTTGCTTTTGTCATTTTTAAATTTCACAGTGATCACTACCAAAGCAAGTACCATGAAAAGTAACTTATTTATTGATCACCCTTAACAAAAGATATTGGTTATGAGATGTTTTCAATTGTAATGAAGTATATGTGTGTGTGTGTGTGTGTGTGTGTGTGTAGACGCACATGAAGAGACGAGAAGAATTGGACTGGTTGTTTGATAATCGTATATTTTATAAAATTCCTCGAAACTACAAAATCACTTGACCAAAATCGTCTCTGAAAATAACAAATATTATTCCGTCAACTCAATGTCATGTGCAACGTTTTTCTTTTCCTCTTCTTTAAACAATTTTACTCAATTTTTTTTTACACGGACCAAGAACTTTTCTAAGATGTCACGACTTTTCCTGTTCAGACAGATTCATCAAACTTTTTTGTTTTTTAATATTTTGAATTTAATCTTAATTTCATTTTTTTATCATCATCATTACTCGATGTTGTCCGGCTTGGTGTGATTTTAAAATCGATATCCAGCTTGCATTTTTTTCAGGATTCAATCTTATCTAGGTTATTGTCAAGGGAAATTTCAGACTTGCATTTATAGCCTGTATTTGTGAGTAACTAAACTATTTTGCAGAGTTCCCAGTAAATCACTATCTATGCTAAGTCAAGTACACCGATGAACTCGTTTCAGTTATTAAAAACAGTCAACTGAAACTTTCAGTATGAGTTCCATAAGTTTCCAAGTGATTTTGCAACGAGGGAGATTTTCAAAATGTTTCTTCTTCTTCTTGTTCTTCTTGTTCTTGGAGAAAAGAGACGTTGGCTGAAGACCTGGGGAGACTTATTGTCACTCAGCCTTCAGAAATGACCACTGGGCAACGTGTGAAACTGTAAACTGCAGCATCACTGTGGCCAATGAGAACTAGGAGAGAAGGGCTGGAGACTTGAGGAGACTTGCTGTCACTCAAACTCCTTCGGTTACCACCAGGCAACGGGTTGGAGATTGCAAATAATAATAATAATAAAAATTATTATAATAATAATAATAATAATAAGAAGAATAATAATAATAATAATAATAATAATAATAATAATAATAATAATAATAATAATAATAATAATAATAATAATAATAATAATAATAAGAAGAAGAAGAAGAAGAAGAAGAAGAAGAAGAAGAAGAAGAAGAACAAGAACAAGAAGAACAAGAACAAGAAGAAGAACAAGAAGAACAAGAACAAGAACAAGAACAAGAAGAACAAGAACAAGAAGAAGAACAAGAGGGAGAAATATCATTATCATTTGTATCATAATTATAAGAAAACAACTAAAAAAATTCCAGGACATAGGAAAGGAACTGGAGAAAGTGTTGAACATAGAAGTCAGGGTAGTACCAGTAATTTTAGGTGCACTTGGAACGGTACTGAATCGACACTAAAAACAAGATCGGAGATCTGGAAATAAGAGGAAAAACCGAGATCTTACAGATCACATCACTATTGGGGACAGCTTGGTTACTGAGGAGAGTACTGGAAAACATGAGATCTATGATCGCAAGCTGGTAGCAATGGCCTAGCAGCGAAAAAAAGACAAGGTGGAAGTGGCATAGATCTGTTTGGACAGACAAACACGATATGAAAGATGTGCTGGAGATGTGCATGGACATACTGTCACAGCTTTGTGCAATAACAACCAGGCAACTGATGGGAAATCGTCATTCTCTGCCCTGTTGTTGACTGTTAAAATATGAAGAGAAGACTGGAGACTCGGAGAGTAGCTGTCACTCAGTCCCCAGCGGTGACGACCAGGCAACTGATTCCACACAGCTGGATACTATAATGCTTAAGAATATTCAAGATCAGTGAACCAGTGGTGAGATTCATCACCAACTCAATGAAAAACTGGAAAGTAGACGTGACAGTCACAGGAGAAAAAAATTGCAGAGATAAGAATACAAAAGGGGAACCTTCCTGGTAGACTTGCTGTCTCCACTATTATTTGTTCCATCAGAACAGAAATCGACAGAACACAGACAAACAGCAAGTGCTCCCTCTGCCGGGAAAGAGATGAGGCCGTAAACCACATGACTGGAGAATGTGGTCAACTAACTTGGAAGAAGTATAAACACAGACACGATAGAGTAACAACAGTGATGCACTAGCAAATGAGTCAGCGAATGGTATTTAACCATGCAGAAAAGTGACACTTGTACGAATCGGAAACAACCCAGGAGACTCTTTGAGACATTTGACATCAAAACTGACCACCTAATGCAAGTGAGAAGACTGGATCTAGTAATGATAGACAAGAACAGAAAAACCTGCGAAATTAAAGACGAGGCAGTGCCTGCAGACCATCGAGTAAAATGAAAGGTGAGTGAAAACTGGAAAAATACCAGGACCTGGCAAGCCCCCCCCCAAAAAAAAACAATGAAGGAGGTGAGGAACGTAAAAGCCAAGATAGTACCAGTAAGAATAAGTGCACTCAGAACCAAAGACACTGAGGGTGAGATTGGAGGAACTAGGGATGGAATGGAGGATCGAGACTCTGCAGACCTCAACGCCGCTAGCGACTGCACGAAATCTGAGGGGAGTGCTGGAAGTATGAGATTGACGACCGTAGTTGTTAGCAATGGTGTAACAGAAAGGGAGAGAAGAAAAACATCAAATCGTAGTGGAGATACGAGCAGCAGCAGTACTGTGATGGGTGAGTGAAAGTTGAGATAAGAAGAGGGCCAGTCCTGAACAGACTGACTCTCAGCCCTCAGAGATAAGCACAGAGCTACTCGCGAGAAATTGGTAATAATAATAATAATAATAGTCCAACTCAAAAGTGGCAGAATACATGCATAACTATGGCCGTTCAGCAGAGCTACTTTTAATAAAATCCTATAAGCACTGACTTTTTGATGAGTAATCATCTTTCATTTGATTTATTTTTCATTTCATTTTAGTTGTACTTAATTTCATTTCACTTAATCAATTAAATTTCATTTTTTGACTCCTGGAATGATCGTTGTCGATAAAAAAAAACTTGTTCTTCCTTTGACCTGTTCTCTAGCCATCCATTTAGGGTTAATGTGAGATCCTTTTGTGTAAAATTAAATATGTATCGCCTACATGACAATTTTTTTTTCTTTTATGCAAAAATAAAGTCTGATGAAAGGCGATCCTCCAAGTGAATATTCAGATGATACCCTTCTGTATGAATAGGCCGGGCTGTTTTGGATTTCAGCTTGGTTACCGAGAGGAATCGGTAGCCGGCCTCAGTCCTAACAAAGAAGTGGACTCTTAGTAAATTAAGACGTGGAAGAAATATGGAGGAGGTATGAACTTACAAGTTTGATTCAAATAGCCAATAGACAAAGTTCAGTGCTTTAGTTTCAAGTAATTGGTGAAAGACAAACACTCTGCCCATCTTAGATATAGCTCACACCCATATGCTTTCTCCTAGTGAGAATATACCCAAGGTACCCATAACAGGTTGACCTCTAAGGTTACTACTGAACTACATGAGTTCTAACCAATTCATCAAGGTCCGGTGCTACTTCAAATCAACAAAAGAACGATCATGACAGTACAACCGAATCAATTTACCTTGAAAGATGAGGTACAAATCCGAGACCTAAATGTGATAACCGGCAGGTGCTAACTTATTAGCCACCGGGAGGAATTTGATCATCATCACATGACTGCTGACCTAAACCCCGGCTTGTGTGCCCGTAATGGCTACCAGGGGGGAGATGGTCGTTTCAAAATTACTATTGTCCAAGACCCCAGCTCATGTTCTACTAATGGCAACCAGAAGAGGCACAGTCGTCAACGAGTAGCTGTTAGCCAGAACAAGAATAGAGAATTGTAAAAATAGGAAAACAGGTAAGTAATGTATTGATACTTCAAAAGCAAACCGTCTGCTCAGTGTTATTGGGAACGCAAGCTTAAAACATGGCGGGAAAAATCCGGCGTGGAGGTATCCAGCTAGCGTCCTACTGATCAAGTAAAACAAACTCTGAAAAACAAAGGGCTATCAGGGAATGAACAAGAAATCGGAAATGAAATATCAAAAGAAGAAAATGGCTTACCCGAAGTAGAATCTCTCAACACAACCAACACAGAAAAGGATAAAATTGAAAGGAATCCCAACAAAAAAGATAATCCTTGCGGAAAGGAATTTATCAGAGAGAGACAGTGACTCGTCAACAGAGAAAAAAAGCTCAGATACTAACTTTGAAAGAATTTATGCGAGAAGAAAAATCGGCACTGCCAACTCTTAGAGACAAGGACAGGTAGGAACTCAAAGAAGCGACCGAACATGTCAACTGCCTCCTCCAGCATGTCGAAACGGACAGCCAATCAGAGCTCAATACCCAAATGCTGGAGCAAAAATGGTAACGAAACTCTCCAAAACACAAGAAAGAACTCCAAAGGATGCAAGGAAGGAAAAACAAACTGGGAAACACGATCAAAAAGACAAATGTAAAAACTCCCAAACACCACATACGAACAGACCACGTGTAAGACTGTGGGACAAATACAAGATAAGACAAAAAGGTATCCCCGTGGCAGTAGAAGAGATATAACAGAGGAGACCAGTCAAAGATGCAAAACTAAACAAAAATAGGCGAAGGACTGCCAAAACACACACACAAATGCATATTACAAAACAACGATAGAAATTCTTACCAGGATTTGATCGGGGAAAGAAAACAAATAATGAAATCTGACACCACAGAAACAAAGAACTGCAGGAACATCATACGAGAACAACGGAAAAATACAACTTAACCATTGAATGGTCAGATAACATGACAAGAGAACTCAAGGACATAGACAATGAAGAACCAATAGTATTGAATGGAACCACATTGAAACACACTCCCCGAAAGATAGCCAACAGGAGAGCGCCAGGACTAGATGGGATCCACGAATACTGGTTTTAAAAAATTGCCACACCACACGATAAGCTCTGCTACCAAATCCAAGGTAGCCTAAATTCTGGCAGGGTTCCAGAATGAATGACCAGAGACAGAACCACCCTTATCCAAAAGGATTCTGAGAAACGAGATCTGGCAAGCATTTATAGACCACTTATAGTGCTTGTCACTAATGTGGGAAAATCCTGATCGGTCAAATAACGGAATATATATATATATATGGAAGAAAATTGTCACCAGAAGAACAGGAAATATACGGGAAATGAACCAAAGGGGTGGGGTGAATGACTTGCTCTACATCGACCAGAGGTTCTTAAAAGAAATTAACAAATGAAAGAAGAATGTTGCAATCAGATGGATAGACTAAAAAAACAACATAAGACCAGATTCCGATCAGCTTGATACTCAAAAACTTCAACATGTTCAAGATCAGTGAATCGGTGGTGGGACTCATGGCCAACTCTATGTAAAACTCGAAAGTAGACTTAAAAGTCACTGGAGAAAAATTCAGCAGTGGTAAGTACATAAAAAGGGAGTCTTCCAAGGATATGCTCTGTCTGTATTACTCATCATCATCATCATCATCATCAGTCTTTTAGCATCCGTCGTTGGACATAGACCTTCTCCAGGATTTGCCACGCTTCCCTATCAAGGGCATCATGGAGCCAGTACTTCCTGAACTTGTCTAGCTCGTCTATCCATCTAACATTTTGCCAGCCTCAGTTGCGCATATGATCTCGGGGGATCCATGTCGTGAGTCGTGATGTGCATCGGTTGTCTGCCAGCCCACCGCCATTTGAGATTTTTAATGGATTCTATGATGTCCCTAACTCTCGTCTTTCCTCGTGTGTACTGTGCTGTCTTGTGGTCTCTCCATATGAGGCCAAGAATTATTCTTTCATGTGCACGTTGCATGGTTCTCAATTTACGGGTCTGTCTCTTGGTCAGGTTCCATGTCACGGCTTCATAAGTGACTATTGAGAGGATTCATTGGTTATACACCCTTCTCTTTAGGATTAATGGGATCTTATTTTTGAAGGTTACTATTCTATACTATATCTGATTTCTTTTAAGTTGAAAAAATGATGTGCATTTTGTCAAGGTAATCGAGATACTGTAATGTGTGACTTTCAAGTTATATTGTGTTTTCCTTTTCAGAACTGATATTAAACCTCTTCAACTTAATTTACATGTAAAACATTAAAGTTTCCAATTGGATTTTGCAGAGAGCTTTGCTGTACCAAACGTAATTTTCAATATATTTCAAGTATTCCCCCCGCCAAAAAAAATCAAATCAATTAATCATTAAATTAACTAATTTTCTTAGGAGAATCAACTTTTGAAGACTTCTTTATTTTCGGAATATTTCTCATCAAACATTTTTGACAGAGCAGTTTCTTTTGACATGACGGACACATCCGTCAAAGTTGTATTTGCTATTGTTACTGACAAAGATGTAAAAAAAACTTACCTAACGAATAAAATTAATTCATCTAAGCTTATCAGTGAGAATGATGAAATATTATTTTGGCAGAAAATTGGCACCTAACGAGGGAAAAATGTGCATATGATAGTTTTATTTGCTAACTTTAAAAATAAATATGAATATTTCCAATAAAAAGAATACGTATAAAAATACTTTTTTTCAAGATTGCAATGTTCTACTCAATTTGTTTTTTTTTTTTATTTCTTCACACTAACATATAGCTCTTTTAATGTCAAACAAAGCTGAAAAAAAAAAACTCGAGAACTATTTTTTTTCAACTTCAATCACTTTAATGTGTCAATGGCAGCTGGATTATTTCTCTGATCAATAGCAAAAATCCATTATAAATTGTTTTGTTTTCTAATCCTGATTGTGTACTTCCAATCTTGTTAAGGTATTAGATAAAAATATTTATGAGAGAATTTACCGTCTTATATGCTTTTTAACATCCAATTGGTACACAAAATTATTTGTTGGAGCGGCAATGCATAATCATCAGCCTTTTAGCTCCGTCGTTCGAAATAGACCTTTCCAAGGATGTGCCAGAACTTTGTTTTATCGGCGGAGCCAATTCATTCATTCATTCATTCATGTTTACTTCATCACATTATCTTATACTTTGCTGGCAACAGTTTTGCATATGATCTCTGGAAATCCACGTTGTGAAGCGTGACGTCCAATGGCTGCCTGACATACTGGCAACATGACATTCCTGTTGCCATTTGATTTTTCTAATCGATTCTCTGATGCCGTTGACTCCTGTTCTTCTCTAATTTACTGCGCTGTCTTATGATCTCTCTATATAAAGTTTGGCATGATGCTTTCATGTGAAGGTTGCGTGCTTCTCAGTGCAAATCGAACTCAGGTTTCAGAAATACCAATATCATACATGAATTATCATGCAGTCGACTATTACCAAATAACTATTTTATACAATATGTTATTTAAGCGACAGAATCAGAGACGGCTAACAAAGGAATCATCATCAGTTCACCCACAAAATATGAACCAAAATGAGGAGGGGTAGACGGCTATTAATCTAGCAGCAGTTTTAATTACGCTTTACATAAAATTCATTAGCTATAAAATAGTTATTGTGTTTCTTGAGGTTACTTATGTACGTTTCTGTCTCTTTTTTATGTAATATATTGCAATTTATTCATGCTGCTACGAGTAAAACACTCTTTAAAAACGTGAACATTAATATCTGTATAATCATAAGTACGTTAATATATTACCATAACTTATCTCTCATATTCCTACCTGTTCCACATGTACGTATGCGTGTGTAAATTTTGGATGTAGGTGCATTTCGCCGTCTCAGTAATATTTACAGGAACATACGATGAAAGTTATTTGTATTAATATCACAAACTTTCGACAAATACCGAGGAAAAATAATTCCAATAAAAAAAAGTCCATTTAAACCAATTAACTTTGCATATAAGAGCAATGCACTTCTGTCCTGACTTTTAATGATGTCTGTCTGAGATCAATTTGTGATTTTGCTTCTTGTTCGTTACTGAATCACTTTCTTGAGGATAAGTTTATATTATTCTAGTGACCATTCAAACATTTACATGGAGTTAAGTACTTTTTTGATCGAATTCATACACTTTAGAAGACAAAGAATTAGAAAGGAATAAGGGGAGAGAACTCAAGCAATTAGTATGCATAAGCGAAAGGGGAAAAGGAAATAAGAAGAACAACAAATAAAAAAAAAGAAGAACAAGAACGAGAACAAGAACGAAGAGAAGAAGAGGAAGAAGAAGAGGAAGAAGAAGAGGAGGAGGAGGAAGAAGAAGAAGAAGAAGAAGAAGAAGAAGAAGAAGAAGAAGAAGAAGAAGAAGAAGAAGAAGAAGAAGAAGAAGAAGAAGAAGAAGAAGAAAGCAGCAAGTGAACAACAGCTGTAGCGATACTGACATAACTTTTGGACTTTCACATCCAATGCAAGAAGACCAGATCTGGTAGATATTGCTCAAGGTAAAGAGAACCTGTCTAATCATAGGTGTGGCTATAACTGCAGACAACAAAAAATATATACGAAAGGGGGTGAAAGAAAATTTCAAAGAAGGATCATTACTTGACCCAGAATTGGAAGAAGGTCGGGGATATAGTCAAGGTAATGTCAATAAGAGTGGGTGAACTTGAAACAGCGCCAGAGATATGGGAATCAGGATTGGATGATTTGAAATATAATTAAGACTCTACGGACTACAACACTGCTTGGGTTTGCAGGCACACTGGAGGGGGGGTACTGGAATTTATGGGACCGATCATCAGCAATGACTCAACAACTAGGATTCTCATGACATAATAATTACAAAAGTATGAGACGATTGAGACAGCTGGTGTGGACATGATGGCACATAAATGATGATGATGATGATGATGATGATAATAGCTGCAGACCCTAGAATAAAGAGGAGGGAGAGTAAAAAACTGGAAAAATAGCAAGAGAACTGAAAATTATGTGGAATATGAAAGTCAGGGCAGTGCCAGTGATAATAGGCACACTAGCAATGTTCAGGACGATCAATTAAACAATAAGAAAAAAAGGAGATCAATGAATAAAACACTTTTCTCACATTATTTTGCGCAGTAATCCCTAAAAATGTTTAATTGAAAAAAAAAAAAACTGAAAAATTAATATAAGATAATCTTCATTGCTAACTTACTCCTTTTTCAAAAGTAATTAGAGAAGAAGATTTTTGATAAAAAAAAATGTTCGAAATAATGGCAGTAAATGTGTCATTAACATCTTTTTAGACCCATTGTTGTAGCCATTTCGCATGGAGAAACCTAGGCTGACTTTTTTGGTGATAGTCTTAGTTGACGGTTTCTTATAGTTGACTCTATGGAACGATTGAACAAAAAAAAAAAGTGGGAACTGGGAGAGAATCCGTCTATATATCAAACTGCGAAGAGCAGAAAAAATATAGCCGAGGTATATACATTGAGAGAGACGGAGCTATGACATCCAAGAAGAAGAAAATGATATAGAAAATAACCAAATAATAGAAAAAGATTATTGACAGACGTTCGATCAATATTGATCCACGATGTCAGTTGTTGACTGGATAAAAGCAATCGTACATGAAATTGGCGACGGAGAAAAGGTCAAAAGTCAGGCCTTCATACAGTTATGGCCACCATGCTGTGTGAGAGACAGACAACTTGAAGAGTTTTATAGACATTGGCTGCCACTAGGAGTGAAATGACCTTGTGGCTATTTTGAATATCCTTCATTGTCGATAGCGACGGTAAAAATAAGGACACTGGTCAGACGAGTTTTGAAACGATATTCATAGCTGTGAAGTTTTGCAGCTAAGAACAAAGCTAGAGGCATTTTTTGTGTTGACAGTTGTCGCAGTGCAGATATTGAAAGATTGAATCGTATGAACTGTGTAAGGTAGGATGTGTCTATGCACTTGTAAAATCCATATCATAATAAGAATTGATTGAAACAAAACAAAACGTACACCATTTTATAGGAAGTTCGATATTTTTTGATTTTTCATTGAAAGGCTCTAAAAATCATTACACAGAAATGAATATCATAATCATGTTCATTAGTCTTTATAAATACATAACGACTACGATTTTGCTGTTATGTCTGATTGGAAAACCTTTCAATCTCATAATTCCATCTTGACTCTGGCCTTTTTCTCACTGTTTTTACTGTCCCACTAGTACCAATATGTTAATTTGAAGATCTACGGCACAAACTTTGAATATTTTTTTTCATTTTTGTACCTGCCGGAACAACGACTTATTAGTAATATATATATATATATATATATATATATATATATATATATATATATATATATATATATATATATATATATATATATATATATGGATTGTGTGTGCATGTTTAGCTTTGGTACCCGGAGAAAAAACATTGAGTAAAAGAACACAAGAAATAAAATTATATCTATGTAAATTTCCAAAAATTACAAAAGAGGTCAGATTACCAGGTCAGTAAGATCTTTGAAGAGAAAAAAGAATTCCCAGATTAAATGTTTGATTCTCCCGAGCAATAAGACATTCGGTATGTACGTGAACCTATCATTAGAAATGAAACTTTTCTGGGGTTGCATCTTTCCATGACGTAACAATAAATTAGAAGCATATTCTTACTTTCCATCAATCGCACGACCACCCAACATACGGAAGTACAGCTTTGAAGTGCCAGGCCTACTTCTGTTATGAATCCAGACTTTTCTGATTGGGTTGTAATTTGTAGTTATGTCCATTTACAGTTTTGTGTTTATAGAAAATGAATTCAAGTTGTCGTTCTGCGGATGGGAAGTAAGATGGGAACCAGTTCAGCATTACTCTAAAATCTTTAATAGAACCCCAACCATAACCCAAACGTATCCTGAAGAAATTGACACATTTCCAAACGTAACAAAGATTCAATTGAATGCAGCCAGGAATTAATCGGGAGAAAATTATCAATACACTCGATGGCCTTCGAAGTTGAAACTACTTTTAACCTAACAAAAGACAAAACGAAAGAAATCTGATTGCAAACGTTGGTCAAGAATAAAGAACATTGATTTTGTGAAAAGATTTTTTTAGAAACAGATATGGTCAGCTTCCATAAAATTATGTGAATTGATAAGGTCAGATAATATTATCAGGAAAAAAAAAAGTTAAAAAAATATCTGAACGATAATAATATTTAACAATAAAATATGAATAAGATAATACAAAAAAGGTGTTTCTCTAAATTTATGAGGAGTATACGTGTATTTTAACTTTTGAAAATATATATTATAAATCGGAGTTTTAAATCAAATCACGTATCAATTGAAAGTAATCTAACTAAATAATGCATTATACACATTAGGCCTCGAAGTTTACTCATATCTATTTTTAGTACCCTGATGCTTTTCACAGTCATCCGTCATTTTTGTTTTTAAGAATTCCAATGACCACGTGTAATCAGCTTGTTAGTTTGGAAAAAGGAAAAGAAAATGTGATACCCCGCCTTTGCTTCATTGATAAGTTTGAACAGGGTGAGGAGAGAATATGATTTGACAACGGCTATATTACTACAATAATTTTATTGTAAGAAGTATTTTTTGCCATTTATGTGAGAATCGAATGACCAAAATCCTGGTATGAAAATATTCTTTTTATGAATAAAACCGGAGACTAATAAGACGATGATCTCCGGTGACTTCCAATGACATTGAAGATTAGCTTATGCTAGAAGTCGATTTTTGTTAATATATCAAATCTCAGGTCAATCAGCCTTGCGATTTTATCAGTGAAAAACAAAAAAAAAAGGCCCAAATATTAATATGTACACACACGCAAATACACACACACACACACACACACACACGCTCAAATGCACACATATACACACGCATACATACGTATATCAAATCATGAGAAATAATAGCGTTGGTTTTCTTGGTACAAAGCGGAACGTAGGGAAAAAAGATTCATGTCTTTTCCAATGCCCATCCTCTATTCCGTTCCTATGCCCTAATCTTCAAACTGCTAAGCACGTCAACTCTTTATTCAACTGATAAGCTAACGTTACGTCGTAATAATTAGAAATATGATACCGAATACAAAATATTCACGTTAATGACAAGACACAGGAGGAAGCACCATATTACCATAACGACGTTATTTCAAATGTGAAGTGAAAGGAAATTATCTCCGATACGTGAACACATAATTTAACCAGTAATAAATCGTATATTTGGAAATCGTGTAGAGTTAGACAATCGTTAACCATTTGGATGAACTGATTTTCTATTAAACAGCGTCTTATTGATGTGTGTGTGTGTTTGTGTGTGTTTGTGTGTGTGTGTGTGTGTGTGTGTGTGTGTGTGTGTGAGTGTGTGTATGAAGTGACTATGAATATGGAGTGACCCATAAAATCTAGATGAACATTTCCTGGTGCAACCGCTATCCCTCGAGCTCCCTCTCTTGAACTAGATATTGTTATTTCCACCTGTCCCTCTAAATCCATCCCTCTCTCTCAATATATATATATATATATATATATATATATATATATATATATATATATATATATATATATATTACAACATAACGAAAGAGGAAGAAGAAAACAACTCGATCTGATCAAAATCAATAAATACAAAAAAATTAAATACAACATAACACACAATACAAAGCACAAAACCATTAAAGAAACAAATCAAGTCTAAATCCATCAGACTTCTACCACTCAACCCAAACAGACCACATACGTACATAAAAAGACCAATGCCCCTAGCAAACATAGGATGAACACTTGACATACAGTAAAAATAATTCTACTAGTATCACCAACACTGACAAGAATAACATACATATCCACACTAACACTGACACCAATAAAAGAAACAAATACACACGTCTGAACAATCAAAACAAAAATAATTACACAGATAGTAATAACAAGAACAATAGACACTACCAAGGCAATATGGTCACCACTCCTCAAATTCACCAAAACAGAGTTCCCAAGAAAAACATCTCTCCTCATTCCTACACATTGACCAATCAAAGGCATTCAAAACATCCAAACCAACACCTCGAAATATCGATAACCTTTCTATCATCATACGCAAAAACACTAGCAAAAAAATGAGGAAACCTTCCAAACACCAAATATGGGAGAAGGGGCAGGAAACATAATATCAAGCTTGATAAGAATTTTCAAGAACTTAGTAAACAATTACCACACATCATTAGGATTAAAGGAGACCCAGATGGCAAAGTGATTAACCTGAATAACTATAGATTCACTAGAGACACCTTCAAACTCTCGAATAAGGGCCTAAAATCCTGCCTCCGCCCTGACACTTCAATAAAAGCATCTTATAAAATGACCTTAATGACGTCTCCAGAAGAAATAAACCATGAGCCCGCTTTGGCAAATCACACCATGATAGTGATATCTTAGATAGACTAGAAGACTCAAACAAATCTTTAACCTCTTAGAACTTGATAATCTCTAGGCAAAATAGAGGGGGGGGGTTAAGTCATGTGGTGATAGGATGAATACCTCTTAAAAGCTGACGTCAAATCCCATACTCTTATATTCAACACGATGAAGACATTTAAGCCCTCAAAGAAGCCCTTAACAATTAACCACTTAAGAACACAAAACTGAAGCAATTACCACCCCTATGCAGCATATTTCAACTCTGATATCTTTAATTTTAATGATAGGCACTTCCTTCAGATGAAAACCTGTGCCATGGATACAGTAGCCTCTCCTTTCAATGCTAGCAATTTCATGGGCTAAATTAAGGAAACCCGCATATACCCGGAGATAGATAAAGATTGTATCTTCTATGTATATATATGACATTTTTTTAATATATATAAGAGAATAAGACGAACGAGAAAATCTAAACTCTGCATACAATTCGATGAAATTTGATTATGTGATATCTACTGACTGCATAGCTTTCCTAGGCACCTGCATATACTTAGATAGTAATAGAAACATCCAAACCACCGTCAACACTAGACCCACGAACATTCACAATTACTTTCACTGTAAATCGCTTCATTCCAAAAACTTAGAAGAAATACAATCCTCACAAATACTTAGAATCAGGAGAA
Source organism: Thysanoteuthis rhombus (assembly GCA_963457665.1). NCBI lineage: Eukaryota > Metazoa > Mollusca > Cephalopoda > Oegopsida > Thysanoteuthidae > Thysanoteuthis > Thysanoteuthis major. The sequence goes on along the minus strand of OY735229.1, from coordinate 32,883,068 downwards.
TTTGCACAACAGATAGTGAACTCAACCGACACAATCATAACCTATCACAACGTTTCACTAAATGAGGATATCCACTAAGGGATACAAATAACCAAATGAAAAAGGCAGCTACAATACCCAGAGAAGAAACCCTTACATACCCTGACAATAATAAACCTGATTGCATATATCTTATAACCACCTTCAATAATACACGCCCAACCTTAGCACATGTTATCCATAAGTGATGGAATATCCTCGCATTTGAAGCGGATCTCAAAGAAAGATTTGTTGATATGTGTGTCATCACCTACTGCAGACTCCCAAAACATCAAAGATATGATTAGCGGGAACACTATAGCAAACATTAATGTCTCACATAAGAAAATCCCCAAAACTACTTAATTCTTCCGACTGTGCGATAAAAGAAATAGTCTATGCTGTAACCACCTTAAGTACACAAACACTTCAACTAGATCTAATAGTAACGTGACCTCCCACATATACCATTGCACTAACTGTCTCAGTAAAAAAAATTACATACCTTGTACAATGCAATCGATTCAATATACAATCCATGGACAATTGTGAGTGGCAGTTTCACATTAGCCTAAATAACTATTAGCATAGAATTGAATCTCGAAACCATCACATTCCACTCTTTGTAGAACTACATTTCCACAACCCAAGACAAAATTTTGTCACAGATGCTTGTTCATAATCATTGAAAAAAAATTTCACCCCCTTACCAAACTAGAATTTTAGAAAAAGTATGTGGATCAACAAACTTATAACTTAAGTTTTAATGAACTTGACACTAAACTTAACAACCCTAACCAAACAGATCTCTAATATCATGATACTCCCACTAATAACAACCACATATCCACACTCTATATCTTTTTATGTATATCTGATTACGGGAACGTTACAGAAGCTAACTAGAAAATCCTTTGTATGCGATTTCACTTGCATAAATCAGAGCCAACAAACTTTCAATGACCTGTAACATATGAAATTCCTTGATGTCATCACTCCAGTATCTAAACTATCTCCTTCCTACCAACACAATCCCAAACTAAACCACTTCTCTTAAACCCTGACATCCTATGGCCTCTTTAAGACACACTACTACTGCTACTATCACTTCTAGCCTCAGACAAGCACGGATTTCATCACAGACAGAACAAAGTCCAACACCAGTATGACCCTAGAGGATCTGATTCCAATTTTTGCAACCAAAGCAGAGCATCTGATGGTAAATTCATTTCGTACTGAAAACTTTTAACCACTGAGGTACACACACACACACACACACACACACACACACACACACATACCTAACACGTTGGGAAGAAGGGAATACCCCCGAGACATGTATAGTACACCCACTGATTAATTTATCGATTCACTAATTGGTGAGTAGATTTTCCATACGCTTTTACTACTGAGTCCGTCTCACTTCCTTGTACATTATATATATATATATATATATATATATATATATATATATATATATATATATATATATATATATATATATATATATTGTTCCCTTAAATGATTTTCAGCAGACTAATTTGTAAAGGTATCACAAGATAATGTGATCTCACGTTGATGCTTGACTATTGTTATCTTGCTTCAGGTTATACTAGGCTTTATAAATAGCTGACCCTTTAAAATGTTGAATTCCCCATAGGTTAAATCAATATTTCTGAGATCACGTATCAAACCAGCTGTCTGTCTTTTCTATATGAAATTCGCGTAATTGTTGTTTTATGATACGTTCCGGAACAGTTCGATTGGACCAAACGTGGCATTAGTTCGACATCTCTCTAAGCCCATTTACACAAGTCCAAAAGAATATTCTGTTATTTTTCTGAGTAAGACATATGACCACAATAATATGACTCTTGGAAATTATAGTCTTTTCAGCACAAATAAACTACGACTAGGGGGAATATCGAGGAGAGTACAGATAATTTCTCGTTGTTTTTTTTTGTTTTTTTGGTTCAAGTTGACCTGTGTAATGATTACCCACTCATGTATATTAGCCTATCGAGTTTGTTTTTTTATTCATGGTTCATTTTGCATCGTAGTCATGGACAATTTAACCATTTTTCCTGAGGTGATAATGGCAGTAAGATTGGTTGGTGCCAGACAGACATTATGTTTGTCTTCAAAATTGAAAAAAGAGGGGGGAGGGCAAAAGGAAAAAGGAAAAAGGCAAGGGAAACAAAGAAAAAGGGGTAGAAGTGAACTGGGAGAACTCGAATGAAAATATATGCTTTCACATTTCACTCAGACAAACACCAATCAGAAGAGATGCAACAGTTCTTTGATAAAGCTCCGTCCCCCGAGGAATCAACTACCGTCAGGGGACAACAGAGGCTGCAAAAAGGAAGACATGGCGACAGAAGGTCCCTTCCGGTCTTTCAGGTGAAAATGAACCGTTAACATTAACCAAAGAATATGAATTTGAAACAATCGAATCACAGTCGCCACACAAACAGCCAACCAACCAGTTGAATAGATTGAAGATTTTTCTTTCTCGTAAAGTCTGAATGTGTCCCTGGACACGCTCGGTCACATTTTTGGCGCGACAACCATGGAAACTTTCATACAAAGATAACTAGGCACCATCTAAAAACACCTTTTGTTCCTTCAAAAAGGCGTTTTTCGGGGTAACTGTTGTCATTTGACCCTTTTTATTGTAGATAATTTCCGATATAATATACATTTTCATGTAAATTTTGATTATCATTTTTGTTAATTATTGTTGATGAACTATTTTTTCGATATGTTTCCATTTTCTAGTTAATTAGTTATTCTGCACATGCAGGCTACGATGATTCATTAAAAGATATTGATATAAGTATATTTTATCAATCCATGTTTATTATTCACTTCATGAAAATGAAGGGGATTTTTTTTCCTAGATTTTCAATTCATAACTCACACAATGAAGATTGAAATTTTATTTTCTCTTTCTGGAACAATGAATTGTATTATTAAAAGGAAACAGTCCTGTTGATAAGAGAATATATCCAACGTACTATTTGGATCAATGGAAATATCAATGATAACGAATTGATATTTCTCTTCTGAAAAAAATTGCCTCGTAGAAAATTCAAATCTATCCATGAATTTTTTTCATGGGGAATTGCTACTAACTAATTAAGATAACAATAACCACCGGAGAGCACTTTCATTATAATTGATGGTGCATATGTATATGTGTATATGTATATATATACACACAAAGACACACATATATATATATATATATATATATATATATATAATATTTCATGAACTGCTTCACGAACCCCAGGCTTTATGAACGTTGAAATTGAATTTCAATGTATATATATATATATATATATATATATGAGTGTGTGGGTGTGTGCGTGTGTGTATTTGTGTGTGTGTATATGAAATATTATTTTAGTTCTAAATGGACTAAGCAAAAAAGCTGTTCACCAACGAATAACACAGTTACTAGTCGGTATGTTAGTTTCTATCGATTGAGGATGGGTCCGAATATTCGTATATTCTTTTTCGATTTTGTGGTGATGTGTAATATTGTCATCAGAACGGAGTAAGAAAGACCAGGAGTCATCACCGGAGGATTGATTTAAGATGATTAGCACATTTTTACTTTTATATAGTTCTTCATGCATTAGTGTTCCTTCTAATATTCATTTTACTTCTTTTCTTACTAAATTGATGGCTTCATTATTTTTTATTCATTCGATAATTGAAAGATTTTATCCCTACTTTTTCTATTTAAAAACTCCAACATGTAAATGCGACACACACACACGCACACACACACACACACACACACACACACATATATATATATATATATATATATATATATATACATATACATGTATATATATCATATATCTATCTATCTATCTATCTATCTATCTATCTATCTATCTATCTATATATATATATATATATATATATATATATATATATATATATATATATATATATATATATATATATATGTATATATATATATATGTATATATATATATATAAAGACAGGTGAAGATAAAAGTGAACTGGAGAGAAGGCATTATTTGAAGAAATGAAAGGCGCATCCGAAATAGCGGGAATCACTCTGAAGATAGAAATACTCGTAAGCTCATTCATGATTCTTTATAAACATCACGATGCTAAGACTTAGATGAGAGCAAGTATTTCCCTGCTTGTTTCTGTTGCACTCATCTAATAACAACCTTCATATTCTTTCTCCCTTTCTCCTTCGTCTTCTTTTTCACCAGCACCTCTCTCGATATACTCTCCGATCAAAACAGCAAACACAAATTGGAGTTCGTTTAGTTTTCATTGCATGAGGCGAAATCAATTGATAGCAATGTTCCTGGATACCCAAGGGCTTTCTTCAATATTCAAATCGATTTTACTATTGATTTTCGATTTTCTATCAAATATCATATCGTATTATAAGTATTTTTGAAGCTGTTACAAACGATTATTGAATAGGGACACGATTCTAATAGGGTGTCAATTGGCGCAAAAATCTTATCTTGCACAATTTTTCTATTCTGACGTATGTAGGGCCAAGTTTTTGAATTCCACATCGGGAATCAATATATTTCCAAATAAGAATAAAAAAATACAAACTTGGTAAACTATCAACTGGATTTGAAATCAATGGTTTGCACATTAATGTATTAGTGTTGTGGTGACAAAACATGTACAGCATTGAGCGAACTGTGAATAGGGTTACAATTATCCGTGTCATTTTCCATATTCTACACTTGTTATATATATATGGCAAGATTCACATTCATTTTCCATTTTTCAACATGTTAGAACGGCAACATCCTCTCACCGACTGATTCTATTTTCTTCATTTACATTGGAAGCATCTTGTCACTTTGTTTGGATAATATGATTCGTTCATATATATATATATATATATATATATATATATATATATATATATATATATATATATATATGTGTGTGTGGGTGGGTGTGTACGTATGTATGTCTATATATATAAAAGTTGTACTATTTGGATCTTTACACTTCTAGTAAATGATGGTTTACACAGGGAATCAAGCATTGGCAAGTGTCAACAATATTCCAGGACCACCCTTGGTATTTTAGCTTATTTGCAATCTTGTCGTCTGGATGGTCCCAATGATGTCTCAGATTTCTTTTTAATGCAGCCTTTTTGCTTGGTTCCTCGGGCGTGTTCCTGTTGATATAATGATTACTCGTTGAATTTCTGCATTGGATTCGTGACTTGTGGTTTTTTCTCGCGATCAAATGACATCACTTCTTAATATTCGAAGGATCTCCCCAATATCAGAGCTAGTTTCGTTGTGCTTCCGATGGGATGTCTCGTTTTGTCCTGATTTCAGTTTTTTCAAGTCTATTTTATAATCCTCCAGTGCTCTGACTTGGATCAGTACTAATGTCACGGTTGTCATTGTTTTATACTAAACGCCAGCTTTTCTCATGAATCTCAAGCTGTATTTTGTTTACCTGTACACTACGTTGGTCTAGATCGACTCAATATTTTCATGATTCCAGATTCTATGCTGTGAACCATTTCAAGTGCTCCAGTAATTATGGAGTTCGTGTTTACCTCTCTTTAATGTAGTACTTGCAGCAGCCACAGTAGTATTAAATAAATCGTACACACACGCACACGTATTTATTGAGGAAGAGAAAGAGAGAGAGAGAGAAAGGAAGAGAGAGAGAGAAAGAAAGGAAGAGAGAGAGAGAAAGAAAGGAAGAGAGAGAGAAGGACGGTGAAAGATGGCTATAACTGAGAAAAAGTACAAAACCCACTCTGAGCATGGTATAGAGAGTTGCAAAAGCAGTGATAGAGAGATAATACCGCGAAGAAGATAATGATGGTTTTGCGATAAGTAACGAATATAGCTTTAATCAGAAAGGAACTTTCTCGAACCAACGTGCATGCGTAATTCCCATTCTTCCAAGTCGCAGCGCAACGTTCAGATCAAAAGTAGATAGAGAGTGGCGCCGCATATCGGGATTCGCACAGACTGCTGATTAGTTCTCAGCTCAGTTCATTTAGAATGTTTTCTCTTCCTGTTGGAAACCATCAGCTGAAACTGTCACCATAACTGCCAACATAGGTTTCTTCAGTTTCAGGTATTCCAACTGACTGGCTTGATTTCTATGTATTTATTATGCGCAGGGTCTGCACAGGGGTAGAGGGCTGAAAATTCAAACATTTAGAGTTTATTATGCATAGAAAATTAGTTGCTTCCTCCATTCTCCTGGATTTTAGTCAGGGTTCGGTTTGCAATGTAAGTTTATACTAAACTGAAATTTGACTAGTGTCTAGCTTTGTTCAAGGAATTTTAGACTTTCTGGTGATCAAGGCTCAACAAAAATGAGAAAAGTTAGTAATCTATTGATATCCTTTTTTTTCTCTATCTTAATTAATCACCCCGACAGGATATGCTGCCAACAGACATTCTACTCGTGGCAGTTTCTATCGAGGGTTGCATAGTATTATTTTTTTTTTATGGAAAACAAACAAAAAATGTTTCGCTATCGGCTTTTGCGGTGGAAGTGATTGGCCCAAAAAATTGGAGTTTTCGATTGGTGCGAATTTTCAAAATTTTACGCGCATGTACACACACACACACACACACACACACTCGTGAAAACGCGCATGCACACTCACAAACACACATAGGCACACATAAACACAAGTGCACACATTCCTAAATAACATATATTTCCCAAACAGAAACAGGCAAACATACGCTTATACATATGTACATACTGGGGTTGTATATGCACATCAATGGATATACTGGTCTGGTTAGTCATGCGATAGAAACTGTCCTGTCACCAACTTCTTTTGACAGCATTTCAGTGTTGGGTGTGATTTATCAAAAAATTAGGATAAAAAGTATCATCAGAGAATAAGCTACTTCACTTACTGTTCGTTGGCTTTATGATTTAAAAAAAAATCAGAATAGAGAAAAAAAAAAAAAAAAACAGAAGTGAATGCTGTGTTAATGCTACTGGACTGAATATAGGGGACTCGTTTAGCAAAAACTTGGATTGTGAATTCAGCAACTTACTAGGAATCCACTGAATGGATTTGTCTGAAAAAAAAAAAAAAAGTAAAAACGTACATTGTTCAAATTTAAGACCTGTAGCTCCTTTGGCACGACCTGTACCTCGCCAGATAGCTAATCAGACCAAACCGAACCAAACCTATGAAAAAAAATATACTGCCAGCTGTAGAGTTAGTTTAGGTTTACAGTCTCTTATAATCAGGAATGTAAACACAAAAAGTTGAGGCACTTACACTGAAAGACACACATACTCATGTACGTAAATATATTTACATGTCAATACGTGATTACCTGCACATGGATTTGCTTACTCCTGTAAGCACACTTATATACAAGTATGTACATGCTCACATAGGCACCAACACTTTAACGGATTTTTATGAAAAAAGTAAAGTCAATGTACACTACATGCGTACGAACGTATCTACATAGACATACACGTGCACAGACACGCACACACACACACACATATATATACACATATATATATATATATATATATATATATATATATATATATATATATATATATATATAAATTGAGGAATGGACGTAGATGCTCTGACAGAAAAAATGCTACTTGACCATTGACCATCTCAATTCAGTAAAGCAACAGAATGTAGAATGCCACTAGCTGTTGCATTTGTTGACTTTAGAAAAGCTTTCAATTCAACAGAAATCCCTGAAGACATTGGTGCATTTATACAACAAGCTGTACACCCCGCTTATATCAGAGTACTGCAACGTATCCGCTGACACAGCAGTACTTTCATCAGGCTACATAAAGATTTTAAGTCCTTTGAACTAAACAAAGTTGTGAGACAAGGTGATACCAGCTCACAGGTTGCCTTGAGATATCTTCCGAAAGTTAATATGAGAACACAAAGGAATCTGGATGGACAGAGAACACTGAAGTAACCTCAGATCACCAACTAGTCTTCGACGAAGTAAATGAAGCAATTAAGAATGTTGGCTTCTACATAAATTTCAGAGAGAGAGAGAGAGAGAGAGAGAGAGAGAGAGAGAGAGAGAGAGAGAGAGAGAGAGAGAGAGCGAGTATGACAGCACAGTACATCAGAGAAAAGATAGGAGTTCGAGGTATCATAGAAAATATAACTGTAATGGCAGTAGGCTGGACATGTTGCAAGAGTGCCAGAAAACCGATGGACATCATGTCTCATAATGTGGATCCCCAGAGATCTGGTGTGAGACTGGTGTTAGATAAATCCAAACAGAACTAACTCTATGATCCCCTCTATAGAGAGGTTTGGCGAATCTTGACGAAGGTCTTTGCTCAATGACTTGCGTTGACCAATTAATGATGATATATGTATAGAAACTTTTTAAAAATAATCCCGTCCTTAAAAGGTTATTATATAACCCTCCTTGGATGATGTAAATAGAAAAAGGACAATTAGATAAATGATTTCTGCGCAACCTCATTTTCTTCAACTGTTCGTTCTATTCATGTTGTCTAGGGCGAGTGATGCATTAACCCAGTAATGACAGGAGATCATTTCGAGCCATTTTTTCATATGATTTAATGCATTTAATATATATATATATATATATATATATATATATATATATATATATATATATATATATATATATATATATCGTAGAATGGTTACCCTTTACTCTCATGTATCTATATAAAACGAGACATCAAATTCAGATATGTTTGATTTGCACTTTATGTATTACCATTTTAATTAAATGCATTCAAAAATACTGAATCACCCTGGCTCTTCAGATATGTATGTCTCTTTGTATGTATGTCTATCTCTTCCCGTGTAAGCTTTCTGATTCCCATGCAAAGTAAATGAATAGAAAATTGCATGATAAAAATCGAAGAGAATTTGATTAGACTTGATGCATAATTTGATTAAATTTCATATGATGGTGTGTTTATGTATGCTGATGTGTAAACATGCATGTGTATATATATATATATATATATATATATATATATATATATATATTTATATATGTGTGTGTGTGTTTGTGTGTGTTGAATTTGAATACACTCTTATTTCTTCGGGTATCAATTGAATCAGTCTAAAAGTTGATGAATTCGATAAAATTTATCGAATACAGCGCACAAAATTCACGTTCTTTAGAAGACAGGGAAAATTAAATGACTCTTGTGTAATAGAATTTTTAGCTGCTGTGTCATAAATTGCCTTCACTTACCCACTGACATACTTGAATGTTGGTTACGTCCCTTACCCACAGATGATGATTTATATGTTTGAATCTAGAGGTTTTGGTTGAGTCAAGATGTCAGAAATGGCAAATTAGATGATTTTTTTTCAATTAAATGCATTATGTATTTTCCTTAATTTATAGTAATAAAAAAGGTATTTTAGTCAATCAAGTAATACTTGAATGAAATAAATGGTTTAGATCAAGTCGTATTAAATTCATCACTAATATGTAATATATCACCAGATTAATAAATGGGGATTATAGATAATTTCAGGTCTTTCAAGACGTGTTTGATTCAATTTTAGATGTAAATTCGTGAATTAATCAACTAATCATGATAGACATAATAACAATTAAGTAAACGTGCTGTTGAATTGGTGTAGGCCAAGTGAATTTCTTGTAGCAAGACGAGAAATTGAATATGGCTTAACACAATCATCTGCGTATCCCAAGCGTCTGAGATTATTCACACTTAATTTTATTGTAATAATATATATTGCCAAGATATTACACATGTATTTGGAGAATGCTGATCTTTTCACGAGCTTTAAAATGTGTTTTGATTTAATTTTTATACGTAAAATTGTAAATGAAATTTACGTCACTGTCCATGCTAGATATTCAGTCGCCAGAAGAAATAGCGCATTCATGGTCTGACTTGTTTTCAACTGCAAAGTCTTTATCAAATCATTTCTATTACCTAATTAAACTGGTCAAACAAGTAACGTTTTGCAATTGGGAGGACTGACGTTAATGCAGTAAAAATTGCGGATCTGCGAGTCTAAATTCAGGGAATGTTTCAAAAACTCAATTTTCATTAAAAGATTTCAATTTTGAAGAAAATAATTGAGAAATGATTTGATGCGGTTTAGAAAAAAAAATATAACAATATTGTCCAAATTTTCTGACATTTTCCCCTCAAAGTCCTTGAATCAAGCGAGAGAAATATCCGAATTGGCACCTCTTTGACTGATGTAGTGGCCGTTACGTTAATAATTTGTGACGGGTTATGGGGAAGATATTCTCGATGGTTTAAAAAACGATGTATTTGTTGTACGATCAGTATCATGTATGTCTGTTAGTATACGCACACAAATACACGCATACACAGATATACAAGCACACACACACGAACATACGTGCACGCACGGAAAGATATGCACACACACAGAGACAATCCTATAAAATTTAATTAAATTATATTTGAATGTAATCGAAATTCTCTTTCATATTTTGGAGTTGTACAATTTTTTGTTTACTAGGAACTAAAATCGATAGAAAGAGAGGAACAGAGACTGAGAAGCAGAGAGTGGAATGATATAAACAGACACCTAACAACAGATTCGATACAAAATCAAAAACTATAAGAATACACGCAGATATAGTCGCTCACACTCATATATACATATATGTATATATGCTTGCGTGTGTGTGTGTGTGCGTGTATGTGTGTATGTGTGTATGTGCATGTGTGTGCGAGTGTGTGCGCCTGTGTGCGAACTAATAGGCCTATGAATATATATATATATATATATATATATATTTATATATATATATACATATATATATATATTTATATGTATATATATATATATATATATATATATATATATATATATATATATATATATATATATATATATATATATATATATATATATATATATATCAAGACTCAAGTCTCTTGATAAATTGACAAACCATGAAACACGTGCCTGGTGTTTTCTCTCCCTATTTCTAACTAAATATTGTTTTATATCGAATGGATAATATATTGAGCGTATTTTATTCAAAAAGTTTCACAGCACTACCTTTTTCAATTTGTTTATTAAAATTAGTTCAAAATAAAGTAATATTATTGATATCATATAGATACATGTTTTATCATTTTTATCATATATATATATATATATATATATATATATATATATATATATATATATATATATATATATATATATATATATATATGTATATTATACTTACTGATATCTCATTGTAAAAACGTTTTTAGGGTAGCCTATACAAGTAAGCCTCGTTACATTGAGGGTATTGGGAAATACGTGACGGACGTGACAGAAATTAATCCTTTTTAATGTATAGTGTTTAAAGCTGTAAAGATTTTTAGACTATCTATATTCCTATCCATATCTACATCTATCCATCTATATCTATCTATATCTATCTATCTATATCTATATCTATATCTTTATCAATATATATATATATATATATATATATATATATATATATATATATATATATATATATATATATATATTCACACACACATACATAAGATCTGAACCTGGTTTTTCGATTTCTTTTCCCTACCTGACAACCATAGTTCTATCTAAATTGTGCAGCTGTGTGTGCAAGCATGTTTTGCGACCAATGTAAAAAAAAATTCATGATAGCACAAGAAATTTCAATTGAATCCATAGATTACTTGTTTCTCATTGATAGAATACTCATTTCCTATGCCGATTTTTAAAGTACACCTGTACTTTTGCAGCAAGAAACAATGCAAAACATACAATCATTGCGCCTGTTGACTAGAAAAGTAGGAGGGAGCATTGCAACTGTTATGCTGTTGTGAGTATCCTCACAAACCTCGCTACCGTATTATAAACATATTGAATCAAGCCAACCTAAAACCTAAGAAGCATTCCTAGAATGCACGACGGGAAATGAACTCAACAAGAATAGCTTTCAGTTCTGGATCTGAAATAGTCGCCCGTCGGTTCTTAGGAAGTATGGTCTCAAAATATCCAACTATATATTATTCAGAGGAAAATATCCCACCGTATCTCAGCATACCCTTACTTTTCAAAAGCCCCTTTTTCAGTGATACGTTGATTTAGCAGAAATTGCCAGCACTGGGCGGGGAGAATAGACGGTCTTAGTCATTTTGAACCCAATTGTCACATAGTTCACCAGCTCTCTCAACGATGTCCGATATTGACTGAGGAAAGCGTCGTTTTAGGTACGTTCACTATTGCTCCTCTGACTTATTGATAATTCATATCACTTTGGCGCTACAGATTGCCGAAGTATTTGAAATACCAGGGAGATTTGGACCCTGTATGTCCGACTGAACTGGCTTAGTTGGGGACGGATTCGGGATACTTTCACAATAGAATCAACCAACGTTGATCCCCGAAGCAAATACTCCTCTCTTGCGAATATTTCCAAAATTTGGCAAATGTCCACACAATATAGCATAGAGTACCCACTCAAGAAAACATTCAGTAAGAATGGCCTCTAAGAGTGACCTGCTAACCATCAATATAGGTGTCTCCAGTTTTTTAAATTGGTCTGGCTGGCTTTCTAACTAACTATGTATCTTACCTTTGGGCCTCATCATTGGAGTTAAAAGGTTGAAAATTTACCCCTCAACGTGTCTAAGAATGAAAGAGAATAACCCCACTAGAATAGGTTTTAGTCAGGGAAGGTGATTTACAATGTGAGTTTGTGCTAATTTATCGTTTGGTCCATGCTTTGTTTTTAAAAAATTCGGAATTTTTTGCGATCACTGTCAAAAAAGGTGAGAGGAGTAACTTGTTGATTGATGACTTCTTTTTCGATATTTTCAGTTGATCTCTCCCAACATGGTATGCTCCCCAAAGTCGTCCATCATATCACAGTTTCTATGGAATAACCAGACTTGCTTATGTAGCCTTCACTATTGTGGGAAATCACGAGCAATGGCTTGCGAAACTGACCAGATAATCACATCTCTCCAACAGCCGTGATTGACTAAACCAACTCAAGCCAATAGCCACATTGTGCATCTGGTTGTGGATGATATCATTAACAATGGTTTGTGAGTCCCTGGCTCCAAATATCGCTCCACAACGGGCAATCTTCTTTACCTTCAATAGACTAATAAGGAAAATGGAACCGAATCTGTACCTTCTCGGTTCTTGAATAGGTAGTGTCTGTTCTATGATCTCGTAATAATTTATTGGACAAGTGAAAAAAAGGCTGTAAGTAGATACATATGGCTATCAGAGCCACCTGAGAGATACCAGATGCTCACATTATCTAGAGTTCTTTGACACAACTCAGAAGATACATAAATCATTCCATGATTTAATCAAATCACGAGTAACAAGATTAGTAGAGGACATGTTTGTATGCAATCTTCATGATCAGAGTTGTTGTGGTTGATAAATTCATTTTATTTTTGTTACCGTTCTTTTCGCTGTTTCTGTCACACTTATCGTGCTGTGGTTTGCTCTTTTCACTAGGTGTTTGAAGTTTGAAGTCTGAGTGACAGTGAGTGTTCCCAGGTCCCTAACCCTACTCTCAGTGCTGTGGTTTGCACTACCCCATATTCCATATTACTTGTCATGTCATTTGTAAGTGTTTGTTTATTCCTAGTGACTCGATGCCGTATGTTTCTTATTCCCTGTACCCTCCAAAATATTCTTGCTGATCTCAGTAGTGCTGGGGTCTGCATGGTGTTAACCTTCCCTTAAATCCATCTCCTTAAATTCTCATTTCAATGTATCTGACACTGCCCAAGTGCACCCATTATTATTGGCAGTACCCTGACCTTCATGTCCCACATCTTTCTCAACTCCTCCTACTTTCAGTTTTTCAGTCTATTTTATGCTCACTCTGTGGTCACTGGCTAAGTGATGACTATATTTTGTCATGTTTTCTTTGTGCACAACATCAGATCTGGTTTTTTGTTTGAAGAGGGTTTATCGGTTTAGATGTCAAAGTCCCAGAATAGTAAATATATTCTGCTTTCGAAGACGGTCACCGGTTTCCGCTGATACCCAAATCAGGGCTTCATCTCACATATCCTAGTCCTTTGAATAGTTCCCAAAGTATGAATGTTGTTAACCTGTCAGGCTAATTCACTACGTTTACTGGTTAGGTTTTTTCCAGTGTCATCTCTCTCTCTCTCCCTATCTCTCCCTGTCTCTCTCTCTCTCCGTGCAGATGTGGCATTTGCTGCTTTTTTTCTGGGTTCTGTTAATAATATCTTTGATATAGTATTCATTCAAGGCTGATGTACTAGGAAATTCTCTCTCTTTTTACAGGTATTTTGCGTTGCCGTTCCCAAGATCTTTCGTCTGCGATATTTTCCATCTATTTTTTCGTTAACAACAAACATCTGGCTGTAACACCTTAGAATTTCCCAAACACAATTATCCGATATTAATATTGATATTTTGTCTATCATGATAGATTTATCTATTTGAGAGTTTACGTCTAAAATTGAATCAAATAGCTAAATAAATAAAACCCTTACAAACATCTACATTCTTTCTTTTTTTTTCTCAAACCCTCTCTCCATATGTGTGTGTGTGTGTGTGTGTTTGTGTATGTATATTTAATTTGGGAAATATATTACTTATGAATAAATTAAACATGACTACAATCTGCATTATCTAATTTATTGAAATATTACCTGACTCATTTGAAAATGTCACTTATTTCATTACGACAAATTGAATAATGATATTACTTATTTTATTAAAAAAATAATTTCAAACGTAAATCGGATATCTAAACGTGACCAAAGACATCTAAAAAAATTTAAATTGGAAACAGTGAGCAAGGAATGTCATTCATGATTTGGTATGTCAGTCTATCAATAAGTCATTGACAGGAATTGATGGTAAAGATGCTAGCAAATATAATGAAAATAATTATACCCTCGCAGATACATAAGAACTAATGTCACTTTTATTCGCGCATAACGTCACTGTTTTTTGGTCTGGCTTTTGTCATCCATCAGTGTTGTTACATATAGAATTAATGTCAAAACTCAATAGTAAGTGTTAGGCAATAATTCATTCCGTTATTTATAAATTCTGAACGTGATGCCATATCTAAGAATTAATGCATTGTAATTTCAAAGATGCAATGGGCTAGGGCAGTCATAGTCCAAACGTTTATTATGAAAATTTGTGTTGACAATATCTGTATTGTCAAAAATAAGACAGCTTTCTGCAATTTTTATCCGGAGCATGTGTTTTGCAAGAGCAAACAGAGAAATGGGTTTATCAAACCGCAGGAAATATTCGGTAATTCAAAGATTATTGACGAGTTGAATAGATACGCTTGTTACAAGTGGTAATAAAGGGTGCCACTAGTAATAGTAGTAATTATAACGTTAGTGTGCCTGACAACAATACTAGCAGGAATGAAGGGAATGAAGGAATAGACTGGAAGATTCGAATAGCCAGAAAAAAGCCAGAGAAAATTATTACCCTGCGAATTACCCCGGAATATCGACGATTTTAGGCAGATTGTGACCAAGGCCTGCAACAATATTGCTCCCAGATACGGTGGCTTGCGTGTCAACGATCATAAAAACTCTTGTTTGGAAGACTCGAACCGAAGCAATGAAATGGAAGACGAGTATGAGGATATTTGAGCATTTAAGTTTAGAGAGGACCGGTCCCCTGAGGATGAATTGCTATGCTCACTTTTATAGATTTAAGGATGCAAGCCCATATAATTGACTTTTCATACACTGAGAATTATTAGCTGCGCCTTGAAATATTTCTAAACGTGAGAGGGATATCTATCTTTTATATATATATATATATATATATATATATATATATATATATATATATATATATATATATATATATATATATATATATATATATATATGTATGTATCAATTACTGTATGAGCTGCAGTACAACATGAACAATATGCAAAGTTGTAGTGCAACTCAAATGATACAATTTCTTATTATACATATATATGAATATAGATATTTGTATATATAATGAGTAATATGTACAATAAGTGATATATATATAATAAGAGAGATATATCTGTGGGTGTGGGGTGTATATATATATATATATATATATATATATATATATATATATATATATATATATATATATATATATAACAAGTAATGCATATACATATATATATTTATATACAATTATAATTGTATCAAGTAATACTCTTCCAACTGTGGAATGGAGCGCTCTGGTGGATTAGGAATTGTGCATGAGTTAAAATAAAGCTTAAACTCAGTCCTACAGGTTGGGGGTTAAATACCAGCCTCTATGTTTGAAGCAAAGGTTTCAGTCCCTCCTCGTGATACTGGATTGAATATTGGATAGTCTATAGCCACATTGAATATTGCAACTATATCCGTGGATGACAAAATTCTTAATTACACACACACATACACACGCACTCACACACCCATCCACACACCCACCCATATATATATATATATCAGTCGTTAAAAGCACACAACTGTACGGTAACTCTTCTTATCCACCTCAATCACGAGCCTGATTGCACATAATCTCTTGCCTGTCTTAGGAGCAAACCTTCAGTCTATCTTGCGTCTTGCCTTTTTCTTATAGCATTTACCATTGCAAAGGAACCACTTGCTCTTGCTCTATCTGTTGTCATTCCAAGTTGCTGTATTTTTTACCTAACTTGATTCTCATTGCTTCCACATTCGATTTCATATCAATTTTCCTTAATTACACACACATGTGCGCGCGTACATACACACACACACACACATACACACACACACACACACACACTCACACACACACACACACACATATATATATACACATATATATATATATATATATATATATATATATATATATATATATATATATATGTACACCACTCCTTTTGGTTGACAAGTAATAATTGTGTAGCGAATCTTTTAATAAACTTTTCTGGGAGTAGACTGGATATAACTTATTTCATTGAACGTTTTCCTTTCATCCTATTTATACGGCAGTAATTAACCTTTGGTTTGCATGATTTCCATTTCCATTCACTCCTAACAACTTTGATCTGGCACTGTAAATAATGCAACTACTATGCTAAAATCACCTAACTGTCGATTCTTTATACACGTTAACCAACAGTACTGAGAGTTGGTTACACAATGATAGCATTGAAGTAGTCTCCTGTCAGATATCTCAAGACATTTACCACAAACACATGCATCCATTGGGACACACATTTATTCCTCTATCTTCCTTGGATATATTTTGTATGTATGTATGTATGTATGTATGTATGTATGTATGTAGGTAGAAGCTCTGTTTCTGAGCAGTTTATTTCCGACTAATTAAGCAAAAGCGATAAAGCCCCAGTGGTGTGCAGTTCCGATCGCAACCTCTCGAATCTCTTTGCTAATTTACAGTCTTCTCTATTTTCAACGATGAGCTCGTCTTGCCGGGGCGCGAAACGGCTCTTTTTCGTCGATGGGAAACGGCAAAACGGAGGGGTGGAGAAGTCCTCGTCCTAATGAAATTACGGACCAAATCACTGGCTCGCCAATCGACTTGACGTCTTTTAAACCAAAGCCGGATTGCCGCTGAACGCCCGCTTGAATGACAAGCGAAGATCTAATTATGGTGCGCAGTTCACTGGCAAGGGGAATTGCACACGCTCCTTTAAACGTGGAGACAAGGACAAATACTTTAAACACGCAAGTTCTAGCGCAGACACATGCATGCACGCGCACCCACACACACAAACACACACACACACATTGATGCTTGCATGGAAGTAGCTGAAAAAGGCTTTCGTCTTGCAGTGGACACGAATTTGCTGATGATAATAGATTATACATGCACTTTCAAAGGCAGATTCATATTGTACACATACTGTCGTATACGTACACACATGCACGAGAAGAATGGATATATATATATATGATTTAGGGAAGTTACTATGAAAGCAATTGTGGAACTCATTTTTCAACGTAATCAAATTTTGGTCAAACGAGAGAGCCAATATCGAAGTGCTCATCTTACGTTACGCTCGCCATTGTCGATTGTATATTTACATGTATCAATCATAAATTGTATCTTGTGAATATTATCGTTCTCTGCCTTTGTGCATATCAATCTATCTATCCATCCATCCATCTATCAATCAATCAATCTCTCTCTCTCTCTCTCTCTCTCTATATATATATATATATGTATGTATATATATATATGCGTGTGTGTGTTTACGTGTGTGTGTGTGTGTGCCTGTTTTAATCATACAAGAAGAGAATCTTGCAGTCAAGTGTTGTTCTCAATGAAATCTTAAGACCTTCTACGATTGCAAGGTATAACAGATGATTTGCATTTAGTGTGAGGAATTCGTATACACCCCAGAGGGAAACCGATTTCTAAGGTCCATTTAAGATTGATTGTCGTGATTTGCGCAGTTCCCTCCAAATATACGTTATACATCACGGTGTACCTCGAATCTTACTTCATTTCGTAGAATTTGATGGGTGTTCTCTCTTGGAAATGGATACTTTCCACCAGGCTTATAATAATGTTAGGCTCGGGGCCACGCATTATCGGACCACCTATTGTTTTTGTGACGGAACAAATTTAAATGAAGAAACTTTGCTTATCGGTACTCCGTATTCTAATATGAAGATTAAAAAGAATTAGAAATTTTAGTTTAATTTTTGTTTGTTCAATAATGCATTTTCAACAAAATTAAGTTTGCGCTAAAACATCTGGAATAGAGGTCGGAATCTCGAAACACATTGGTTTAGAAGAAACTGGGTTTTTACTTATAAGCCGACAGAATAAAGCATATAAGATGAAACAGGCCATTATTTCAAAAATAGAAGTACAGTCCTCAGAAGGTCAGTAGTAGAGTATTGAAACTAATTTTCAAGTGAGTAAACTAAACAGTCTGGACAGGAGTGCTGGAAAGAAGATGGAACCTCTAACCATCTTTAATGGCCATTGTTGTTCAATAAAAATGAATGGAGAATAAAACCAGCAAATAAATAATAAACAGATAAGTAAGAATCGAAAAAAGACGTGTGCTTATTGTAAAAAAAACAAAAACAAACTCAAACATTTGCTCACTTGACAATACAACCACATCATTGAAACATATAGGTCAAATGTTTTGATCCCTATGACAAAATTACTTATCAAATTCTCCATTTCGCTTGATTATTTTAATTGGTTTATATTTAACGATTATTTTCTAAAATATGAAGCAATGCACATTTCAAACAACTATGCAAATATGATCTAATATAGCTCCTTAACCGGTTGAGCACTCCCATTAGTGGGGAAACTATATAATAATGTTGAAAACATAAACTTAAATGACTCGTTGAGAAATATACCAAAACCAACCCACGAAAATAAGAACAACGAGCTTTTCTATAATCTGTTACAATACTTCAAACGCTTGGGATGCAGGACTTTTTAGAAGATCAATAATGATAACCGAGTAATATATATCTTTCCAAATAATAGTCAACAGGTTTTACGAAGTATCCCCTTGCTTAGGGACATTTGATGATGAAAATAATGATTATTTAACCAGGATGTTGAGTCAGACTACTCAAACGTCCCTAAATTTGGAATACTTTCCTCGTAATGAGTACATGCACCATGCAGCAAGGAATAATTGCTGTCCTGATATAGTGGAAAATGGAAAATAAGCACAAACAATAACAGGTAGGTTTAGTTACTAGATAAAAACTGTCAGATAACGAAAGTCTTTTGTCAGTGTGCTGTGTTTAAGGTGATCAATTACCACAAGATTGGAGAGTGGTTGATCAATGATTCAATTACTTCTCCTGCGTTTTATTGGGCAGTGATCATAAAAAAAGTCAGTCTTTCAAAAAAAAAAAAAACAAAAAGCAAAAAAAAAAAAACAAGAAAAAACAGGAACGAATTGTCGGATAACTTCAGCATTAACTCGCTTTGCAAAATACACAAATTATAAAAAAGGTATTGGGTCATCTTTTTAGACATAGATAAGAGTGAGTGCGCTAACTCCACTGGTATAGCCTCTGTGATATATATACACACATATATAGATAAACCAATTTGAAAGCTGTGAGAAACTTACGTTGACAATTTTTGTGACAGTTTTGTTTGACTGATCCTAAGTCAGGATTTGAACTCGCTTCATCGAATACATTTTCCGTATTGTTAACTGTTATACCAATTCTGCATCTCCCTTGGTATCAATATTTGTCAGTCATGACTGCAAGGTGTTTATAAGTCACGTTTCAAACTAAAACTACACGAGAAAAAATCAAAATGTTAATAATCACGAAACGTGCAGTTCCTTCCCGTACCGTCACGAAACGGAGAAAACAACGTTATTGCAACAAGGTCTAGTTAGTCATTCAATAGAAACCGTGACGCAATCAACATTTGGCTGCATGTCGTGT
The DNA here is from genome assembly GCA_963457665.1 of Thysanoteuthis rhombus. Lineage (NCBI taxonomy): Eukaryota > Metazoa > Mollusca > Cephalopoda > Oegopsida > Thysanoteuthidae > Thysanoteuthis > Thysanoteuthis major. Next base: position 32,862,563 of record OY735229.1, on the reverse strand, counting down.
TTGGGATGGCCAATTTAAAAATATCGATATTGTGTGATACTGAATACATTACTTCTCTCGCCTTTTGTTGGGTAGTGATCCTTAAAAAGTTTGAATTTCCAAAAGGCACATACTGAAGCACCAATTTGGCATAAACCTCTACATCAATTTTTCTTGAAAAAATAAATGTTTTCCCCAGGCATGATAAGGAGTATACATTCAAATGTTCAGCTCCCTGGCTCCGTTGTTGCAGCATGTATCTGTGATAAATACGCAGCCAGCAAGCCACTTGAAAACAAAAGAAAACTATTTTCACAATTATGGTTGCAGTTTCCGTTGAAGTTTTTTCTCTCGATAAACGCAGACGTTATGCCACGGCAAAGAAAGCTTCGAGCTTTATACACCGTATGAAATATTGAATTATAAGACATGAGTGTCGTCTACATAAAGGTGTAGTGTTAAAAAGTACGTAGAAGGCGATAGCTTAAACGTTTGTCCACATCTTTTCGCTAATTCATTTTTTATTTGGTGACATATATATATATATATATATATATATATATATATATATATATATATATATATATATATATATATATATATATATAAAATCGTTCTATACTGTCGAATGGAAATATTTTTTTTTTAGGGGCGGGTGAATATTTACCTGGATAAATATATATATATATATAGACGTACATATTGCCAGATATATATGAACTATAGGAAAAAAAAATATGTGAGTGATAATGGGGGAGAAGGAGTTTTTTCTTATTATGTAAAGAAGTGTGTATGCATGGGAATGCATGTGTGTATAATGGTGCACATGGGTGTGTGTGTGTGTGTGTATGTGTACGTGCGTACAGGATAAAAAGAAAGGGGAGAAAGAGAGGAATTAGCAGGTAATCACGTACTATATATATATGTATATATATATATATATATGTATATATATACATATATATATAAATATATATATATATATATATATATATATATATATATATATATATATATGTGTGTGTGTGTGTGTGTGTGTGTGTGCGGTTTCACATGGGAACTTTGAACACATTCTCACACGGCACACACCACTGAAGATGGGAAAAATCCTGAAATATGTCCGGACCATTTACATCTAAGGATTGATGAACCTTACATCTAAACACTTTACTGTTGACAAAACACAATATATATATATATATATATATATATATATATATATATATATATATATATATATATATAATGCACACACAACAAACCTTTTTTCCACATGATTGCCTCTCTCTGAAAGCACATATACGGGCGCTCCTAGTTACAGCATTATATATACACACACGCACACACACACATATATATATATATATATATATATATATATATATATATATATATATATATATATGTGTGTGTGTGTGTGTGTGTGTGTGTATGTGTGTGTATACGTGCATGTGTATGTGTGTGTGTGGAAAGTTATCAATGTACAGCCAGATGAAAAATAAGATGGTAACTTTGCAGATGAAAAGACTGATCAATTTTTGATATTGCCCGTATTGTGCAATTCGTGGTGTACGTACTTTAGTATGTACATAACGATGGACTTTTCTTGCAATTTCTGCTGCCAGCACTCTGCAAATGTTGTATATGTCATAAGTCTTACCGATGTCCATGTGGAGACCAAATTCCCTACCTTCTACATCCAGTCCCTTGGTGTTGGATCAAGCTTACCCAGTATAATCAGTCGCATGTGACTGGGAATGGAGATTTGCAGTAATTATAGTGGCTTTGTCTCCCCACCAACACGTTATTGGTCAGTGTAGCAGTATATGGACCACATGGTCAAAAATATTCAAGCTGTTCCCTCCTGGTCTACCGAAGGAACAGCGCTATATATTGGCACTTACAACGTCAAAACAATCTTTACAGATATGCACCTAACCAATCATGAGAAAATAAATTAAAAATATCTAATTGGACGTTAATAGTATCAGCGAAATGAAAAGAACAAATAGAATAAAAAGCAAACACATTCTTTGGAGGAAAGGGGAACAATCTTTCCAACCATTTAAGTAGTAAGACCCAAGACGAATGGAACTTTGAAATCATTAAAAAAACAAACTTCACGTCGATAAGCCTACTCTTTTCTATCAGCAAACTTTGATCACACACCGAATCACCAAAACACCAGATGGAAACCACACATCAGAACCATTTTGATTCGGTGAATTAAGCTCAAGAGGAAACAGATAAGTTAAATAAAATGCCATTAGGCTTAACTTTTGCTAACTTCAAGGAAGCCTTTGGGTGGAAATCCCCATATTTTTTGTTGATATCAAAAACCAGGCTCTTGACACCGCATATTTCTTTTAGCATATCGGTCGACGCAGCAGTTCCTTCGTCGAGCTTTATAGATACTCAGAAATAGCTCACAAAAAGGTGCAGATTCCCAAAACCATTCACAGCCGACCCCAAGAAGATCTTTCAAAATTTTAACTGGGCAAGTAAAGGAATCAGAAAAGACGTTGAATACTTGAGTGACCTGAGATTTGCAGACACAATTGTCGTTCTCGCTGAGGAACACTGCGATCTCCAATTGATGTTAGACAAACTAAGTGAAGAATACAAAGACAGTTGGTCTTTATTCCAGGGATAGTTAACCTTCCACTACTTATACTTTTTCCAATTTCGTTCCTTCCCACGAAATGTCTCGGAATAGTGCATTGCGTCCAATACAATAATAAGCGCGGCCATTGAAATAATATATAATAAATATGAGACGCAATGCAATAAAAACCTAGTTCCTCATTTAAAACAGAGTCGTGTTTTATAAGCCAGTTTATACGGTCAAAACATTAGTACAATCATCAATATTTTGCGATCGAAACCAATGTTAGTCGTTTCGTTTCCCCTTTCTCTCCAGTATCATAATGATGATCAATGAATTTATCTTATTCAACAAATATCTATTTTCCAATATGATCACTTCCTTGTGATGCTTCATAAAGCAATACTTCTCATTAGAACACTATAGGCATGATAAGAATTTATATTCGAATACTAATAAGTATGTGTCTGGTTAGCGCTTTTGTGTGTTCATGAACAACCTTGGGATATTAGTTTTCGGTAATGCCCTTATCGCATTGACTATTACTGATGTGAAAGATTTGGGTTCTCCCCCCACACTTAAAATTCATTAAGAATTGATTCTCACAGAGAAAAAGAAAACAAGTATGATTCTAAATTACCGCTGTGATAATAGAGAACTTAAGATACTATCATTATTTTGCTAATTGACGCCTCATGTTATTCAAAATTTTCAGCAGCTCCCTGGATAGGTTTGCTTTCTAGCTCTTTCTTTCAGAAGTTCAAGTATATAAAGCCAAACTGATCTCTAATGCGTGGATCATATATTAGATTAAATATTGAGTAAAGATTACCGGGAAGACTTTTAGGAAGCCAGAGAGTTAATCGGCCAAAACGTCATCATCCAAACAAGAGTGATAGAATAGTTTAGTCAAAACACAATATATTATTTACTGTTTCCTTTGGTGTGTTCATTCATGAGTCTCTGTTCGAGTTTATTTATTTGGGGAAGGGACGATAGCCTTCAAATGATATATAAAAGGGAAAAAGACGGAATGTCCTAATTGGAAACCACATATTTGTCGATTAAATCTTGAAGATGAAGCAAACAGAATAAATTGAATGCCAGCAATGAGAGTTTGATTTCTTTCTAGTTCTTAGATAAGGTTCATTGGTATTATTATTATTATTATTATTATTATTATTATTATTATTATTATTATTATTATTATTATTATTATTATTATTATTATTATTATTATTATTATAGTTGTTGTTGTTGTTGTTGTTGTTGTTGTTGTTGTTGTTTCTGTTGTTGTTTTTGTTTAGTTTTGTCTCTTTTTGTTGAGGAAAATTGAAGTACGGATCAGAATTTAGGGGATGTCTGAATATAGTTATCATAATTTTTTTTCCGTACAGAAAAATGATGACTTACTGATTACTTTGATCTATTCCCAGCAACAGCGGCAACATATACGAT
>OY735229.1:32776021-32853521 GCA_963457665.1 Thysanoteuthis rhombus | reverse complement strand
CACACACATATATATATATATATATATATATATATATATATATATATATATATTCTTGTAACGTTATATGATTTCACTTATCATGCAATCATCCGGGAGAATGAGTTGTTGAATAAAGAGAAAATCTTCCAATGAATAATGGTGCATTTGTAACTTAGTCAGTTTATGCATTAGAGTCATCATACTGCTCTCATAATCTGACCAGTAACTATAGTGGGTTTCTGGCTGCCACCCCGAGAACAACCCTTTTTGATATCAAAGTATGATCCCCCAACTTTTAATCAAGCAATAGTCATATAGAAGACAGCAGCTTTGCATACCTTCCATCTCAGTCAATTACCTCAAAAAGTACAGTGACAATTAGTACTGTGAAGAGTATTCTGCGCTCTTTGCTTGTACTGGGAAACGAACCTGTCAACTTCTGCTACTTAAGAGGCACAAGTACTAACCATTACACCAGCCCAGTGTTTGTAGGCATATGCATTGCAAGAGAACGAGACAGATTATATTCTCCATGTAATGATTTGGGCAGGGTTTTAAAAATTAATTTTCGATTCGCTGGATAAACTAATTATTAACGGCATAACGCCTTTTGCATACAAAATATATCATGAATGGCAGCGTTCAATTTCATTGTCAAAAAACTCCTGTTTATTTGTGCTCTAACTAATACGTCAGAATTCGATCAAAAACTCGTGCGTTAATGTTAATAGTGCCAGTTTGAAAATTAATTGATTCTGCCAGCGGGAATCATTCCAGACCTCCGTTGTTGGCCTCGAGTAACGTATCTGTACAATTTGTGTAATATTCGGAATTTGAAGTTCCATGGTGAGGGACATTAAATCAGACAGAATTATTTCAAGCACTTAAGAGTTGCTAAATTTAATGAATTTTAACGATTTAATAAATTAGTTACATGTCCAAACATTTATTAAAAGCAAAGCAGGACTGGCTAATAATGCGCTGATTGCATTGGAGGTGAGCGCACCTCCGGCGAGAATTGTTTAGATGATGCGATAAAAAGAAAATAGATAAAATGAAACATAGCAATCATGCAAGAAATATGATTTCCTTGCTATCTTTGCATTCAATATGTAGGTAAGTATGTATGCATTTACGTACGAATGCATATATCTATCTATCTGTTTATCTCAGTATTAACACATCTATCGAGCTATCTATCTATGCTTGAAATTATCCATTTATCTATGTTTTATATTAATGTTCATAAACTTTTATGTATCAAATCTATTAAATGATGTCATATATAAATCTGTATCATTGGAATGAAATTCACAAGTGTATCTCTTAAGAGGAATTTTATTCCATTTGAGTTTTTTTTTTTCTTTTTCGTTTCCGATTGAAGTAAAGGAGAATTACACTACTCTCAACAATTATTTGAGAACGAAAGTGTACCTTTGATAAGATCAAAACACTTTGGTTTGATTTACTGTTATTAAGTTAAGCATTCAAAAATACCAGACTCAGCTCACCTGATTATATAATGATATAAAGTATTTAACTAAGCATTCACATTAATAAGATTACTTTGTTGGCCAGTTCAGTGGTGTAATAAGTTCGATTCTCAATGTACGCCCCACCAAAAATAAAAAAAAACGAAGAATATTACGCACCAAATTTAGTGAGATTTGTACGCCGATTCACAAGTGTACCGAGGTTGATTCTGATTGGATGTCTCTCTTCGCTGGCTCTGTGTCAGACAAAACTAAATTTACGGAATAACTGCAAAAGTTGGCAAATCAATAGAAACCGTCACCGTCTTTTGGCTGCATGCCGTGTGACCAATTAAAGTATTGGAAAACAGGATGATCAACAAATAATGTAATTTCAATTGCTTTTTGTTGAGTAGTGATCACTAAAATTTTCTGGATATTCAAAAAACTGCATAAATGTCCTTTCACACACACGCACACACATTGAGGGATCATTTTAGCTGCTAGACTAGTTGAACCCTCACTATTTGATAAAACCCATTTAGAGGGTATTTTTTTAGGAAATTTTTTTTTGTATAAATAACAAGGAGTGAATGTTTAAAATTTCGACTCTCTAACTCAAACTATTCACGAGATTCATAAATACATGGCCAACCAGCCGAACCATATTCAAAACTGAAGAAACCCATGTTGACAGTTTTGTTGACAGTTTTCGTTGACAGTTTTTGTGGACAGTTTCTAATAAAATGAACGTTTAATTTCATCCATCCCTCATATTAAAACACCAAAAGAGAATTAAATCTTTGCATTTTCCTATTTGCTTTCAAACCTACTCAGAAGTAAGCCGGTGGGTACATACACATTGCAATTACCTTATTTAATTGCTTCTTGTAGGAAACAATATCTAAGGAGAGTAAACACGGTCATTTAATCCAGAACCAGTTCATTATCCTCCAATGAGAACGATTGAGTGCCGAAAACAGTCAACCAGCATATACACATCTTTGACCCTTTATCCGTCAGGTCAGTCTCTTTCTCTCGCTCTCCATATACGGATCGATTCCCATCGAAATGTTGAGTGGTACTTCAGGCGTTCAACTAATCTGTTTAATCGGTTTAGGTTGAATCTCAACGAAGGGATTGTTTAATAATGGAAGGGGGTGGGTTGAGATCGTGGGAGCAAAGGAGGGTTGTGTGGAAAGTGGAAATAATTGGTTATGACTTTACCGAGTACACTATTTGTTTAGTTCAATGTCAACCGAGGAGCTGGGCGATGCTGGTATTGTTCTCGCTCGCGTCGCCATCATTGATGATGTTATGTATGTAATGGAATGGATCCAATGCCTTGTTGGAGGAAACTTTGATTTTACGATGCATTGTTGAATCACAGATTCATCTTATATTCATTGGTGCCTGTGGTTCAGTGATTGTTTGACAACGAGGAAACTAATATGAATAGAGTGATTGGGAGTTTATAATTGTGTCAACAGACATGATAACAGTTCTCTTGTTATTCATTATTACTCTCTCCTCTCTCTCTCTCTCTTTCTCTTTGACTCAACAAACATGTTCAAGTACAAATAAAAGCTCACTATAGCATGTAGCGCATTAATTTTGAAATGAAATTTTCCCGACCAACGAGGCATTGTGATTACAGTGTTCTCTGAGGATATTCATTGTATGTGTGAAATGCCGTTGATAACAATATAAACTGACGTAATGATTCTTATCGGAATAAAGGAGAAGGTCATTATAAGCTGATGCAATGGTTTTCCAACTCTGGAATCGAGCACTCTGGTGGATGGGGTATTGTACATAAGTAATTATATCACTTAAATTCAACCTTACTGATCATCCATTTCAGTGTAGGGGAGAGGTAAAGGTTTCAATCCTGCCTCGTGGTACTGGAGAGGATAATGGATAGTCTATAGCGACACTGATGAGTTGCAATACAATGAAACAGCTGTATGCGGATGACTCAATGATTTAATTATATATATATATATATATATATATATATATATATATATATATATATATATATATAATTGTAAATTGCTTTTTATTATTTTGGAGTGTGTATATAATACGATTGTTACATGGGAATTATATCATTCGGTGTAGACTATATAAATATAATAAATAATGAAGGAAATTAGGCTGCTTCAGGAAACAAAATTGCAATCGATATGGCAGCCGAATCAACGTGGTGCTGCTTTTACCATTGAGCTAAACCGGTAATTCGACAGCAAAATAATGATGACTCTTCCAACCACAAATTCTCACTTTGCTCCTTCACGGTCTATATCTGCTCTATTTGTTTTTTAAACGCGACAATCATGTTATTAAGAAATGGATATATGGTCCAACGGAATAATCATAAATTGTTCGGTATTGTATAGAAACTTTTAATTGAAGTGATTTCTCGTTATTACACGATAGATATATCATTCGGTGTGGATATCAAAAATAGAATAAACAAATAAAGAAAATTGTTGGATCAATTTCTTGATAACATGGATACATTTATACACGAACACACACACACACTTATACACACACGCACACACACACACACACACATATATATATATATATATATAATTCCATATAACATAATTATGCATTATGTAGACAAATGTTTCCCAACTCTGCCATTTAGGCTTCCTCTAAGTAAAGCATACAATTAATGTATCCAAATGTAGTTACTCATATAGTTAATGGCAATAAAATTAAAAGTACAAAATAAGTCATGGAGGAACCGAAAAAAAAAAAGTTTTATTTTTGCTTTAATCCGTAAAAGCTTCTTTCTCAAGAAAAATATTTCCGTTTTTGAAGAACATTTTTTTCCTCTTCTATGCTTCACTGTATTTTCTAATTACGCTAATTAAGAATATCTGTACCACCAGAAGACTTTTCTTGTTTTTCGATTCATATTGTGGGTCTTCCAGCAATTTAAGCTCCTCTATCCAATACCAGCCTCCCCTAAGTAAGTGTAAGGGAACATTACCCCGCTGCGCTGTTCTATAGTCTATTGATAGGGGGGATGGATACGTACATCTCCCAAGGGCATTAGTAAGAAATAAATGCGAATTTGAACCTAGCTCACCGATCCTGTTCTCCGTGCTAGTAACCGCTCGGCCACTCGCTCCTTCAACGTCTTCCATTTTTTCTGGCCGTCAGCTATCCGTTAGGAGTATTCCACAAAGGGCTCAGAAACAATGTTAAGAATTTTTAATATCTTAATGGAAGACGTTAAGTTATTTAAATTTCACAACATCATTTCTTAACGCTCTGAGGAATATTCAAATGGATATACGACGATTAAAACAATTTAATTAGAAGAAAATACCTTTTCACCTTGTCGTTAGAATCGATGGAAATTTTCTGATATGTAATTAATAAATAATTCTCGTGATAGCTTAAGGTTAAATTAACAGCTACTTTGAAACAGTCAATGAAAACTGTCGAAATAAGTTTCTTCTGTTTAGATTTCAGTCAGTTTGGCTGACATAAATGTATATTTTACGTGTATGTATCGACCGTACTGGCCACACTAATGGACTTAGAAAGCTGAAAATAACAATATTCACTTTTTATCATATCTATGAGAGAAAGTTGTTTTCATTTTTTCACCCCCTCACAATAACTTCTTTGTGGGGGTCCAATTAGGTATCTACTATAACGCTGAATTGATCCCTATTTTGGGTACAACATTATTAACGCTAACAATTTTTAAATTGAAATTGTCTGTTGTTCATTGTCGAACAAGAGGCGAGAGAATTAACCTATCAATTGACCAACCTTTTATTTTTTATACTTTCATTGTTCACCTCAAATACGGAATGATGCCGAGAAAAAAGTGACCACTAAGTGACTAATCGGACCTGTTATAAACTAGTCTACTTTAGACGGCAGTATTGAAGAATATTTACAATTTCACTGTACGTGAAAATATAGGAAATATCCATGCTTCGCATAAGTGAATCACTGTCGGCCGAACCAGGAACCAAAGTCAATTATCTCTTATAATCTTGAAAAATATCTTTAAAATAGATGTTATATCTAAGAATATCTGGAAAATAGATATGCTATCTAGAATTGACTCGAGATTCGGGCATGGTTGGTCAGAAATGACAGTAGACACCACAAAAGTAGCTCCAAAACATTTTAAAATGATGCTTTGTCGTGTGATTATGCAAATATCCAAACATATAGCCCTAAAAATGTGACTGGACGTGTCTGGACACATACACACGAGCACAGAGACCGACAAACAGAAACACACAAACACACACGCTTACATACACACACATATATATATATATATACATATACGCATAGACATACATACAGGCAAGCAAAGGGAGTTGACCATTTGGCTGGTTGGACGTGGTAGGGTATGTGTTGAGCTACGGTGATTCGATAAAAACTTGTTATACATTTTTTAAATAGTTTCTTCCTAGTATTTATGCATGTGAAAAAATAAGAAACAAAAATTACTCTATGATTAGCTCATGATAGTTATATCCATTGAAAAACGTCACAAATGGAAAATATTGTTCATCACTTGGCTTATATAAGTAGGTTATAAGCTCATTTCAGTATTTTATTGTAATTAGTAAGTTACTTTACTTCGGAAATCGACAGAACTAATTGCAACTGAATAAGTTGTCCTCAACGGAACAAAGTGATCTTTCATTAAATACAATTTAATAACAATTGGTTTTGGCTCTCCTTCTTAGAAAATAGAAATAATTACACTGTCATGTGAAAAGCGCAGGTTCTAAATTAGAAGAGTAAAGCAAGATACTGAGTTTAAGTCGAAGACTGTGTGTACTTCTAACTTTCTATCTTCATCATTGGCTTAGTGACTCATTTCCCGAGTTTTCACCGAAAAAGTTAAGCTCTGTACAGATATCATAAGAAGATTATGAAACACGAACTGCCGCTTTTATTATGAAAGAAAAATTCCGGATTTTTATAACCTACTTAGACGAAAAAAAAAACCTGTCTTCCTTATAAAGAATTTAAAACATTTGTTGAAAAAACAAGTGCCTCAAATTATTTATACTCATACAAATCGGGGAACTGTTTTATGCCTACGATCGAGAATTGAACTATAACAGCACAATTGACTAAAGAGGGGGGACTCATAAATGCAAAATTGTGATAAAAAATGAAAGATAAATGGATACAATTGACCAGAAATGACATCTGCTTATTATGCCTGACCTCCTAAATCAACCTTACATCGCCATTACTATTATCATAGAAAAAGTAATCTTTAGGCAAGAATTTCAGTTTTATAGCTGCAAAACTGTAGCCATAAACTTTAAAATAGTTGAACATAATTTGCATATTGAGACCGTTGAATTATCCCCGAGTTCAAGTTCGCATAGTACGCGACATTTGCGATCTGTGGATGTACCAATTTCTCAAATTTCAGCATCTTAGATGCAAAGGCTCGGCCAAAAAACGTAAACGAATATTTGAAATGATGTCTGATAACTTGAAATTATCACTGAAATCAATTTCACATTCGCCGTGAAGAGATTTACCTATATACCGAATCTTTGGTACAAAATTGTGTACAGAAACAGCTGGAAATGACCTCTGGTGACCTGAAATTATCTGAACCTCTCATTGTCTATGACCCTCACCATGAAATAATTTACGTATAGGCCCCTGGTGAACTTGAATGGCCACTGAGGTCAACTTCGCATAGCCTGTGACCTTTGTAAGATGTAACCATATGCCAAATTTCAAGGTATTCAGCTCGAAATTGTGGCTTACGAATTTCAAAATTGGCTAGAAATGAGCAGAAAATTCTTCTTTGGAACTTGAATATCTCATGCTGATGCTAAGTCAGCTTTCCTGCCAAATAGATCAATGTAATAAGTTCGATTCCAAGTGGGCGCTCCACAGTTGACGTTTTGTACTGAACTAATCCATGCATGTATTGCAGACAAATTTACCACTCTGCACAAAATCACTGGTTTATGAGATTAGCTTGATCCCCGTTACAGTGAGTTGCTCTCGGAATTAAGCTTACTGCCATTAATATTCCCAACCGGTCATTTCTGTCTTAAACGATCTGGATTTTGATTAAGTTCGGTAATCAGACAAGAAATATTTTATTCCTAGGTGCCTCGAACGTTCTTGATTGCAAACCAGTTTGATATCGACAATATACTTGCCGATTTGTCGATATTCTGGGGATGGCAATCATGGTCATTAAATGGGTGATTAGTCATTTTCCCTCTAACTTTTGAGTAGTCAGTGTGCGCAAAAAACGTTATTTTTGGTAAATATCTTCCTATGATAAGGTTATATGTGCATCGAATGCTTGTCCGAATGTGAACAAGTTGGGTTATTTACTTGATATATATATTCTAAATTTTAAAAGTTTAAGTTTCTTGTTTTATTGAATGAAACTCCAATAGGCATTTCTTGTTTTATGTAACGAAATGACCAACGTCAATAACTGCCATAAAGTCACATATCATGTGGTATTTTCAAAAACCAAGCAAACAGAAGTAGTTAGATAAGAGATTATTTTCATAAAATATACCATAAATTATGATGAGGGAAATGCTTTCTATTTTGCTTTATGCTTCAGTGTTCCTTGATGTTTATTCAAAAGTATTTTAAACATTCTGAAAATTAGATGTTGAAAGAAGAACTTCACGGTTGTTTACACAATTTTCCACAGCCTAATTGGTAAACTGTCAGTATCCACTGAGCGTTCCTATACCAGGGCAAACATTTACAGACTCACTTCTGGTTGGCTAAGACCAATAAAACGATATCCCTCCATTGAATAGAATTATAATTAATCATTATTATAGTTATGATTATTGTAAAAATTATAAGACTATCCTAATAACTAATTATTACATCATTTACGTAACTATCGTCTTCTGTGCAAATTGTTTTACCTACAAGCGCTGATGACGAATTGCGCGCACGCGCACAGCATGCAGGAAATTTTGAGATAATATATAAGTGGATAATACACCGAATTTTGTTTTTGAATAGAAAGTTTTTTATAATGAATCTTATATCAAGATTCACAGGATTTTTTATCGTTTCATATCGCAATGAAACTGTCACTTCTCTGCAGATAAGTTGCTCATCTTTTTGGCACAACACTGGTGGATAGGGAGCACTGCTTCATTCGGTGTAATTTGAAAGTTTTCAAAAAGAGGAAAATGTGCATTGGTTTCATTATTGGATTTTTCAGTCTTTTAATTAAATTTGAATAATTTGGATCATTAATACAAAGAAACTCCTTGCGACATCAAAAGATTAAGTGTGCCTGCCTCAGCGTGATGTTTTTCAAACACATTTGAAGGGTTGATTCACTGCCGTAATTAGTCCGATTCTCAGTGATTACTCCATTGTCTTGCACTTGTGCCAGGATAAATCATGCGTAGTTAATTACCGTTAAGTCTAAATCAGCGGTCTTCAAACTTTCACTACTCGGGGAACCATTTTCAATAATCGAATTTTCTAGCCGATGCTCCGCTACTGATCAAGAGAGATTCATGCCAAACTGCCAAACTATACCCCAACTGTATACCAGCTGGTGCTTGCGGGAGGGGGGGTAACCTTCATATAAGCCTCTTCCTTATACACCAGTTGATCCATAGACATATGACGTTGTACCCTCGAGTGGCCGCAATAAACACAATCAATAAAGTGGCTGTAAACCTGCACATTACCCTGTGTGTTCAGTTATGGTTGAACACACTGTGTGTACTGGTTTGTGAGCAAGATTCCCTCTCCTTCTTCCTATTTCTATTTCTCTCTCCCCCGGTCTCTCACTCTCTCTCTCTCTCTCTCTCTCTGTCTCTCAGTCACTCTGTCTCTGTCTCTATATATATGTGTGTGTGTATGTGTGTGTGTGTGTGTGTGTGTGTGTGTGTGTGTGTGTGAGTGTGAAGTGTGGCCATGGATTCGATATCTCTTCGAGTACCGTGGAAGAGAAACTTTCGCTCCAGACCCAAAAGGAATTGACTCGGTGGTCAGTGAGAATTAGGTGATATATTTATTTACTCGTAATTACCCCTCTCCTAGAGTATCAAATTCCATATATATATATATACAATGTTTAGCATGGTCTGGCAGAAAGCCACAGCAAAAGGGCACCTAGTGAGAGTTGTAATCACCACATAAGCAAATGTGTGTATGAAACTTCAGAAACTACAAAGCCAACCTATCATGTGTATACATGTTTATTTGCTCATCTATGATTAGTCTGGCACAAAGCCACAATTATTAAGCACCCAGTGAGAAGTGAATTTACTACACTACCGAACCCCTACATTGGTCAAGCTGGGAAACCATTGCTCTCCAGTAGGCAACATATTGTGTGCTGATTAGTTATAGCTTAGCCCTACTTAGTATGGTATAAAGTCGCAATGATATGGTACTAATTTAGAAATTAAATTACTCCACCAGCGAAATATTGTGCTACAATGTTGGTCCTACACTATGTGTATTCGTTTTATTTGCTAAGACTTTATTAGCGGGAAGCTTCAATAATATGGTATCCAGTGATCTGAAATTGATTCACAAGCAAATTTGTGTGAGAGACCAGGTGGCAAACAAATAAGCTATGTGCATATATCGCTATTTGATGAGTCTGGCACATGGTCAGAGTGATATGGAACTTTGTAAGAATTTATCTCACTACACTGGAGAATTTTCACATCAACAAGCTGCTGGACCATTGTAACACAGTGGGTGGCCAATTATATTGTGATATGCTGAGCTTGAAATAGTCTGGTACAAGGCCACTATAAAGAAATAACATGAGAATTGAACTCACCACATTAGCGTATTCGTAATTGAGGAAAGCTGGCGAACTATTCCATTGCTGTAAAGCCTTTGTTGTGCAACTTCATAACAATTCTTTCTATTGATTATAAGTATTTTTTTTTTCATTTCTAAGATGAGAGACATTGTTGACTACTATATGCACTCACACATGAAACCGGCATCTCAAATGAAATGTAATCAGGACGCTAATACTCGTTTAAATTGGAAGCTATGCAAACATTCCATTCGTTTTTGTCCCTAAAAACCGAGCCTCCTTGTATTAAATTCCAATTTAATTCCAATTTCTATAACAGAATTAAATCTTTCAGCTGAAAACAGAAAAAAATATTTTTCTGTGTTTATTTATTCAATTTATTGATTTGTTTTTTAAAAAAAATTCCGTTTTCTGTTTTTATTGAAAGTTGATGCGCATTCGAAAGGCTTTGTCGTGCCTGTTCTTTCCCTCCCAAGGAAATTATCCTAGAGCTTCGTTTAGATCCTTTCCAAACAAGTTTTTTCTTTCAGTTCCGCCATTACATCGATATTCCTGCGACAACATCAAATGGCACAGTAATCCATGCTGTCCTCTTGCACTTGGACTCCATTGTACATTTCCTTTTCTACTTTTTTTTAATTTAGGAGAAAAAAATCCGTCTATTACCTGGGCTTCCGCTGTCTAACCAAGTACCCCGCATCAGAAGCCTTTTAACGTCTAAAAGGACTTTTTTTTCAGATAAAATAGCTCATTCAATATCCTTAATTTACAATCGATATTACCGGTGGAGGACATGTTGGACTTTTCTTCTTTAAAACTTGTTTAGCATAGAACTTTTTTTAAAACATTGTTTGCTTTTCGGCTGATCATACTTCTTCCCCAAGATTTAAAGTGAAATTTTAACATCACAAGTGATAAAACATTTTTGATCACTTATCTGAAGATGCGACTGAATCTCTTCAGTGCGTAGACCATATGGCACTGTATCCCGTTGTCAGTGATCCAAATGATTCCTCAGACCCGATGCTGTGAATTGTTAAGCTTGAAGAAGTCTCCAGTGTTGATATTGAAGCGTCTGGCAACGTGACACAGGTCACATGTGAAGATACAATGGAATAAAAGATTCAAATGCCTGTCGAAAGTTATTGGTAAAAATGGTTTATCATTTAAAGAGGATGATCAGAGAAATATCAGTCTATAAAATAAAACTTCGTTCTAAACTTTCTCGGGATTCCCAGAGTGGATAGACTGAAGGGGAATATGTGTCAAACGTCAGCCTTTTGCCACCACTGCGTTTCACTTTGATCATTGCGACCACTGACCGGCTGCTTTTGAACGACTCCAGTAACTGACCAACTGAATGCAAGCTAACAATTAGCATATATTCATACGCCTCCCTGGGGACGGGAACGGGGTTTGACGAACCCCAAAATCAAAGATCTCCCTTTACGGGGCATTGTTATTAATGATCCCCTGTGACATCTCCAGCTTGATTAAAGTGATCCTTATACACCATCAAACCCGTATTTGAAGAGGTAATTAAATTTCTATTAAACAACCCACGCATTTTTGATTTTCTGGTAAAGGTTTCCCAGATACCAATTCCGGCTTCAATCACTGCTAACCTGAGAGTCAAGAACCCGTGGCAATATCTCTGGTTGAAATTTCCATATCCACTTATTAGCTCTACTGTTAAACCCTGTTATGACAAAACGCTAACCCTGGGGTCAGCTTTTAACTAAAATTGGACTACCTATTGTATTGAATAATCATTCCAACATTAGTAAAAAGTCTCTATTCTACACTTCTGTGCAAAATTCCACCTTAAATCCTTTGATAAGTTACTCACCTTTTTTCAACTTATCGACCAATATTCTATGTATGCATTGACTAATCGTAACATCCTCGACATCCATGAAGTCACGGTCAAAACAGAATGCATTTAGTTTCTTAACCGTGTTAGTGAGACTAATTGCGACTCAGCATTTAAGAAAGACCACAGTTAAAAGGACTATCATCTATTGATTTGTCCTTCGTTATTCATTTAGAGGACAACAATTCAAATTTCGAAATGGACTCAGTTAGAGATTGTCTTTTTATGGTACTCACAAATTTGCTTTTCCGGTGTTTTCCTTGTCCGGTGTTTATTGCACTCTTCTTAAATCATAGTAAGAACAGCGACAATAAATACATCTTTAAAGTTAATATCAGTATTCACTACAAATTTAATTGACCCTTTCAATCAGTAATCATTGCTTTGAAACTAGACTACACACAATTTCTAAAAAAGTTTACAATGCTTTGCAACTTTAACTGAATATCTAATCCATTAGTTAGGCAAAAATATTAACAACGCAAAAAAAAGCCCGATCAGTCAATATTTTTTCGAATCCTTGGCCAAAGAAATCCTTTTCATGATATCCACTATGCATTACAATAATAAATATATTTGCAATATATATAGTAAGAGAATTTGTCATATATTTTTTAATGATAATGTACAAAGCACTTTAAAATGCTCCTTTCAATAATAAGAACAAATCAAAATTTTTAAAAAATAAATGAAATATCTTAAAAATTTGCAATGTATTCAAATCGCAATTGGTTTGTCATGTGGCAATAATGTCAGGCAATCGCTGAAAATCACGACTTGTATATACGAAACCTTGGGCGACAGAAAAAACAAGTGTGTCGACTTCAATAATTGAGAAAATACCGGCCTTTCAACGATAGAGATATTTACTAGATGTTGGGAGAAGGTGTATGCTAAACGACTGATGCTGGAAGGCTGATAATTACGATGACTATGATGATGATCATGATCATGATGATGATGATACTGAAATTATTAGCTTAAGATTCTAACAACCCAATTCCATAAACGCTTGATAAAAAAAAATTTGACCACTCACAATCCTTTTACTTCATTTACTGTACAGTACTATTGTAATGTAATATACGATGTTTTTCTCAAGAAATATATTCTGCAGTAAATTACCATAGCAAAATCTTAAGTTATCACACTTTTAATAGCCATGCATATTATAGTTGGATAATTTGCAATGCATTTAACTATCAATAATTTCAAATGTTTTCAATTGCAAAATCAATGGAGATGCTTCTAAAAACAATGATTTCTCAGTAATGCTTGCATTCATTTCTGATTGTAAACAGTTCTTTCCGTCTTCATATTTATAGCACCACGTGCAAAATAAAACATAAAACATATTAAAACAAATTTCAGGCTACAGATTTACAAAATCCACTACTTGATACTATGATTAAATCTCCTTTCAACTCAGTCTAGTTACCGATAGGATTCGAAAAGTAAATAAATTCATCATTCATTTCTTGTCATCAGACCAACCGGAGGGTCTGAGGGGGACAAAGGGGTCATTTGGCTTACGATATTGATTATACAATAGAGATTTAACAGGATCGTCATGGCTGCTCTCCACATGATGTCCAGTTGGTTATAGCATCTGGAATAGCCAATATGTCTCCAATCTAGATACTGACCAGACTCAACGTTGCTCAACTTCGGTGATCATATTCAACGCAATTTGGCAGTGATAGAAAATAAATGAATGCTATCTGAGAGCGTAACCAGTGGTTTTAGTGT
The DNA here is from genome assembly GCA_963457665.1 of Thysanoteuthis rhombus. Lineage (NCBI taxonomy): Eukaryota > Metazoa > Mollusca > Cephalopoda > Oegopsida > Thysanoteuthidae > Thysanoteuthis > Thysanoteuthis major. The sequence continues at coordinate 32,839,624 of OY735229.1, read as the reverse complement.
TGACATATATTTTTGAGAATGTATTCGAATAGCAAGAGAGACGATTAGGTTTCACTCTTTACATTTATAAGAAACTTTCAAGAAAAACTGTCAACATATGTTTTAGATTGCAGTTTTCAAGTTATCTAGATGATTGTTTATCCAAACATCAACTACTTTCAATTCTCTAGAGGAAAAAACGGACTTTTGTGTTTTAAAAACTCCCGGTCTTCCAAAAATGTAAGGGTTCAGCGATAGGCTCAATTTAGGATGTAAGTTTATGCTACATTGGTCACTCCGTTTGTGTCTGATAGCGCTCTTGCTTGTCCGTTTTTGTTTGATTTTTCCCGAAATTCGGACTTTGGTGATCACCGCCCAACAAAATGTGACTGAAGTAATTTATTTCTTGATTTTGTTTTTTTCAAATTGATCTAATCGATCACTGACCAACAAAGCATGCTACAAACAGACATTGATCAGGTTACAGTTTCTATTGAATGATTGACCCGATCTAAACTCATTTTTCCTCTCTGTACGTCGTTTCTAAGAGTCTTTTGGTATCTTCCTCTTATTGAATAAGGTCATTATTTAGCTCTATTGAAAATCCAACTGTATACATGCATACGTGCATGTACATATATTGCATTAGTGTTCTTCTGTCAGTTTTTAACGTTCTTTATTTAACTATTTTTTTTATTCAACTTTTTTTTCATCGATGCATCCTGCTTTGATTCAGATCTTAAAGGCCGTTAATTTCACTTGTTGGTCGTAGTCTGATCTAGTATAATGTGTTTGATGGTTCGACAATGTAATAATAAATAGGTTATCTGTAACTGTTTGGTGTGTTTTGTCTGGTCATCATCGTAGAATATAGAACACGATTCAATTTTTTTTCTGATTGTGAACCCCTGTTCTATTTGAATGTCAAATGGAGAGAGCATGAGCGGTCAAACAAACTATGCAGATTTCTTCTCCCCCCCCCCTCCGAATCGTCTGGATCGAATTAAGGATGGTCTGGCCAAACTCAGACGCTTCCAAGAGAAAGAATCCAAACGTGAATGCTGAAGTGACTGCTCATCGGTTGATTTAAACATGCCTTCCATCACCGATCCACGTCAGCATATGTCATGTACTGCCTGGCCACGTGATTGGTGACGTATACTTCTAATGTTAATCAGTCAAGTGATTTGCTAAATGCGCGTACTTGATCATAAGATTCACTACATGCACATACTTTGTCACCTGTCTTCGCTTAGTTTTGTCATGCTATCAGTTATTGGAGAGCCTTTGAACACGCTATCCATGACACTCTTCCTTAGAATGTTATCGAATGTGATGATCACTGCCACTAAATACAAATAAAGCAGTTTCTAGGAGAGCACACTGTCATGTATCTTCCATCTAGAAGCTGGTGCTTGAGCAATTGACCAGATGAACAATCTGGCCCTAGCTTGCCATAATAATCTGGTAGTTAGTAGTAAAACATAGGCTGGGATAGCTAATTGTTACTGTGTACGGTACCCAGTATTCCCAGACGGCAAATCATCCGAGTAATGACGAGGTTTGATGTTGTCTTTCTTGGGTGATCATGCAAGAAGAGGTGAATCCAACAAATTTGATGATGTTGAATACAATTCAGTGAGAATTGCACATATAAACTGATTCTTTCCAACTAAATGTTCTTGGTTCTCAAGTATCCCATTTATAAAGCCTATTATCTATCCGAGTCTTGTCAAGTTTTGGTGGGAAAAAAAATAGTAATTTTAGGGGTTTTCATTAAAACATCTGTGGCACGCCTCGATACTGTTAATGTAGTGCCATATGTGCTTATAATTTTATATTTTTCAGCCTTAGCTTGATCGGTTATTCTTTAATCAAATATCGTGACACTCAAGTTGAACATTGCTTTTACCGTACTCAGTGTTTCTTACTCCAAATAAATCAGACCAGATCACGTGTCAAAGATTCAAGTCAGTGTAATTTACAGGATAAATAAAATCAACCCGGTCTTTTCTACGGTAAATATTTGACAACGCAATGTGAGCTGATATGTAGTTTGTTTACACTTACATAGATTTGAGCATATATGTGAACAGGTACATTTGTCTTTGTACAAGGATATGTAAGAGCTCGCACATACACACACACACACGCTCACATGTTTAGGGGTGTGTGTTTGTGTGTGCATTCTATACATGTGGATATTTGTGTGTGAATCATTGTACTTGCTAAGGGTTGCACGGATTTATATTAATGCATACGTACATACATATTGTATATACGTTTGTGAATGTCAATTTATATATAAAAATGAATGGATTATTTATATTTGAATGTACCGACGTCTGTATATATATATATATATATATATATATATATATATGTGTGTGTGTGTGTGTGTGTGTGTGTGTGTGTGTGCGTGTGTGTGTGTGTGTGTGCGTGTGTGTGCATATGTACGGGTTCATATATAAATATATATGTATGTATATATTCATTCATCAAGTATATATGTATGCATTAGTTAACTTGTCAGAGCGAAATTGCTTTGTGGGTATATATATATATGTTTATATGTATGCGTGCTTGTATTTATTTTCGAGTGAAGTTTTTAGTATATGTACATATTTTCTCCAACATATGTGTGTGAGCTCGTATGATGATAGATTCTGATCTATCTGCATGCATATACATTGATAATATACATACACAATATATGAATATACCATATATATAAACACATATATATATGTGTGTGTGTGTGTGCGCATGTGCGTGTGTGGGTGCGTGTGTGTGTGTGCGTGCGTGTGTGTATGAAGTGTGGTTTTGAGTATTTTTGAAAAGATGGATCCATAGCTTGAGATGTTAAAATAAAGTTAATGCAGTATATATAGATGAAGATGTATTTTTATTAACCATGTTATTTACGTATGTACATGCATAATCATGAATTATTCTTATGATAATCTCTCTCAGCGTCGGTCTGTCTGCATGCACGTATAGTATAACTGCAGAACATGTTTGCATGAAAATCGCAAGAAAAGCTATTGTGATGTGAACAATTACGTTGAGGTCACAAGAGCAACTTATGAACAAAGAGACGAAAAAAGAAAACAGCATAAGAACAAAAACGCCGAACAAGGATTTGGAAATCAGACAAGATTATAAAAGTTGAGCAACCTTTTTCTTTCAACAAACTATCGAGATCAGAATGACATTGAGATTCCCACCTGCAATAGTTGGTAGAGATATGTGTATATTTTTCCAACATCTAACTCAATAGTTTGTCCATCTCCAATTTTACCTCATCCTTATCCGACGGAATTGATGTTTACGGTATCTCTCTCAAACAGAACGACTACAATTCAAATCTCTCCCTTGGTGATGATGTCATTGTTGCGTCTCATTAAAAGATGTATGCTGATTGTCAAGGCGAATCAAAAACTCTCCTCAAGGGAAAATCTGATGGGCCGATTGACCCCAAAACTAATTTCTGCTATAACTGAAAATTTCATTCGTTTTGCTCGGTGTGCAAACATGTGAACGTTTAATCTTCCATCATTTGGTGTTCAAATGCATTTGTCACTACGCACGCCCATTGCAGAAAAAATAAAAAATAAAAAGTAGTGTTCTCGAAAAATTAACCCCCCAAAAAGAAGAAAATGCTCTTGGTGTAGCTGTGTGTACTATCGTGACCTACAACATCGTGTAATAATGGTTGTAATGTTTTACAAGATCCATTCCTAGTAATATCAGTTACTCATTTCTCCAAGACAGAGGCATCCATCGAACATCTCTGTACCTATGCAAAATCAACCTCTTTATTGTATTCCATCTGGGCACTCAAAAAATCAACAAAATGTCTCAGATAATTGAACAACTCAGAAGAAAGCTCACATCAAAACAATTGCGTACATGACAAAATACAGTATAGCCGATGAAAGAAAGGCACAGCATTATATAATACAGAGCAATAATCTCACTTCACCGAGGCTACCATTTTGTAGTGAGAAATATGATTGGGTTTATTTCTTTTTGGGATTAAAAAAATTGCTCATTGTGAATTTTAAGAAGAAATGGGCAATTCTTCCTATAAACACAAAATTGTTCATAGCCATTTTTAATCCTTGAAAAATCTCGTGTTCTCACAAAGAAAACGCTATTTCTAGATGTACATGAACATTACTTCCCCTTTGTACATATACAAAAAATGTCAAGTTCTCTTGTTAAGTTTTTGCTGAGAAAGAAGAGGCTCTCATTTCTTTCCTTTTTTTTTCATCTCCCGCCATCATTTTGTACTTTTGTCGGTCCCTTTTGAGGCCTGCTGTCACTTGTTCTTTAATGACTGTTGATTGCAGTATATTTTTGTTCTGTCTAGTGGCGATTTCTTACGTTGTGAGATTACCTACTTTGAATACGAATTCAAGATTCAATTATTCGGATAGCCGATACAATGCTGGTCACGCACGTCAAATAGAACGATGCAGTATCACTTCATTCAAATATATTCCACGTTGCATAAAAATCGGAGAAAAAACATATCTGGATAGTTGCATTGAGGCCGAAAGAGCACCTTTCGCAAAACAGAGAGACGAGAACAGAATGCGATTGAAAAAATCCATTGGCAAAGATTTTAAGAGGAAAATGACGAGTTCAAATCAGGCTGGAGTACAAACAATGAACATTTTTTTTTCTTCAATATGATTAAATCAGTTGGACATCCCTCTCTAGAATCCCACTTTCTCCTCAGCTAACTTGCTAGTTTATCCTTATTCAATTCCCACATACCCTGACCAGACAATTGCTGGAGAGAGAAATGTATACGCTCCTGGTGTCTTTCTCTAACTGAATTACCATACTTCAAATCGCCCTCTTGCTGACTCTGTTATCATTGCGTCTCTGTTAGAGTTGTAGCTGCAACAGTCATGGACTTTGTAAGGATAGAGCAGCTATACTAGTGAATGGTCAAGTGCAATGAAAACACTGGGATTTTTACTCATCTAGCTGACTTCATTTTACGTGCTAATACATGTTACTCAAACATTCGTAACTTTCTAAATACACGAGTCTAAAAACTTGTGTTGTTTTGGAGTTGATAGACATTGGAATATTCTGTTTAAATAGTAGGCTGCTTCCGCAGTATTTCACTGTACTAAATGAAAAATAATCTGTTACGATGTTTTAGTAATCAAAAATCGTCAGGGTATCATCGTGTCCTCACAGGTAAGTGCTGAAATTATTAGAATTTTTTTCTTGTCATTTGGTCGTCTTTTACCTTGCGTAACACTATGAATATCAGGTGAAGCGACTATTATTTCTGTTACGTAATACAGTATTTCAGATAACATTGTACTAACTGGAAAAAAATATTTCACTCTATCAGATGAAATTGTGAACAGAAATCGATGTGATGCCATTGTATCCGTATGTATTCAAGTATGAGTATGTATTCAAACTATTTCATAATCATTCTTCGTCAAATGCATTTTTTAAATCGTTTCTCCAGTTTACATAAAAGCTCTTTGAATATCTGGGGATCCAACTGACTTGGAAGCCGTTGAAATGATAGATAGATTGCTTTCGAAATATTTCGATATCGCAATCGGAGGCTTTGGTAATCAGTCAGCAGGAAGGAAGGAAAGCAGTCTGTCAAAGAAATGGCATTCCTGGCAAAGAGCGGAAGCCTTCATACAAGACAAAAATGGATGGCCTGCAAAGTTTGCTTCCATGTTACTAAAGAATACGAATTTACTTCTCCTGACATATTTGCAGGAAATCGAATCACTCAACTGTTGGGCTCACGATCTATACGTAATTCCGACATGGACCTCCTTAAATGAGCTGGAGGTGATTGACAGGAAGACACTAACAAGAGTACTCTCTCTCTCTCTTTCTCTTTCTTCCTCTCTCTCTCTCTCTTACACACGCGTGCACATGCACACACATACAATCCCTCAGGAATCTAACAAATATGGAAAAAAACAAAAAAATTTCACCGTAAGATACAAAGAGAAACATGACACGCCATCTTTGGGCTTAAAAATCACTTAAGAATTTTACCATGCAAAGAAGTTGTGACAAAACTGTAAGAAAGGTTACTACTTGGAAGGAAGCCATGCATGCAATACTTTGACAGCCTTCGTCTACGTTTGCAAACATTATGACAAAGAAGAAAGGCTTTGTTTATAAGCACAAGCTTTGGGCTTCTCAAAAAAACTGAATTAAAATATATATATATATATATATATATATATATATATATATATATATATATATATAATTAGCGGTACTTTCAATCGTGCAGTTATGATATTACAATATGCCGAATAGTATGGATTTGATAAGAGTACGTTATGATATAGTATTGTTTAGGTATCACAGTACGTTGAATCATCCATTCTTAATAAGTTCAGCTTATGATGTAGTATGGTTTATGTATTGCAATACTTTGAATCGAGCGGTTTTCATAAACGCAAGTTGTGATTTAGTGCGTTTATAGTGTTGATGTACAAATTATATAGGCCAGGAACATATATCACAAGCAAGGGCACCAAGCATTTCCCAGGGAAAAATAATTTAAAATGTAACCAAAACGAGAAAATATATCTTATTTTGTGTCTACAACCAATGATCGATCTATTATTTACACCATAAACGCCTAGAAATGAGGCTGAAGTGAAAAAATATACAAATACAAAAAAAAAAAAAAAATGAATGATGTCACAGCTTAGTTCCACAGGGCTTCTGGATGCGTGTGATAAGTGTTTCTCACAGTGGTTGGTAGTGTTTTACCGTAGAATCAAGAGCTGTCCATGGGAAAAGCAAAGAAAACTCGGGTAAAGGCAGAGAGATTGCTTTTATGCCTTGTTAAACTACTCAGAAACAACCTTAGGTGAATTTCAGCATTAATGTTGCCCATAATATCCACAATGTAAAGATTTTCAGATCTTATATACAATATTTAGATCAAGAACTCACTAAATTCGTTAAAAACGAGCAGAAATGACATATGATGACCCGCATGTCAAAATAACATTTCTAAATTTTTTGGCCATGAGATAATCTCCCTCTACGCAATAAGGCAATTTAGTTGGAGCATACAACTTTGGGCATGAGTATGAATTGACCAAAAGTGACCTCAGTTGACCTTAAATGAATTCCGAGGTCAATATCGGACTGCCTTTGATCTCTGCCAACTGACCAGAAATGACACCAGGTGACTCAGAATAACATCAAAAGTCATAAATTGCAACCTTCCACGTGAGGTGATGTATCCTATGATCACTTTCAGTACATTTGGGTCAAAACTGGTCATCACCTCCTGAAATCGGCAAGAAATGACCGAATGGCTTCATTCTATGTTCTAAGCTGACCCTTCCTCGGTCTGAATAAAAAATATTTGATCAATAGAAAAGGGGCAAAAACCAATCAACTAACACACAAATGGCTGAGATATTAGTGTCGATATTTCTAATAAAACCATCATGGTGAGGTTTTGAACGGCACAGAAAGTTTCGGGACGAATTAACCAAGCTGTCTAAGATATACATCTTTTATGCTTAAAAAACAACCATAATGACGACAAATCTATTTTTTTCAATAGCAGTTGATCCCCAGATATATTCGGATTTCTATTTCAAGCAACCTAGTATCTACTTCCTCCTACAAATTCTTATATTAATCAGCTGAGGATAATGGGATCTGGGTACCTTTTGCATTCTTTCTTGGAAATTTTTTTTTTCATTTTTGAACAATTCTAGGAGGCCAAAATAAATGGCAATCCAAATGCTGAATAATAAAAGATGATCGAAGTCTTCCTGAAGAATCCATTTAAAAATTTCTATGTTGACCATAATGAATGGCAATTTATACGCTGAATGATTTAAGATCTCCCACCTGATTTATAGCAATATGTGCCGCTGCATCAATAAAACCTTACGTCTAGTGTTATCCTCATGATATATTATGACGTCTATTTTGACACCGATCTAAATTTGGACAGTGCTTATCAGAATCCACCGTTTGGTCTCCTGGAAGTGGTTAAAAAAAGTCCATTCCCAGGATATGGATTGTATCACTCCTCATCAATAAGGGTTGGTCTTTGGCACGGTTTATTGTTATTCATCTCACCTTACATTAATTTGTGTTGTATGATCCTGTGTATCATCTGTTTTCCATCGTTTGTCACACTTTGTTCCCAAAACAAAATCTTTTCGTTATGATCAGATTAAGAATCATGCAATGAAATACTATCCAATAAACATTTATATCGTTTGAATTATGTGAAAACAATGATGTATTGCTGAGTGAACGAAAATACCTCCTTTTTTGGGAAAGAGGAACGATATTCCCTTACTATCAATATACTACTAAATTTTCTTTCTGCTCATCTGTTTATACTCTCGAATCCACTGGAATTGTGGTTTGTAGCGATATATATACATATATATATATATACAGAGATAGATAGATAGATAGATAGATAAATAGATAGATAGATGGATAGATATAGATATATATATATCTCGCTACAAACCACAATTAAATGCTCCTCTATTCAGGGTTGAGCACTCTTTAAGTGAGGTAACTCATCCATTGTAAGCTTATTTAATGCTCTTCCATAGGAATAGAGCACTCTGGTGGATGAGGAGTTTCTGCGTAAATGAATATAACGCTTAAATTCAGCCTTACTGACTACCCAGTTCCGTAGTCCAGAGGTAGGATATCGGCTTCCGAGTCCAATGTGAGGGTTTCATTCTGCCTCGTGGTACTGGATGGGATAAAAGCCTATAGCCACACTGAAGAGATGTACTACAGCTGTCTGTGGATGACACAATAATATATATATATATATATATATATATATATATATATATATATATATATATATATATATATATATATATATATATATATATATATATATATATATATATATTACGGTACGCCTGAAATGAGTTGAAAAATGCATAACATTTCTGGCTCACTGTATAGCTACACACGCTGGAGCAGTTAGCCCAGCGTTCCTTAACTTCTTTTCAGCGTTGTACAGCTGTGGGAGCTATATTGCGAAGTAGCAAAAAATGATTTTGAATGCGTAGTTTCCTTATTTGCATGTTGGCAATATTTTCAATCTATAATGTTGATTACTCTCAAGTCATAGTTTGACTTGACAGTCATCAACCCAAACAGCCGTACCTGACCGAGGGACATAATTCAGACCAAATCACTGCAAAGCCCTCTCGACACGTTCGGTGATCCACAAAATCTTCTTCCTAAACTGTATGAATATTTACTTTTCCTTTTTGTTTTACTTCGCTCGCAAGTCAATTTTAAATCTCTTCTTAAATAATGATGAAATGTTTGGTGCTCCTCTGTTTATAATTATTGTTATTTTTCTTGTCTCTTTACCAGTCGAATCGATAGATAAATTCACTGATTGTGATATTTATTTATTTAGATAACGTAAAGGTAATCAATTATGTAACTATTCTCAGGTGTCATTTATCAAGAAAAAACTCGCATAAAGCTTATTGCATTTTTACATTTATTTGTATACTTTATTACTTTTCTATGAGATTTTCAAATAAATGAATTGTTCCTACCATACCAATTTATTTTTATGTCAATTTTAGAATGATGTGTCAGGAAATATCTAAATAGACAATAAATAACGATTTGAATATCATTTAATCTAAGCTTCTCGAGTGATTCAAAAATAGAAGCTCACATAAAAGTAACTTATCTATAGCTGTAAGAATGTGCGAGATATTTGGGCAAGCTATTGATTTGAAGCTGAACAGTAGCACCAAAGATTCACTATTAAAATTATACAGCCTGGTAACCTTCCTAGGGTGATATTTCAACTAATCCTAAACCTTTTTTTTTTTTCAAAATTTTTGGTACCTGCTTATTGGTCATACCATGTCAAATACCTGACTCACATGCATCTTTGATCATTGATTAAACTAATAAGATCTGTGCTTTCAGCGTGAGGTGCATATTCAGGTTGACTAAAAACTATAGCACTGGGCCATGATTAGGAATCTAGTCACTTGCAGGAGCCAAATGTTGTTCCATAATAGGTCACCGTTGTCTAGGATACTAACTTATCTACCGGCACACTCCTACACCTACCTACACGCACTCACATATATACAAACATCCTTTGAGACTATACGTGTTCAAACTAGTCTGCTTTTAACACAAACATTTGTATTGATGTGTACTTCACACGAACATACAAGAATGTATTCGGATCACGTAATGGGACCTCGGAGAACGTTAATGATGGGGACTGTTCTTCTTGCATGATAATCCTAAAAAAAATAATTAGGTGTCTGTGTTCACGTTTTATCAAATATTAAAGTTCTGATTCCAATGAATGTATCAATTTATTTCTCTGTCTGTCTGTCTGTCTGTCTGTCTGTCTGTCTCTCTCTCTCTCTATATATATATATATATATATATTTATATATGTGTGTGTGTGTGTGTGTGTGTGTGTGTGTGTGTGTTTGTGTGTGTACGGTCTCTCATTTGGACTATACATACCATTTTAGCCATCCGAAAGAAGTATATGGATATCCTTAGGGTGGGTTTTCTGCTAGTTTAATAGAATCAAGGAAGAAAGAAGGCTAAACAGACGTGTAAACAACCCCCTATCCATTGGACTGGAAATAACGTAAAAAATGAATATGACTTGTGTGCATTTTCGCTGGAACAGCCCGAAACAGGAAATAGAAAAGTTAAGAAGTTTTGCAGAGCTATCAGAGTAGGGAAACCATCCAGACGACATCATTGTTGGAGTGCCGATAAGATTAGCGGAAATTTGATCTTTTTCAATAAACGCCAAAAAGCTTTTTCTGAAAACATTGAAACATGAAAACATATAAATTCTGTCTATCTGTTCAGGGGTATCAGTATATAAAGGAAACTGGCGTCCCAAACTATTGTCAAAACGGTCAACATAAGCTATAGGATGGAAATTTGAGGTATGAAAATTCAAATATTCAGTAATCATGCCAAGAAGAAAATATTTTGTTCCTTTCTTCACAGCCCTCTCAAAGTAAAAATGGATTCTAATTGAAATGTAGTTTTATGCTAAATTAACCCCTTAGTTTATATCTGCCTCTTTTTCATTTTTTAAAACTTGGGGCTTATTTAGTGACTGTTGCCTCCACTAGGGTGAGAAGTAACTTTCTAATTGATCACCTCTTCTTCAATTTCAAGTGATTGCCTTCTAACACTTGCACTCGGCATGCAGCCAAAAGACATGATTCAAGTATCAGTTTCTATGGATTGACCAACCAGACCTATCTATCTATCCATCTATCTATCTATCTATGTGTGTGTGTGTGTGTGTTTGTTCGTCATTCTGTTAATATTATTGAAACTCGGTATTTATATCATCCACGTATCACCCTATACCAAGTTGATGGTAATTTTTTTCATGAGCGCATTACTCCTATCAGTCTGTTTATTATTTTCTATTTGTTGATCTGACATTGAGTTCCTCAATCGTGTATTCCAATCACTGATTTACTAGCTTAACTCATCCTCTACGTATTGTTCCCCTCCGAGATTCAACTCTTTCTATTCGGACAACAAGCTGCTAACTTACATAGTCTTATTTGTGCAGGGAAATGCGTGGTAAGAATTCACAAAATGACTTCCGTCAATACTCATCATACAAGAAAGTTGAAAATACAAAAGAGAATCACGATAAAAATACAAGACTCGTTCCTGCTTTATCAAATAAACCTCTTACGGCTCAAACAAGATACACGACTACTACTAATTATGTAGAACGTAGATACAGCAGTTGGACCAACGATATCAGTGCACCAACCTATGAGAAAAAAATGCAGAAAGCCTGGAAGAATGAGAAGTTTGGAGATGAATTGACTGCATTTAGACGACAGCATCTCCAAAAGAACTCTGAGAAGTGTGTGAGTATTAGACAGATATGTTGTCACTTGATGCCGAATGGAAACTACCATTTGCAACTGCAACAGGAAACTAAATGAAAGCAATTGCAAATTAAAAAGCACCTAGACGGCACATACCTCTGCTCACACCGTATACTCCCTAATAGAAAAGGATTCTTGGATTGTCCATTTGAGCAATTTTTCCTGGGGCCATTGCCTGACCTTCCATAGAAAAATTCTTCAATCATTTCTTTTCCAACAACGAAACGTGCGTAGCAACGAAAGGCTTTTATGGCGATGGGAAAAAAACGGTTGAAATCAGAAGAATAAATGTAACAATCGTGTTCGTGGATTGAAGGAGGCTTCCAAGTTAACTCTGGAACAACTCACAAATAAGCTCAAGGACGAATTTCAAATACAGGTGTCAGGAATAACTGTCCACAATTATCTACAAGCTCAATTAATTACATCAAAGAACACCAATGTCCAGATTCATAAAATGGATAGGATCGAACAAATTCGACGTTAATACATAGAAGAAGTCTTCCAATACATTTATTCACGGAAGCTCGTATTTTTGGATTGACGAATCAAACTACAGCCCATTTTGCCGAAGAACTCAGGGTCACATGCGAAAAGATCAACTGGCGTCGCTGACGTGTACTATTGGTAATGACATCCCGCGGAGACATTTGCGCCACCCGTCTAAGAGGAGCCCTCAAATTTTAAATGGTGGAGGAAAGGGGACTTGAATCGTTACTTCGTCTTCCCGGAAACATTTCGACATCAATTGTCCTTGTATGCGATAATGCTTCTTGTCACAGTTACTTACAAACATGTCCTATCCAATATCTTCAGTTTATCATTCTTTGACTCAGCTCTTATTCAGCTTAATCCTGTCCAAATTCTGTGTCAAGAAAACGAAGAGCATTGTGATGAGAAACAAGCAAGTACTGACAGTCAATCCATCTGCCGTTAGAGAGCAATGAATGGCTTTTCTGGGATCTAGAATTGATCAAACCTAAGCTCAGATCAGATATCCGGATTGTGTCATTTCCTATTAACATTCTTTTTCACTATCCCCTACTGTTTTAAATGGTGAGAACCTGAATCTCGGAACATGATTGATTTGTAATGACCACAGGACCTTCATGCATTTTTGATAGAACTTATTGTTTGTTGAGTTCATAAGCCACGCACGTTCTTTGATTATATCTTTCATTTTATTTTGATGTATCTGATTGGTTCAGTTTATTTCAATTATCATTTTAATGGCATGTTTCTGTTGCTTACTGATAACATGGTAAATCCAGAATAAGATTATGACAAAAGCAATTCGAAAGAATGCACCAGAAATGAATAAAGCTCTAGTTATTACAATCACAAGAGTTTCAAAGTCTTTCCAAGTGATCAAATATTTGAAAGAAGAACAAGGTCGTGAATTACAAAGCACCCGGTGAAGAAAGATGAATCTCTGTAAAAGTGTCCGAAGGTGAAGTTCAGAGTTTCGGAGGCAAAATTCTGTGACAAACAAAAACGACAACACCATCCAGGCGGGCATCCCATATTTGATTATAGTGAACAATGAAATTAAGATCGTAAATGTGGTTCCAATAATAGAAAAAACAGTTCTGGTTCTTCACCAATCAGAGTCTGTCACGTGACCAATGTCTTTTGGCAGCAAACTGAATTGGGATTAAAAAGGCAGTGATTAATGGATGAGTTACTTCTTTCAACTTTTGTTTGTCAGTGATCACTGAAGAAGTTTGATATTGAAATGCACACGGCTCAAGATCCCAGAATCTACAAAGACATCATCATTCCCCGTAGTATCATTTTAATCCTCGAGAAAGGTTAGATTTCAATCTCGAATTACGAGTTGCATGAATCAGTAGATTCACAAGCGCTAAATTCTAGATTTTTGCCACTGATGTCTTCGCTGACTTAATAGTCCCAAACTTCTCATGTTATTCACAAAGGATACCTTTAATTTAGCAATAATGCAACCATGGGGAGCCCATTGTGTGTTTAATCTACGTATTTACTTATTTTTCCAAATAATAGTGATCTTTCATCATTATCAGCTATTTAGCGTTCATTGCTGGACTTGAACCTCCCCAAAGATTCACCAGACCTCTATATCATTTGTATCGTGGTGTCAGTAATTGGACTTGTGTAGTTCATCTCACCATCTTGTTTTTTACCGATCATGGTTTCGCGTATGATCACTGGAGAGTCACATTGTCTGATATTCTAGCAGCATGTCAAGACCATTGAATTTTAATTCCATGATATTTTTGACTCTCGTTTCTTTTTTAATATGATGAGCTGTCTTGTATGCTAAATGGGTAAGAGAGCGGCAGAGGACTCATTTGCAGCAAATACTGTCCAAACAGCCAAAATGAGATTGGGAAATACGTACAAAGTGCGGTGAAAATATGAAAAGTGTTCTGAACAAAAAGAAAGAAATATTGGCCAACAGTTGGATAGTTAAGAACGCAACAAGAACAGAAAAAAATACGAAGAATACTCAACAAGAACAATAATCAAAATGTCTACGTAAAAGATAACTTGGGGTGACACAGAAGATTTCATTATTGCAGCTACGATTAACTGCATTAGAATAAACTACTGACAGGAAGACAAAGACTGGAAAATATCAAGTAAATGCCACCTTTGCCAAAAATACATCAGACAGTTAACTGCAAAAGTAGTGAATGTGATAAAGTGGTCCTAAAAAAGTGTATATGAGGCCTGGCAACCATTTATTTGGAACCGAGCAAATGAATTAGGTCCATCTATGTAACAAAATGTATCAGTGCAAACCTGAGACTAGCATGGAAATGAAAATCATCAAATACTCTGGGATTTCGACATTCAGACGTATCATTCTATCGAAGCCTACCAGATCGTAGACGTGCCTGAGTCTATGCCAGCAGATTATAAAGTTGACTCAAACAGAAGTGAGGATCTAAGAAAATACCGAGACTTCGCCTATGTACAAGAGGGTGTGGAAGAAGAAAGATAAAGATCGTACACATCGTAGTACGAAAACTTGGAACGGTAACAAGAACATTGAAATCAAGGTTAGATGAATTGAACATTTGAGGAAAGATTCAGACGGTACAGACCAGAGCGGAGATCAGAAATCACGATGTTTTCAGCAATGTCAACCAATAATAATAATAATAATAATAATAATAATAATAATAATAATAATAATAATAATAATAATAATAACAATGATGATGATGTTGAGGATAAGTCGTTTTGTAGAAACCGTCTTGCAAACAATATCTTACGACACCATGCTGTGTAGAGGAATGATGAATTGAAAAAGAGAGAAAACGTTTTAAAACAATGAATTAATTACTCCCCTCACCTTTTGTTTGGATATAATCACCAAAAAAAGAAGCAAAACAAGCGTGAATCATACCAGGACAAAAACCAATGGACCAATTAAGCATGAACCTTTTCAATGCAGACTGACCACCCACCACACTGAGAATAGGATCGAAACACTATTCTCAAACTCTTGTCCAGGAGTTACCATGGAAACCCTTCGTAATAAAAAGAACAAGAATGACGACT
Organism: Thysanoteuthis rhombus; assembly: GCA_963457665.1. NCBI lineage: Eukaryota > Metazoa > Mollusca > Cephalopoda > Oegopsida > Thysanoteuthidae > Thysanoteuthis > Thysanoteuthis major. The sequence goes on along the minus strand of OY735229.1, from coordinate 32,824,130 downwards.
GTTTTTCACCTACTCCAGGGGAGTAAACCGTCGACTATTTGTCTTCAGCTAACGTCAACAGAAATCAATGTACCAAATTATGTAATCCATTCCATAGTTTGAAATAACGACCAAATGATAGATAGGCAGCTCCCATACAATCTGCGCTGAAATGGAAAGTCTTATATGTTTACGTTTTAATTTATCCAAATCATGAATTAGTAAAGTTTGTACGTATATATGTTTGTACTCTACGATGTCGAAAATTATGCATCACTAATCACAAACAAGAGTATGTCCAAAATCAAGAAAACTCACATTAACTTTAGATCGAATCTTGGAAAAAAATATTGTCGGTATCTCAGGAGTCTGCCTTCCTGCTCTGTGGAAATAGCACGTCTTACCGTTTTTTTGTAATTTCTGTAAGGTTCTGTCAGAAAATATTAGAGTTATATCCATAGAATAAAACTACATATTTTGAATCAACATCGTTTAGTGAGGTATCTTCACTATGTATTTGAACTTTCACACGCAAAGGGCATTGATTTGGAAAAAAAAATCTTTTCAAGGACTAATTTGTAAGTCAGGTTTCTTAAATGACCAAGTGATTGGAGTTCAAAAAATAGAATTGATGGACCAATTTTCAGAGAGTGTTTAATTTCTTCTCAATTTTATATGCTTCCAAACAATTTCACCTACAACTTTTAACCTCAAAAAAATAATTTCATGTTTTAAATTTTGTTCAATTTTCAATGTAGCCATAATGCTAAACTTCACCCTCAATTTGGATTCATCATTTGCAAACTGCAGATATACATGTCTTTTTTTTTCGATAATAGTATAATATGTGCTGTCAATGTAGATTATAACGTAGAAAAGTATGTATTCATATATTAGAGGACTATGCGTTGCAAAAAGAAGAAAAAAGCATATTCGAAGTCAAAACGTTTCCAACTACTTAGAGCATAGCTTTTTAAACTGAATTTGCCCCCCCCCCCATGTCAATTTCTTTGGGGTATGTTTATGCTCTCTCTGGAAAGGACTGTATAAAAACAAATTCTTTTTTTTCATGGGCAATTCTCTCAATTAGTATTATAGCCATTAATTAAAAATCTTTTGCAACAATTTACCTTAGATTTGCTTGTTTTTTTTTTTAAATTTTTATCGCAGCTAAACCTAGAGTGGGTACTCTTCAGCAGTGGGTATTCTGCCTGAGTTCAATTGTGATAAAAAGCAACAACAGATCAGATGAAGATGAATTGTAGCAAAAATAAGATAATAATGATCCTTAATGCTTCATCCATAAAAATAAATAGAAATGAAAATATTATTAAATCGAAGAAACTTTATATATATATATATATATATATATATATATATATATATATATATATATATATATATATATATATATATATATATATGTATGTATATATATATATATATATATATATATATATATATATATATATATATATATATATATTGAATAAGAATCATACGAAACAGTTTCTACCATTCATCTGAACATAAAAATATGTTAGGGAGTCAAACCCTATGAAAGAATCATTTTGGCCACTTTTCTGTCGACTTCAAAATCATGAAAACTCAATACCTTAGAGATTACAACCACAGAAGATGTAAATGTTTCACTGAGTTCAAACTCCCATCTCGAAAGGATTTTTCCTTGCTTTACATCTATTCGACCTTCAAAATGTCAAGAAATTTGTCAGTTTCCACAGAAAGAAACAAACAAAAGATTGCACTTTTAAATTTTCTCTGAAGATACTTCCATAAGATATCATTTTATTTCTAGTGTTGTTATGTTTTTGAAAAAGATTTTCCTAGACAACGCCAGGTACCCCAGTTGGTGATGTCTGTATAAAATACAAAAGTTACATTAATCATCTTCCGTCGGAAGTGGGGGTGGAGAATGATCCTGCAGCAGCCCGATTTATGAATGTTTTTTTGTTTGTTTTCTTTTTTTTTTTTTTTTTACTTATGTAGCTTTAATGTCTATCGTCTTTATTTAGCATCTTTCCTTTACACATTTCCTTGCTTTCAAGCTAGAGTATTTTGTTTTTGTTTTTTTCATTATATTTTCTTCTCTCGTTTCTTTTCCGGCAATGTTTCCGTGTCCATTTTTTCACAATAGCTCTTTTTTCGATGGAATTAGTGCGTCAAGGAAGACAGCTCTACTTAACAATAGGCATAAGAGGAATGGAGTAATCCTGAATGTTCCCGTCGGGGAAGAAGCCAGACACAATATTTGTATGTACTCCATTTCAATACAGAAAAAAGAAAGATGACATGTGATTGATTGTTTTAGTGAAAGGAAAAATATCAGTGCAAACAAATCTCTCAATATCTCTCTGTATATTTCTACCCCTCTCTCTCTCTCTCTCTCTCTCTCTCTCTCTATATATATATATATATATATATATATATATATATATATATATATATACATATATATATATATATATGTTCACTAAGGTACTGACGGAGATATAATCGACCGACTAACATAACTGGTTTGTATGAATTCAAACTCTACCTTCGGATATTCAGAGTATCTTTATTATCTTGTGCGTCGAATAACTTAAGAGTCATCTCACGGGTAATGTCGTAGTTTATGTCTGTAAAATAGTAGTTTTATTGCTTTTGATTCATCAAACTTTGACACTTTCTGGAATCTGTAACTTTCTGAAAGAAAAAAGTTTCCATGGGTTGGTTTTCACAGTGAAAATTATAAGACATATAGTATATAAGAGAAATAACGAGAGGAGGAGTTATTTCTCTGATTTTAGCTGCTTTCAATTCATTGATAAATCAAACTCTTCGGAAATTTCTTCCTTTTCAAAATGAAAAAATATGTTTCATGCAAAGGTTCTCACATGGAGGGATTATAAGACAGCACAGTATATTAGAAAAGAGATAGAATTCTGAGTGATTTCTCTAGCTAAATTCTGAATTATAAAAAAAAACAATAGTGTAATCTGCTGGATACAAATAAGGGCCAAGTTAGCTAAAACTTACGTTGCAAATTGAACTTCAAAACTATTTAAGGCGAGTATCTTAAAAAAAATAATCATTGATATTTTAGACACAATTAGGAGAAAATATTTAACGTTTCAGCCATTCAATCAACGAACAGGTCAAAACTGAAGAAGACGATGTTGACAACTTCGATGGCAGTTATTGTAGACGGTTTCCAACTGAAAGAGTTGAAAAGAGGGAAAAGAAAAAGATTAAAGGAAAAAAACAAAACAAAGACGAACTGTGCTAGGGTCGAACTTCCATGCTCCAGGAGAAAAGTAGACAAACAAAGTTCATTTCTCCATACATTATTATTCTAAAACTACGTATCTCGTTTCAACTCAACTCTATTAATAGATCTAGTCATGGAAGAAGTTGACGAGTTGAGAGAATGAATTCGTCATCGATTCTTGGATACACACCTAGTATTCGTGCCAAAAAATGACGTCACTGGTTTTTCTGAGGTCATTGTCATCATTTTGAAGAAAAAAAAAAAAGAAAAAGAAACCGAAGGACAAAGGGGAAGAAGGAAAAATAGAGATAAATTGACCAAAGAAGTAAGACTGAGAATGTAAATAATGCAAGAAGAAAAAAAAAAGAAAAGAAAAAATAAATTGGGAGAGGAAACCATGAAAGAAGAATTGAAAGGAAGAAGGGAAGATACGACAGAAATAAACTTGTATTATAATTATAAAGCTCCCGGGCAGAAAACAGAATACAGACAGTGAATGGCAGATATTGATTATTAGGACCGTTGACTCCGAGAAACAAGATCTAAAAAAAATCTAACCATATAATTAATAGAAACTTTATATAATCCCAGTAAATAATTTCCCCCCAAAACTGTATCATTGTTCAGCAGTTCCAACATCTTATATTTTAGCGTGTTGACGTACTGATTTACGTATAAGATATAGACCAACACACTGGTCGACTGTAACTCTTTATTTTCCAATTCTTGGGGTTTTGTCAAAATTGAAGCCAAATTTCAGCCAAGTCAGCTGAAATTTGAGGAATTTTCCTACTAGAAACCATAATACCGGTTTTGCTTAAAAAATGTAAACAACGAATTTGATCGATTTTATCCCACCATTTACCACCCAACACAAACCCAGATTAAAAATTCATTGAAATATATCAAGGAATAACGGAATTAAAAATTTATCTCTAGAGAAGATGATAAAACGTCTATGACGACAACACCGACGACAGATACCCATAACGAATGACGGAGAAAGGAGGTAACGATACAAAATCCACTTATATAACAGTGTTATTTTTATGATTCGTTGGCTGGGACCATCGACTTTTCAGTTCAGAGGTAATGAGTTGGTCAATAAAAAATATCTCCTACCCACCATTTTTAACTATGGATTCTTCCACTAAAACTAGTTTTTAGCTTCTTTTCGAAAAAAGTATTTTTCTGATAAAATTCAAATACGGGTTATTCCTGTCTTTCAAAATTTCGTTTCACACCATTTTTACTTTTCAAAATAAAAAAAAGAGAAGAAAAGCAAAAATGCCAATCGACATTTGTTCTGCAGTGATCCATTATAGAGACAGCACACACTCTTTGTCTCTCTCAATACACAAGTCTTTTAAACCATCGCAGCCCCCGATGTCTGAACAAATCATTTTCTCCATTTTGGACGTGTCCGGAGACGCTAAAATTGCCCATATATGTTACTGGTATTTGTTTCTTCTTTTTTTTTTCCTTCCTGGCTTACAAAGGAGTTTTTATTAGAAAGTTTCACTTTCGGATAGTGGGGCAAACCTGTGCAGCTGATATTTCTCGTGTTTTTTTTTTTCTTTTTCTGGGTAATTGATGAAGGAAATAATAGTGTACAAAAACAGGACAGACAAGAAAAAAGTAACCGAAGCAGACAGGAAAAAACAAAACAAAAACGAACCAAAAAACAAAAACAGTGTCGCCCATTAACTGAATACAACACTACCACTTTCAATAGAAAGCTGATTTTCTTCTAGACCAAACATAGCAAGATTATTTCCAGTGGAACGTTGCATAATCAAAACAGATATCAGCAGGTATTATTCATCACAAAAGTATATGACATTGGAACTCAATTGCCAGAAACATTATCATCATGCCGTCCGAAAACGAGTGCATCTTTATGACGATAAAAAGTTTATTTGAGATCAAAAGATCGATCATGAATAATATATGGACATTTTGATTGCTTCATGTTCTGTAAGGAATAATGAAATCCTGTTGTGCTCAGTTTAGATTGAAATTTATTTTCTAATGACAAAAACATTCACTCTTTTATTGGCAATACGTTAAATTGATTATAAAGTAAAGGAAGGAAGGAAAATGATAGAATCTAATAACTAACCGAGAGATTGAAAGCCGGAAACAGACACAGCAATTTTGCTAAGTTTCCTTTCGTAAAACGTAACGTCGCACACACACACACACACACATACACACGCATATATATATATATATATATATATATATATATATATATATATATATATATATATATATATATATATATATATATATATATTTATATGTATGTATATATATATATATGTATATATATATATATATATATGTATATATATATATATGTATATATATATATGTATGTATATATATATATATATATATATATATATATAAATATATATATATATATATATATATATATATATATATAAAATTTCTACATTAGTTCCTGTTTTAAAACTATTTGCTTTCGAATGAGTGTTCAAGTTAATTCCTGTTAAAACGGTCAGAGCAGAATAATCATTGCATCCCCCCCCCTCAATAAAAAAAAGATTATCTAAGATGCAATATACTTCTATGGCAAATTAGAAAGTAATATATACATACATACATATATATATATATATATATATATATATATATATATATATATATATATATATATATATATAGTACTTGAAATAAAAAACAAAGCATGGTCTTCTTTCTTTCCCTCTCTTCTTTTCTTTCTTCCTGTCTTATACTTTCTAGTTTGTTATTTAGAGAATTGATGAAAAAGAAAGACACACTGTGATGTGAAAAAGAGAGAAAATATTCTTTTCATAGCCCATTCTCTTCATCGGATTTCCTGGAATGTTTATTAACACTTTGGACCAATCGAAAAAAAGATGGCTGTCTGTTTCTCTCCACACCCTCTTCCTTTCCCAGTCTTTTCTCTCTCTTTATTCTTCCTCTTTCTCTGTCTGTTCTTCTCTTTTGATTACTTACAGACAGCTCTGTTCATACTTTCTTTTGTCCCTGCTACAGGTATGTGAAATACACCTTAAGGCGACAAACTCCCAAAGTGGCATTATCCTCTTCAGGGTTCGTGCGTACAGAACCTGGATATCCCATGCAATCACCTGTCTAAGTACTGACCATGCTCGAACGTCGGTGATAGCACGGAGACCGACATCGTCGATGCAGTATGGCCGGAACAAATAAATTTAAAAAAAGATGGAGGATACGAAAGTCAACTAATCAAAATTTATCATCCAAATAACAAGTTATGCGTAAAAGAAAGATAAAATCTGAAACAGAGAATAAAAGAATAGAAGAAGCAAGTTAGAATCACAAAGACAAGGGGGGAGTGGGGGATTACGGTCCATAAAACAACCGATTCAAAAACTGAATGAGAGGAAATGCTGTATGAAAGATTAATCGAAGAAAAGACGAAACGGGTTGCTGTCCATTCATAAATCTGGAAAAGTCTAAAATAAAGACATCAATGAAAAAAAATGACGTTATTACCTTAAAACAAATTTATGTGCAGGAAAGAATGAAAACAAGCGGCGTAAAAACAAAGTAAATACAAAGATAAATGTATTAATAAATAAGAATAACATGCAAATTTCAATCCTTTTTTTTCTAAATTTTGTTTAGTTTTTAATTATCTTTGTTTTCCGACTGCCGAGTTATCTTTTGATTTTGTCGGAGTTGTTTGCTTTATTCTTCTAAGGATAATAGAAACGAATCGAGCTTGTGCCTCCTGTCCAAATTGAAAATAAAATTAAACGAATGTCTGCGTGCATGTGTTTGTTGTCCAACAGGCTTAACCGTCAAATCGTAAGAAAGAAAATTAATCAGGACCAAACATTGGAGCTCTGTGAAAAGAAATCTTGCTGCTGGGATGAATGAGATTTTATGGCATTCGAATTCCTTTGCTGAAGATATATTTTGTTGAATAATTCTATAAATGAAATTATGATTACACTTTTTTCAGATATTCTATACTATTTTAATTGCAATATTGTTTTGAGAAATTGAATGAATTCTCATCAAGAATAATGGAACACGACAACGATTGTTTTGAAATGTAGATTGTATTCGTGATTGATTGTATTTTTTAATGGCTGCTTCACAAGAAAAAAAAAACAAACTATTATATAGTCCATGCAGACGGAGATATTTATATAAATAAACATGTACATTCTTCCTTTACAAAGTTTTTTCAGAGAGCTATATATCTGAATATCAGCCCATTAGTTTCGAATGAAGTCACGTATTTTTTATTTATAAGTTATATCTTTCTTTTTATTACTAAGTATTCGTCCTTCTTTTGGGGAAAAAAAGCAGTACTTTATTTAATTTTCTGTTGGTGATATTTTGACTTATTATATATGCTGGTCAATGCTGTTTTCAAACTGAATCAGGAACGTTACAGAATTTTTTAAGAATCGATTCGTTATTCTTGTGACGCAATAGTTCTGTTTATCTCTTTACAAGTAGAATCTAAAATCGCGTTGATACTAATTTAATTGTTAACTAGATTCACTGGTGTTTTATTCATAATTTCTGTTATTCCAATGAATAAATATCCTAACATTAAGGTATGTGAACGGAACTACGTCACAATGACGTAATTGTGAGATATTTTGACTTTGTTTCTGTCAGCGTTGAATACAGCACACTTGATACTTTTACGGATGCCACAATGAAAAGGTAAATATTACAGTTGTTTTCATCGAGAAAATCTTTCCGTCATTAGCAAGAAGAATGATCAGGAAAATATCATGGGTGTGTCTTTGCCCACTCTTAGTTTAATTAACTATGATTCAAGCTTTTGATCTGTAAAAAAATCCGTCTCTATTCGAAAAAAATCATCGAATATATCTTTTTTCTTGTCATTCAATTTGAGGTTCGTGATCACTCGCGACAAATATAATCCCATCAACCATTGTTGCGAGGATTTAAGAGCAACTGTCATAATGGTTATGCTATGACAGATAAGAAATCGAAAATTGGATCTTTCGTCCAGTGCTTGTCAGGATACATCTCGATTTTCCAATAAAACCCATCTTCCACTTGAAGCATGGTATCTGTTATGCTAATCTACGTTAGCAACCTTTGAGCAAGCACTGTCTTCAAGAACAGGAAAATTCCATTATTCAAAGAAAGGGGTCTACAACCAGTGCATCATCTATGAAGCTGAAACATGATACGCAATCAAACCTAAGAACCGTGCAATGTGCACAGGAGAAAAATATGCTTGGCATCACGGGGCCTGATCAGTAGACAGTGCATTATGTTAGAGAAAAACACAGGAGTCAAAGACATCATAGAATCGATTCAAAAACTAAAATGATGATGGACTGGCTATGGAAGGAAGATGTCAATCAATCGCTGGACATCAAATCCCACAACGGGGATCCAAAGAAATCATATACGAAAGCGTTTCGGGAAAAAATATCAGATGGCTTATGAATTACACAAGTTCAGAAATAATTGGATCCGTGACGCCCAGAGAGGTCTTTCGAATCCTGGGGAAAATCGATGTCTAACGACGGTTGCTGGAAGACTGTTGATGATGATAAGTTGACAACTCATAGGGAGATGATACAAATGATTAATCTAAAGATAGTTGCACTAAAGACGAACGTTGGAGTCGTGTATGTTGTTTGATAGCATTTGCCTTTAAATATACCCACTGTTGATTGAACAGCCAATCAAATCGTCGAGTGTGATGAATCTGCAAGATAAACGACTATTTATCTCGTTCAATATTAAACGCAGGACTGATAATTGCCTGCCATAAGCAGACTGGACTGTCAGAATGGGTCTATGCTGCAAGCGATTTTTATGGGGATCCATTAGAGTTTGCCAAGAAGCCGACTTTTCATAATCAGTAAAAGCCGAGAGGCTATAAGTGACATATCGTAATATGGATGAAACTGTTCCTCAGCGTTGTATGTCTTCGTTCGCGGTAATTACTATTTGCTGCTTTGAGGTTTGGCACGGGCAATGAACCGATTTGGCAAGTGAGGCTTTCGCAAATGCGAAAAAATTGAATGGCCTCTCTGTTTGCTGACTGTTGTCAGAATAAAATAAACGGGCTACTTAATCTTGACGCCTCTCCACTCACCCACCTGCTTACTCTTTCTCTCTGTCTCTCCATATATATATATATGTGTGTATGTATATAATCAGCAGCCATTATAAGTTCACGGCTAGGCAAAGGAGGTCTTTCCAATTTCCTGACTTGTTATCAGTAAATCTTCCAATCACATCCTTTCATCTTTTGCTTGGTCTCTTTTTACTACGTTTACTGTCACATGGGCATCAAAGTCAACCTTTTGTTCTATTTTTGGGTCTCCTTCTATCTAAATAATCTGTCCATCTCGATTTTCATTGTTTAACTATTTGTATAATATACTTCACATTGGTCTCCCCCCTGATCCATGATGATATTTTCCCATTTTAAGAGTTATTCTTAGTATTGTTCCCTCCATGGCTCGTTGTTAGTTTTTCGTTCCTTTTGTTAGTTTCCATGTTTTGCATTCATAATCCATTCCTGGTACTATGCACTCAACTTATGATTTACGTTGTAAGCACATTGACATGGTGTTGCTCAAAATGTCTCTATTCATACCAAATGATTTTAGCTGCGTTATCCTTTGTTTCATTTTGCTCTCATAATCCTCCATTTACTGTATTATCTGTCCAAGATTGAAGTTTTCGGCAACCTTTCCCAGATCTTTTCCCTCCATTCTTATGGTCTTATGAGCAACTTCATTGTTGAACATTACTTTCGCCTCCGCTCTGTACATCTTTATTTTTTTCACTTTCCATATTTAGATCAACGTTTTGTAATTGATGCATCTGATGTCATGAACTTGTCATCGGTGAATCTCAAGGTGTTTCGTTACTCTCGGTCTCCGTTTCTACCCGTTCGCTCCGGGTCAATTTACAAAAATATGATTTCAAAGATAGACACAGGTAACCAATTTTCAAGAGATGGCTCTACCCTTCTCTCTCTTAACGATGGCATTCTTCCCGTGTGTTTATGATGTGCTAACATTTGTGCAGTTCAGCAGTTTCCTTGAGAACTATCAGCACATATCACTCAACTCCATACACAAACACCTCATATATACTCTGGAATCGTAATTACTGTGCACCTACATGTAGTGAGATGGGACGATAGTAAACGAGGTCACAGTTATCTCCCTCAATGTATAGATGGATCATTACATGTAAACATTTTTTAGGTATATTTTTTATAGTTTACAATGCCTTTCTTTATGTTATTCTCGCCAGGAGCTTTTCCGCGTTCCATATTTCCTAATGCAAAAAATATTTTATTTTTTGTTATTTCAAAGAGATGTGCACTATGTCTCTTATTAGTTTGAGTCACTTTTAGTTTCGGAATGTAGACCCTTTTATAGCATGATTCAATTGATATGAACAGCAAGTCCCAATATTTGATAATTTTGCCATATCTAAGTTCTAGTGTAAGCATCATTCACTTGCCGTTATGATCAGCATCTCGAGCGTGTTTGGAACACTTACCTGTTTAGTAGCCTCTATTATCATCTTCATGTGTGTATAGCTTTTTTCTACTACTTCTGTTCTTTTGTTTTTTAATTTTTTACGTTCACCTCTTTTCTTTCCGCTTTTATCTCCATATTTCTCTTCTATTTGATTGTTTTTAATGTTGCTTAAGAGTATTTCCCCTCATTATTGCTTACACTTGTATTTCATACAATCTACACTGCTGTCCTATTAAGAATAGCCAGGCTACTACGTTTTCCCTATATATTACTGTTGGTACTCAATATAGTAAGAAATTTGCTACACGAAAATTGATTTTGTATCTTAACTTTTTTAGGGTATTATTATTCTTAGGGATCATTCATTACCTTCCAGTTTCTAAAGTTGAATTCAACTTTGTACACGAACATTCAATAGGTACTTCCAATATTTATTTTGTTATATCGTACATACAAGATGGTAGGTGAAGGTACCAGGAATATTTTGATCAGGGCATGCAAACCAAATGTGGTACAGGCTGGGTACTATGATTGTGAGTAAAGGTGCTAAAAGCAGGCAAGGGCTCTGCTTCAGAAGGGTCAATGGAAAGTGTATATAAGTATGAGTGATGTTTAGTTCAAACTTTTGAGTTACTCATCCTTAATATAATAGATCAATAATTTCTTTGCCCCCTTTTATAAATGACAGCGCGTCCTTGTTTTTTCCGCTGGAGATATACTCGAAAAAGGACATGTCAGTATATTTCCATGTGCAGAACACATTAAATACGATGAAATTCTCAATTGTAGTTTTTGCTGGAAACAAAAAACATCCCGACTAAACTGCAGCATTCATTTTAATATCCTCTTCCGGAATCTATGAAGTGGACATTGATTTTTCTACACAGGCTGTTGACAGGTCTTTGTGAAAATATCTTTGCAAAGATATAGAGACAGTTTGCATTCCTTTTGCACTGAAGCCCTTTTGGAAGGGCACGAGGCCATTCTTTTTTCTCCCTGGACTTTCAAGTCATGATTGGCAATTAGTCTAATAAATGTCCATTTGATTAAAAAAAAGAAGTGGATCCTTTTTGAAGCGGTTGAATGCAAATGTTGGCTTCTTTCCAGCAGGTCCAACAGCCAGAGCCATCACCTACCGTGGCTCAAGTCAGAGAATCGTAAACAAAAGCCATAGAAATACGAGTTAGAAGGTTACAGCAGACTGACATAAAGCATCGATCCCCTTTATATCGTAACATCCACACATTGAAATTGCAACTATCTGTCACATTTTGTACTCTTCTTGTGGAGTCTGTTACACTAATAGTGCAATTTATAAGTGATAAGAAAATCCAAATCAGACTGAATACACGCATGAAAAAGATATATCGTCCGAGGCACTTTGCCAAAAAAATATAAAAGCAACATATTACTAGACAATTCGGACATCACGTGATATAATGATTTTATCATAGTCTTAAAATGTCCTGTTATTCCCTGTTTTTTTCCTGCAAAGGGAACCAGGAACTTGCATAATGACATATCTGAACGATTTCGTGAGAATATACGTCGCCATAACTCGCAAATGTCTTGTTATTACAGAGATGAAAAAACGAAAAACAGCAATTTCTTGTTTCTCCTCAGGACTGTAACAACAGAAACTAGAATCTTCAAATAGCAAATAAAGCGGTTCCAGTAGGTAAAAAAAAAATCAACAAAGAGATTCAGTACTGATAAATGATACCACGTGAAAAGTTCCAGAAAACATACAAATTAAACCATGAATAATCCAAGATTAACTTTGATTGATAGATTTTTCGATCTAGAGCGGCAGAAAACGTGGAGAAGTAAAACTAAGCTGGCCATTAATTGTAATAGTGCAAGTTAAGGGGTCAGATTGAAACAAGTAAGGAGCAGGCTTCATTTGTCTTCCTTGGCTGCAGTTTCTAGTACCTTTCTGACAACACCGTCGCCGGGGGAATAATTGTGCATGGATCCGCTTTCAGACTCACCAATTCCTTCCACTCGCCTGCGATAGATTATTGAAATCTATTGGTGGTATCGTGTGCACACATAACAAGTTGGTGATATTATGTGGTTTAGGGATAAATATCGCAGTGCATTGTTCATATCCAAAAAATGTCCATGATATTAATTGACATGTTGGAGATATCTCGTGAACATTTGTGAGTGAAAATTTAAGTATATATAAAAAAAAAAAAAACAACCGGCGAAAATATCTCACAATCCCCCCAAATCCTGTATCCGACATAAAATTCCACCACATTTTTTCCGACCCTACCCGCTTCCATTGGAATCCATTCAGTACTTTCGGGGTTATCGTATAGACAGTCGTTAAATTTTGGCGATATTATCAGGTTTGGACGTTGGCAGAATATTTGTATATGGATAAGCTCAAAAATTGAATTAGTTCTTTTATAGTCTATTGTTTATCATTACACCGAACCTGAAAATTCATTGATAAATCTTAGAGATAGCTTGAGTCTAAGGGGACAGATTTTGCAACAATGTGTGATTTTTGGCAAATATCAGGGATGAAAGAGAGTATTAGTGCAAGAACCCTCTATACAATTCAATCAGTTCTCCCGCTGCCCATTGTCCAAATGTCCTCGGAATTTCATAATAATTAATTGGTAGCTATTCGAGATAATGTGTGGACGGATATTGTAATTGAAAAATAACGGAAAACATTTCTCAATCAGGAAAGAAAAAAAATCAATTTTTGCTACATCCTTCTAAGTTCATTGTCCACCTTTAAACGAAATCTTATTGAGGTTCATTTTTTGTGGAATATATTGTGAGCAGACGAACAAACAGTGATTGAATGCATACAACTCATTTTATCTTCATCGACAGGTAGAAAATATGATTTACGCGAAGAATAAAAACATGCAAACAAAATCTTGATGTGAAATTCATGTATTTTTTGGGGAAAAAAACTTACTATTAAGAAAAACAACAACCTACATATTTAAACATCTATATATCTATCTATTTAAGTATTCTGAAATCTGCTATGTCTAGCAAACAAAACCAGCAATACGTCGAACACATTTTCGATATTATGGCATCTATACGACGAATTTGGGCTCAGCCAACCCGAACTAATCTTTTCAGCTAAAATGTAGATTCATCACGCACCTCCTTCAGATCGAACGATTCTGTGTTACTCTAAGGAAACATGCTTTCAGTGATTAATTCTCACAGACTGACCAAATAATATAAACTAAGCTAAGCTCAGTGAATATCTATCTAACCATCACCCTGTCAGCCTAGATGGTAGTTTGTTCATAAAGTAATGTAATTACGTCGATCTAGTTATGATTCAATACAATATGTACACATTTCCACCTGCCAGCGCGTATATTTTATCAGATAATCTTTTATCAGAAAGTTAATGATAGATTTTTCACAGGTAACATTTTGCGTGTTTAATATCTCCAGACATAAGCTGTACATTGTCGTGTTACTCATCAATTCCTGCGTTAATCTAAACTGTGTCACAATGTTTCTCAGACTGTCCGTAATATTAATCAATCAGGGAGTGAAAATATCACTTTGAAAATATACGATGTGTTAGTAGTTTCTGAAATTTCCATTTGCTAAGGTGATGATGGAGAGGCTGCGGTACCATGGTTGAAAATAATCAATTCAACAAGTTAGTTGAAAATAATCCATACCGAACCTTTAGAGAAATGACAAAAACTACATATTTTAACTTCAACGTGTTTAGAATATCATTATAGTCAATATTACATCTTCACACTTGTTGCCTGGTGGTCTTCGCTGAAGATTGAGTGACACCAAGTCTTCTCAAGTCTTCAGTCCTCTTTTCAACACTCTCATAGAGTTTGAGTGATGTAATTTGCAATTCAACACCAGTTATCTGGTGGTCAATGCTAAAAGCTGACGGTAAATCTCCACAGCTATCCAGCCTACGTCTTAGCATAGCCCAGCAGAGCAGTGCTGTGGTTGTAGTATTGTATTTATGATTATTATTGGATTATTGAAGTTACACAACACATCCATTATATTTGATTACAATTTACAATGTGTTCACCTCAATTTTAATTCTTGGTTGTTTTTTTCACACACATTCAATTTGGGCCATCGTTTCAGTGGCTTTTTAAAAAAAATTGTACTCTTATTCGTTGTCTTACAAACAATGGTGCGAATAGGAAGTTGCTAAAAAAAAAAAGCACTTGAAGTTCAAGAAAATAAAAATTAGCCACATTTGATAGGTAGTAATTCGGCTGATAACATTTGATGAAATTGGAAAAGTCAAGAACAATTACAAAATTGTTGATTCATGAGTTTTAAAAAATCGCTGTTTCAATGTTTACTCGACGGTGTTTTAGTAGTTGATAGAATAGCAACCCGCCGAAAATTGGATCCTGTGCGAAACTCAAAAACGATCCGAACAATGAGCCATGGTAAAACTCTGTATAGTTTTTTCAATGCCAACAATGAACAGACGAAGGATTTTGGTAGGTGTATAGTGGTTAGTTACGGTTGTTGTCCATTTACACTTTCTCTAAAGGGAAAAACAATACAACCAGGAAGATACTCACCTAATAGAATAAAGCAATTGAACTGGTGTGGATGACGTGGTTCACCTGACGTAGACACGATGAGTGTTCGAGCGTCTTCGAGAGCTTATGATTGAATCTGATCCACATCGTTTGCTCATAGCCGTACACTGACGGCCTGCATAGTTCTGACGGAAAGAAATTGGAATCTGAACAAAAGAAAAAACAACTCAGAAATGAATATTGATTCTACTGATATTGTAACGTCAATTCAAGTTTCTGGTAACTTTGCAAATGCATCTAACTCCAAATCAGTCTAATCTTACATTTTGAACGATTCATATTCTCCCAAAGTAACTTTGCTCTGCAAAAGCACCTCGTGTTACCATAATTCTCTCAAAAATATCACAGAATGGCTGAAGGTTGAAATTTAATTCTATTGGGAGAAAACATACAATTCACATAGAGATATCACCAGAAGTGTTATTAATCAACCCATTCTGGCTTGTCAGGGAACCCTTATGATCTAAATCCAAATTGTATTAACAGCTATGGCCTGAATGGACACCGAGACAGCCTTTAAGAGATTTGTTAGTCTTCCTCCGTCTACATTGAAGTTGAATTAACGATTTTCGCCTGAATTCTAAATGTAGGATATGACAATGCAAACAATGCAAATTCAAAGTTATAAAAAAGCATATGATATTTGGGTGTGTCCATTTTCGTTCAGACGGATTTACTTTCTGTCTCACTTCATATTTTGTGAGATTATTTCATTTGAAAACGGTATAGCAATCAAGTTTCCAGTAAATATTAGAAAAAGAAGTGCAAACATATAAGAGCTTGAATATGCGTATATATATATATATATATATATATATATATATATATATATGTGTTTGTGTGTGTGTGTGTGTGTGTGTGTGTGTTATCAAAATAGATATATAATGTAACAAACTGATTGCAAATTGGGTTATATCTTATAGAATTTTTTTCAGTGAAGTAATCACCTGTTATTAGATTGTGAACGCACCATTTGGCCAAGACAAACGTAAATAGAATAAACAATCTAATTCCTTTATCAGTGTAATTTTTTATAAGAGCACAATCATATATATATATATATATATATATATATATATATATATATATATATATATATGAACTGTAAAGAGTGAGACGGACTCGGGAGTAAAGTGTTCAGAGGTAAGGATATTTATCCGTAGATGTTAATGGTTCAGACATGTTTCGGGATTTATTCCCATCTTCAGTGGTGTGTGCTGCGTGAGTATGTGTTTTTAGGGTTTAGAGTTTGCATGTGGAACCAGAGTCAACTATCAGGAGCTATGGCTTGTGGGTAAAAGATGCTTGAGGCATCCTGCTCTGTTAGAGAAAGTCCAGCTAGTGATGAAGTCTTCGGTTAAGCAGCAGCAGTTGGTCTTGGAGAGGGCAAAGTTTGTCAGGGTAGGAGGAAAGAGAAATAGAGTTAGATTTTTAGGGTATGTTTGGGATAGTGTAAATGGAGGGATGATGAGGTTAAGGAACTACATAGGTTTCAACCTTACAAGTTATCAAAAATGTGTTGGCTATGATTTGGACGAGTGGTATAAGTGGTTACGGTGGATTTATCCTATGGGTCTGAGTGACTATGAACAAGTGTGATCGATTTATTATGTAGATAAAAAAATATTTTCTCAACATAAGCTTTATTGGACAGCATACTTACCTTTTTCATCAATTTTATTCCAACATTCCCCAGGCTATATCATGATTCTATATTCTCTGCCCCGGGCATTTTGCAAAGAAACATTATATATGCCCTTTGAAGTCTTCAATAATCTTCATTAAAACAATTGCTTGAAGACCGAAATAAATGGTTAGTCCCTATATCTGATTAAAACTCCAAAGATTTTCTTCCAAAATACTTATTGGACTTGACCCGAAACGCAAATGCCAATAAACGACTGAAAACCCCTAAAAACATTTTAAGATTTAACCTTACTTCGCGTAAATATACGTATTTTTTTTCCGGAGAAAAAAGCGATTAGAGAGAGTGGGAGTTTAACAAGCTCAAACTTCAAGAACAAGAAAATCCTATTATTCCTTGAAAGACAATTATACTACCAATGTATCCTCTCGTTAATCATCAGTGCAGCTGGAACATAGAACCTAAACAAGTGAGTATCACTCCAACTGAGAACCATGCAGCATGCACATGAAAGAATCATGGAACCCCTCCCCATGATCACCCCGTCAATTTTTACTGTAGTATCTGTTCTGATGTTTGCCTACCGAAGGGACCGGAGATGGATAAGTGTTGAACATCAATGACCGGATGCACAGGTGCAATGCATCAGTTAACAAGAGGACATTGAGGTTCTGCACTTCTAAATGCATTGGGAACCTTTGGACTCGTCCTTGAGTTTTCCTTGTATTACTTTGTGCAGCTGCAGTTTGGCCCGTGGTGGTGCTGTCCCATTGCATTGAAAAGGACGGGTCAGGCTCGGCCAGACGCTTTTGCAACTTCGATTGCTTCAGCAACCTCAGCTGCGTCGGCTTGAGCAATTTTTCACCGACGGCTTCGTTTTCTCACGATGAGCTTGACCTTGTGTCGCAATTCACTACTGTTGGAGTGCAGATAAATAAGTCTCGAGGCGGTGCCATCCCATTGTATCAAGAGGGACAGATCGGACGCGTCCCGACACCTTTGCAACCTAAGTTTCGTCGGCTGGAGCTACTCTTCATGGGGTGCTTCTTCCCATGTTAAATTTGTTTCACATCTCACCCATGTGAGACTGCGAGTGAACAAACCCCACGAATTCTTTCTTGCCTTTGGGCATGGATTATGGTGTAGTATCCGTTCTGTGGCATTGCCTAAGGTTCTAGTACTGGCACTTGCTAGCTGAATAAGCCGGAAATGGTGTGGCTGGTGAGCATCAAGACAGAGTGTGCAGATGCAATGCGTCAACCAATTAGCGGATACCGAGGCTGCCCAATACTGAATGCATTAGGAACCTTTGGATTCGTCTTTGAGTCCCTCCATTACTAGGCCCATCTGCTGGGAAGCAGTTTTCCTCAGGGTGGGGCGATGCGGTTACATTACATTAAGAGGGACAGGTCGTGCTCGTCTTGGCGCCTTTGCCTCTTTAGTTGCGTTAGCTACTGCTATTTTTCATGCGGTGTTCTTCCCTCGTTAGATCTGACCTTGTGTCACATTTAGCCCCCATGAGAACGTGGGTAAAAAGTTGTTCAATTTCACAGGGTGAGATCACAAGACTGCTGGATATATTTTGGGGAAAAGAAGAATCTGAGACGTCATAGAATCCATTGAAAAAGTAAAAGACAATGGGCTAGTGAGTGGAAGAAGACAGATTTAGAAAGTATTGGCTTTTACAATGCCCAAGATAGAGGTTCGGTGAATATTGAGGAAGGTTCAAGTCTACCAACAAATGACAACATGATAAGCAGCAGATGAGAACAAGGATGCATTAGTAAGTAGATTTGTATAAAATTTCCCGTTGTACACTTGTACAACAGCCTAATATTTTGGTATGCTTATGATTGTGCATCAATATCATAAATTTTTACACAGAAGCCTCCAGGTTATACGTCTATGTTTGACGCCCAATTTCGGAATGATAACTTTTCTTACATCTAATACATATTCATGAGTATCAACGAGTTTATTTTGCAAACAAAGTCTTGAAGGTGGACTAAAGGCTGTGCGTAAAAATGATGCAAGCATGAAGTGATTTGTCTTTTTTTTCTCGACAATATTTATCGCGTGACTGGCCTCCGTAATCAACCATCAGGTGGGGAAAATGGACTCTTATCTGTTTAAGATGTTTTATAGATTTTCATATAAGAATTAAATCTTGCCTACGTTTTTGTACCTTTTCATGCTAGTTAGGGTACTTTCCAGAATAGATTTTGTCGACCCCAGCCAGAACACGTCAGCATTTCTTGCTTCCTTTCATCTTTCTTCTCGTCTTATTCATAATTATAGTGACGTGTCACACAGTGTTCCTGTTTTCCTTTTAATTTCAATTATTCCCTGTGGATTTTAATTCATTTGGCATTATGTAGCTTATTTAAACTTTTTTCTGGTCGAAATTGTAGTTTAGGAGAAGGTTTTCAAAGTTTTATTTTTTGTAAATATTTCATGTTTCTAATCTGATTCAACTTTTCAAGAAGAATCGATATTCCGTTTGATCTCGTGGAAAATGCAAATTTAATATTGTAAAATGTGGATATTATTACTCAACGAACGAAGTCAATTCGAATACCGTTTCGCGATTAGCAATCTTCACACCATCAGTCGGAATATTTTCCCAGAAAATGATACTGCAAAAGAAGTGTGAAATAACTGATCGGGTGAATTCGATCGAGAAAGTCACAGCAGCCATCATAAATAATCATTCGGCTGGGCAGATATTTGGATTCAGTAAAGCTGGGCCTCTTGAAGTAAGACATTAGGTATATTCGTTCATCGTGCAACCATCTTCAAAGTTCCAACGTGAAACTTGAATCTGCCAGCATTCATCACAAGTTATATAAGTTATCTTATAGAAGAAAATTTATAAAAAAAAGGTGCATCACTCAATCTATCAAAGTTATCAAAATTGTTATAAAAAAACATTCTTCTAATGTAGAAAGAACTGCTCGGCCAAAATCTGACCTTTGTTTCTCTTAATTTTTTTTTCAATTTTTCAAGACAAGTAACTTTTTATCAAACGAATCTTGACCCCAAGAAATTTGGATCAGTAACGAAATGCAGAATAAATCGAAATTCACGGGAAAAAAAATAAGTGAATAAAAACGGAAACGATGTACCTATGGTGCAAACCTGGCCTTTCATTTTCCACATATAATCTAATAATTTCGGAATTTTGAAAATATCGCCTCATCTTGTGTTTGTCTCCAAGCCAGCCAGACGGACCAGGTTGATGACAGTTTTAGTTTGCAGTTTCTTATAATGCCAACGATTACGAACCGCAGCCAAAGCAAAACTGATCTTAGCAGTAACAACGTAGCAACAGTTTCCTGCTGAGATAATTACCAAGAATCCGGAATGGTTTAAATATGTGTTGTTGTGAAAACAACTGGGCAGAATGTAGCCTGGTTCTGCTTTTGATTTTGTTTTGTCTCTGCATTTTTTTAATCTGCTTTTTATCATATGTTTTTCTAAGACTACTAGTCCGTGGTTTCCGTTGCGGTTCGCTAAATATCGAACAGCACGCACGATCACACTGTGGGGTGAGGCTTGAATTCAAAGTAAATAACATCCACGGTTTGCATTGATTTCAGATATTTACTCTGTTTTGCGTTCTTTATACAAAAACAGTTTTATGCAACGAAACAAGAGGAAAAGAAGCAAAAGGGTTTACAATTTAGACGGTGGTCTGAGAAGGAGAGAAAGACGGGGAGGAAGAAGAAGAAAAGGTCTGGTTAGTCACTCAATTGAAATCATCGTGCAACCAATTTATTTTTGTAGCATGCCATGTTGGGGTTGATCAGTTGAAAAATAGAGAAAAAGGGTGATTATTTGGTTGATTCACTTCTGCCTCCTTTTGTTAGGCCGTGATTACTGAAAAGGTATTAGTTTTCAAAAAACAAGTGTGGATGCTGAAACCAAAAAATTTAGCGTAAACTTATATTGCAAATAGCCCCTCCACCCCAAAAACCCTTCAGGGGTGGGGGTCAGAGAAATTAAAAGCCGCTTTTCTTATGTAAGATAAAGAGTCAAACTTTATAATGTCCGCTCTGTAGTCCTTCTTGTGCGGCGTGCGCGTGAAATATATACATAGCCAGCGAGCCAGATACAAAAACTGAAGAAGCCTATGTTGACAATTTTTGTTGACGTTTTCTGACGAAATGAATATATTTTAGGAGAAAAGAAGAGGGAAAGGGAGATTGATGAAGAGAAAAAAGAGAAAAACGAGAGAGAGAGAGAGAGGGAAGGGTTAGAGGGAAAAATAATTAGAAAACTTGTCACGCTGAGACAGCCATTCCCAAAGCGTGTGTACCACCCTCTTGAAGGCACTGGGAGACTCAAGACGGGTACTTGGAAGCGAAAGGCAGTACAGGGCGTTGGAAGAGAGAGAGAGAGAAAGAGAGAGAGAGAGAGAGAGAGAGAGAGAGAGAGAGAGAGATGAGGCGGGGGAGAAGAAGTAAATAATACCAATCGATACCTCCCACATATAAAGCTGTATGTCTAAAAAGCTAATTCTATAGTGGGGCCGTTTGAAGTTCAAATATTTCCTGTTTTCTCTGATTTGACGAATTTTATTAACTTATTTAAACAATTTATTCATGGCTAAATCGACGTACATTCATTGTGGAACTAAACATTTACCATCGAACTTCAAGCAGGTCAACCGTGAAATAATGTTTTCAGATGTTTAACTTTGTGCATTGGGGTTAGTGAGGGAATGGTAGTCGGAAAAAAGTTTAGAAAATCATCATCATCGGCAGCAGCAGCTTTTTAGTGACTGTCATTGGACACATACCTAAATAAAAATTCGCCTAACCTTTCCTTCATGGGCGTCGTGGAAACATTACTTCCCGAACTTGTTTAGTTCATCAAGCCTTCTTTTCTCGAGCAGGCATAATGTTTCGATAATGATTACTGGGTATCAACGTTGCAAGTCGTGTTGTCAAGCGGCCGTCCGCCATTCTTGCTAGGTGGCCTGTTCATTACCATTTAAATTTAATTATTAATTTCATACCTTTGACACTCGTTTGTCTCTAATATACTGTGCTGTCATGACCTCTCCTTGTGATGTCAAGCACGATTCTCTTGTGTGCACGTTGCATAGTTCTCAGTTCGAGGGTCAATCTTTTGGTTGAGATCCATGTTTCCGCTTCATAGGTGACTATCGACGGGTGCATTGGTTGTCTCTGAATTTAAATGCCAATTAATCGGAACAAATTGGAATGCCATTTTAAGAGCTTGAGCGAGCAATAAAAAGAATTTGAGGAATGGGGTTTTTGTTTCTGTGGTCGGGACAAACAATGAAGACACCGTAATTGTGGTCCTCTTCAGTTAGATAGAGAAATGCTTCGTAACTTTTGTTCTTAGGGTAGGGGGTCATACTTTAAAATGATCAGCGGTCCCTTTTTTACCGAAAGACAAATTCCAACTCATTTTATAGAAAACATTGACATTTGCAGCGATTGAAATATTACCTATGATTATTTGATCATTCATGTTCATCGATTAAGTTACAATTTGATCGCTGTATTTTTTTAATCTGGTTGCATTTTTTTAATTGCTTGCCATAATTTTTAATTTTCTAGCAGTGATGTTTGATTTACTTGTAGCAGTATTTAATTTGCATGTCATAACTTTTTTATTTACTTAATTCACATTTTTGATTCACTTACCGTAAATTTTAAATTGTACAGGAAAAGCTATGCAGGGCAAAAGGGAGAGAGTGAGTAATGAGAGAGTGAGAGGGAGAAAGAGAAAGAGAGAACAGGTCCGACGACCGTACAAAGAAAGTAAGAGTAAAATGGAAAGAGAAAGGAGTACTAAATGCGGATATTGTCGAGAGAAGAATAAATTGTGACGTAGACGGATTAAAATAAACTAATCCGTGAAAATAAAATGCAAGAAGAAGTGGCGGGCCGTATATGCAAAGGTATCTAATCGTTTGAATACATGGTATGTTGTACCTATCACAGGATTACATAAATCAATAGTTTATACTATATCCAACAAAGATTGCAAAATATTTTATCATTTTCATATGTGCATGTGTGTTTGTTTCACAACGCCTTTGGCCAAACAGTTCTGTCTACAGACTTGTAAATTGGCATCAATACTCCAATGAAGCCATTCTAAAAATGATTTTTTAAATTTTTTTTATTCTTGGAAAAGGAAGTTCTTTTCATTTTTGCCTATCCAGATTCTCCAGAATATAGAAGTTTCGGAATATAGCTAATAACGACGATCAGTGATCGAGGAATTGCTCAGCGGATGGAAAATATTAGTATAGTCAATGCAATCTCTGTATTCTATGCACAAAGATAACCTGTCTGGTTAGTCACTGAGCTAAAACTCACTTGAACGATGTCTTTTAGCAGGAGGAGGATCAATAAAAAAAAAAAAAGAAAAAAAAAGACATCAATGAATTAGTAACTTTCGTTGTCATTTTATGGGCAGTGATCACTGAAGAGTCAAAAATTTTCAGAAACAAAAATGCTGTAGTACAAATTATAAGGGACCAATCAGCCTAAATTAAAGTTGCAATTCATTCCTTTTCCAGTCTCACCCAGTTGAGAATCACAATGGCGTTGAAGATATTATGTACAAGAAACATTTATCGGTCAAAAACAAACTGATCAGAATGAGAAATGAAGAGCTGAAGAAATTTCATCTACGATGAACAACGAATCTCATTCGAACCTTAAAAGAAGAGTAATTCAGGCGAGTAATCATTAAAGCTTGCAAGCTTTCCGTAAATGAGCTCGATGTTAAAAAAAATGTAATGAAACTGTATTGATTAATATACAACCAATGCATCCACTCGATAGGCACCTATGGAGGTGAACCAAGGAACTGAACCAAAAAGATGACCCTCAAACTGAGACCCAAGTAACGTGCACGTAAGAAATCAGGAGAGATGGAAAGATCACAAGAAAGTTCATCACATTGGTAAAAATAGGATTCAGGCTCAAAAAAAAGTTGAGTGGTGATGTTTTAAGAATGTCAGACAACTGCCGGACATCACGACTCAGAACGTGGGTCCCAAAATATGAGATTGTTAAGCAGACACGTTCAGAAAATCTTGCCTAAGCAATACCTAGGGTAGGGAGGTCAGGCGAATCTTCAATAGTGTCCGCTAAAACGCTCATGATGATCTGAATAAGTCGATCGGAGCTTTGATCTAACCCAATGATGATCAGAGTGTGCACCCCACTAAGGGGTTGGAAAACTCAGAGGGAGTGCTGGAATAAAAGTTGGTAGGGGTTGCTCGATGGAAGCCAAAAGAGTGACGGGGTACGGAACAAAAACCATCATTCATCATCATCATAGAATTTTAGTGTCCATTGTTGAAATATCAACTTTCACAAAAATTTGGCAGACCAATCCATCATGAGTTTCGTACGGCTTCTATTCTCTGAACATGTCTATTCGTGAGGGATTTTTTGCCGGTCATAGTTTTGCATATGATCATTTTGGAATCACACTGTGAGTTGTGGTGACACTCCGGCAATATATGTCTGTAAAACTGATTTGCAAATCAAATAATTCCGGATCTTGAAGTTCAAATAATTCCGTTTTTCAGATTTACGAATGAATGCTTGACTCTAAAAATATCATTTCATTTTCAGGAAATCATTTTCGATTGACTTCAAAACGTATCTCCTAGAAAGGCAGCAGAGGTCTTAAAAAGTTTTTGGAACGCTTTGGTAGGTCCATTCAAATATCACTCTGTAGTAAATAACACGTTCAGAGTCACGTCAGACCAAGCATTACCCAACTCTCATTTATGAATGAAAATGTAAAGTTATCAATTTCCTGTTGTCTTCAAGTTGACAGATTTGACTCTGATATTTTCCGAAAAACTCACACGAAGCAAGAATCGTGTAACCTACTGTGTGAGGAAAGTTGAATATTTGCTTCAAACAAGCAGAGAGGATACAAATCCGATTTAAAATCTCTTCCATATTAGTTAGATAGCAAATGTGTGAATGCTTTCGCGTTTAGTTAGTGGGAAAACATAACTTTACGACCTGGTTAATTGAGAGCTCTCTCTGCACGAAACACCTTTCCATTACGCTTAACAGGAACTCACAGGTATTCCCTAATGTCTACATCTTAACATAAGTGATATAGTTTTGCTTTTAAAACGTCTACCTGATACTGTGTCCACATAACATACCAGGTTCCACATAATCGCCTGGTTGATTTGTCGCCCTACTCGCATCCTGTGACAGAGTGGTTCAAAATAGATAAATGGATTCTCCATTTGAATCACAAATCGATTCACCCAGTAATCGATGATCGATCCAACTGAAAGCACTTCTTCTCTCTACCTAAAGTTGGGGTTTAGGCTATTCTGAGATATCTGAGTCTAATTTCGAGATGTTACTGGTCTGTATGGTGAAAAAAAAAGGATGTAAAAAAAAAAGAAGATCTGATTGGTCGCTCAAAAGAAACCATCACATGACCAACATCTTTTGGCAGCATGCTGTCTTCTGGAGGAGCAATGGAATGATTTGAAAGAAAATATTTCTCTCACCTTTTTATTAGGCATCGGTCATTGGAAAGTCTGCATTTTCAAAAGAAAAGAAAGGAGCTTAATCACTGCTAGACACAAACTAAGGGACAAATTTAGCCTGGACTTACATTGTAAATTGCACCGCCTCCACAAGACTGTTTTTTTTTTTTTCGTACACACAATGGGGGGAACTTTTGGAATTGTCAGCTATCTGGATCTATCGACAGTGCGCGTGATAGATACACATATACATAGCCAGCCTAAAGTAGCATCGGAACGGTCAACATTGGCTTTTTTATTCAAGTCTGGCTGACTGGCTGGGTATGTATACATTCATGTATGTATCTTGCGTACAGGCAGCACCAATGAAAGTAATGGCTGCAGATTTAAACATTTATTTTTCAATACAAAAACCATTTTGGGAAAGATCCTGGCTACAGATAAAGCTACACAACTATTAAAAATCATCATTTAACAACTCAACTAAAAGAGAAACACCATGATATAAAATGCCTTTTGCTATAGGGTATGTTGACTTTAAAAAGGCCCCTGACTCAATGACAATCCTCCATGACAATTGATGTTATCATTCAACGAGGCATAAACTCAGCATGTCAGAGTATTGTAATATATCTACTGACCCAGCTGTTCCTTTGACCGGTGACATGATGAGTTGGACTCCTTCCAGGTTCAAAAAAAGGGGTCTGACAAGAAGATATCAGCTCGCCTAAATCATTCACAGCCTGTCTCCAGACAATCTCCCGGGACCTAAACTGGGAAAATGAAGGAATCAGAAAGGACATCGAATACATAAGCAATCTCAGATTCAGAACAAATCGAATCCAAAGCAATCTTAAATTCAATTTCATAAGTAATCTCAGAATCGTAGACGACATCGTCCTTTTCGCTGAGAATCTTCATGACCTCCACATGATGCTCGATAAACTAAACAGAAAAAAAAAACAAGAATCTTGGCCTCATCATGAACTTTAATAAAAACATATGTCACATACAGCTACTATATTGAAGACTCAGACACAAGAATGCAAATCAAAGATGCAAAGCTAAAAAAGGAAAACAGCAATATCTACTTTCGTGAAAAAAAATCTTCATGAAATTCCCGAAAAAAGAATTTGAGCAAAGGATCTCACTATATTAGCAAGCTTCCGATAGGGCAAGCTCAACCTTCAAGGACAAGAACATTCTGCTATTTGTAAAAAGATTGGTACGTAACTAATGCATCTTCCTGATAGTCACCGATGGAGCTGAAGCATGGAACCTAACCAAAAGACTGACCTTTAAACTGATAAACATTCCAACTGCAGATTAGATAATCATTGTCAATCTCAAATGAAAAAATCACAATACAACACAGGATAATTGGGGAAAAACAGGAGTTTGAGATATGAGATCTTTACAAAAATTACCGATGGGTTTGTTATGTTGCAGAAATGTTACCCATCAATGGACATCACGACCAACAACGTGGATTCTCAGAGATCACAGGCAAAATTGAGGCCGACAAAATACTAGATTGTGGGACAAACAAAGTAAGTTCAGAGAGTGGTAGCTCCGTGACGCCTACGATAGAGAGGTCGCGTGAATCTTGGGTAAAGTGTATGCGTAACGACGGACGCTGAAAGGCTAATGATGATGCTATCTAGAAAAAAAATTCCACCGGCTCAAATAAGCTTTTAGTGCAGGGTTCTAATTGCAAATTCAAGTGTATGCTAAATTGAACAGTATTTAGTGTCCGGTGGCATTCACCGATTTTTAAAAAGATTGAAACACTTTTAGGGATCAATGTACGACAACGTGCAAGGAAAATAACTTATTCATTGTAGAAACAATTGATAGTGGGGTCAGGTTTGCATGATGGATATGGAGCCAATGTTTCCCTCATTAGATCATTTTAAAGAACTTACACGCAAAATGAATGGTACAGCCTCCTTGGGGTGCGGGGTGCATTCAATGGGGGTACTTGAAGGCGAGGGGTCGGGAGCGGCCTTGGAAGGCAAGGCATTTAAAGGGAACTGCTTTTTAATTGAGTCAGTTGTGGAAAAAATTATCCCATCATATTAGGCCTATCCTTTGTCTTAATTAATTGTATATTAATTAATTAAGAACTTTACAATACATTTAAACAATTATATTTTTGGTTATAGATTTTGTTATTGAATTAATTTCTATTTCGAAATTTAATTTTGAGCTCATAAAACGAATGCCTCAAAAGGGTGCCGAAGACCAAAATAGGAAAGGGGAAACATTTTTTTCCAAGTTGCGGAGGAGATATTATCGTATTTACTGAGATAATTATTTACCATTCATTCAACTGAAAAAGTTGTGTCTGTCTCTGTCATTGTATAGAATGGTTTAGATTTTAGTCAGATCACTTCCCATCCGTCTTCAAGTTCTGTAAATTTAGCCTACACATCCAATCTTAATGTAACGACCTTCCGTTGATTTCTTTGGTTTGATATATTCTCCAAAAAGCAGTCATTGGTGCTTGCTTCGAGGGATACGGTGGAAGTGTTACAGTCAAATTCCTTGTACCTTTGAGAGTAATACCTTATATATATATATATATATATATATATATATATATATATATATATATATATATATATATATATATATATATATATATTTATATGGGGTGCATGTGTGTGTGCTTGGACTATTTTTCTCTCTTTTTCTCATAAATACATACAAGCTACTTTTTTTTATCCTGTTTTCATTCTCTAAACTTGTCTCAATGTCAACTAAAAAGTAATTCAGCGATCGATCAATCAATCTGATGGAATGTCTTTAATCGAAAACATGAAGTCTTGTTGAATGCTCCATTACAGGCTTTTCAGAAGGTTCCCTACTCAAAACAACTTAGTTCCAAAACAAATTCTAATTTATATAAAATCAATAAATCCTAATCTTTAAATGGTGCACAACTAAATTCATTACATCTGACGATGCTTTGTTTTGTTTTGTTTTTTGTTATGACTATCAACAAATTGTCACTTGTGTCATTTGGCTGGCTGAACACCCAGCTGAGATATGCAAATATCATTTATTAGAGAACTGCCGTATAGCATCTGCTTATTTTTACAAAGATGATAGTGCTTAATTTTTTGCATGCTTATATATGTATATAAATGAATAATTATGTGTAAGTGCATGGGAACTTGTGGAGGCTATAACACTGATTACAGATTTGATTAAAGATTTGAGACAAGGTGGAAAAAAAAACAAGAACTTTAAGTTCAACGATGCGTGCGACATCTGCGGTACGAGTAACGGGAGGAGGGGAGCAAATACTCTTTTTTGCGTAAACCTATTTCCACAATCGTAGAATATTTCGATATGGAAATATTTCGAAAGTCTATCTTCAATCGTGAATGATAATTTTGGCCTCTTTTTCCGAATTGGGAATTTTTTCCGTAATACAAAATACGGAATCCGTACATTGTATCATGGCATCATAGCAGTTGGATCTTTGATCATGCGATGATTTTAATCATCACACATTTCCTATCCTTATTCCACTCCTATTACCGTTTTTTAATATAACCATGACTCATCGGCAAACCGAAGAACCGACCGAAAAATGTCGCATTGCCATATGTGGACATTCCTAAGAAAAAAAAATCAAATAACTTTTTCTCTGAAGTAACCATAGTTTAATCTGAACTATGTGCGTGTGCTCGTGCGCAGGCATTTACAACCTTCACACAAAAGGCAATTCACGTCTGCACGATTTAAAATTTTGTAGATAGCTCGCAGAGCTTCTATTGAAGGAAATTGATTCACTATGTCGAATTCAAAAGTGTATAATTTGTCTCGAGAAAATAAAATTGCGTAACATAAGATTTTTGCACCCACTGACTACAAAGAAATAGAGGAAACATTGAAAGAAACATAGCTTTACACAAAATGTGAATGTAAAGAAATCAAACATTTGTGATCGATCGTTTCCAACCATATTTATGGGCATTATTAAAATGAAGAAAAAACTCAATATCATATTATCTTGGATTTTCAAATTGACGATGACCGTCTGACCATTGCAAAAACTTGTAAATGATATCTGTACCTCTCATAAATAGATCAACGTAGCCAGCGTATGTTCCAGGAGTAATATTCAAAGTCATATAAAATTATTCAACGGTAAAACTTTCATCTCAAATTATCTAATTAATACCCTCAAAAAATGTTGGCATTGTTGGACTGAAATAACCATAAAAACCCGTGAAAGGCAGATTTTGAAAGAGAAGTTGTGTATAGTTGTATACTCATGCAAATATTCGAGGTTGTAGCGTGGAGAATATGATCAGGAGCACCTACAGACACACGTTCCATCAGACAGAGAAAAATCTGTCTTCAACTTTGCTGGTTGGTCGGGCTGGCTATTTGTTGCTTAAGTTGATATGAAGGTCTGATGAGTCACAATAGAAACAGTCATGTACCCAACATCCTTTGGCAGCTACTATTGGGAGTAATCTTATGATGATCAATGAATAAGTTACTTATATCACTTATAACTAAAAATGCCCAAATTTTCAATAAAGAAGCAAGCACAAACTAAGAATCAATTTAGCGAAATCTTACATTGCAAACTGAATACCACTCTACAAATATATTTTGGGGGATGGGGGCTGAGCAAAAACTATATTTCTGGACATAATAAGGCATCATAGAATCCATTAAAAAAATCAAATGGCTATTTGCTGGTCATGTTGCAAGAATTGCAGACAACCAATGGAAATCACGACTCACAACATAGATCCTAAGAGATCACAAAACCGAGGCCATGAAAAAAAAATACAAAATGGAGAGATGAAATTAAAAAATTCAAAAAATACTGGCTCCACGATGCCCATGATGGAAAATTGTGGCAGATCCTGGAGAAATGCTATGTCTAACGACAGCATTGAATTCATACGATGAATAAAACTCATATTTTTTCCTGACCGCGATAATGACCGGGAGTATGAATGAAATGTCTAGATAATATTCACACTCACTCGCTCCACCGATACATCGACTTGTAAATGACCTATGTGTTGCTTTTTACTTCGCAAATTGAGTAGTGGTTGTGATAAAATTGAGCTATCATGCAGAAAATACAATCAGTATGATTTATATCGTGGATTCATGATTTAAAATTTAAAAAAAAAACCTCCCTGACAAGAAACTAAGTTTGGTTAGTCACTTGATAGGATGACCAATGGGAAAAAAAGGGTGATCAATGAATAAGCTACTGAAAAGTACACATTTTTAAGCGTGAATGGTACTGGTCGAAAATTGATGGAAAATAGAAAGAGATAGTCATTGATATTGAACCCCGTAAAAAATGATTTAGACGATGAATTTTCAAAAAAGTTTCCCATGCTCATTGGAGGTGGAGGAGAGGGAGTTTCTACGATTATCAGTCAAAGCTGAGCAAACTTTGGATAGACTATTTAATTTCAGCCAATTTAGATCATCTTATTACGCCATTACATCAGTTACATGAATAAAAAATCTATTTTATTACGTCAATTGCATCCCTTAGCATAATATAAGACATCTGCATCTTTATAGTTATTATTGTGTGGGTTATATCGCAAGGTTGTAATTAAAGTACACTGCTTTATGATTTGGACAGGGAACGGGGGAAAATAATCATCAGCGAATTTTCTGACTAGTACTCAGCCATTTATTGCATGTGTGTGTGTGATTTTTTTTTTGTTGTTTTTGTTTTTTTGCTATGGCATATATTTTGCTTGTTCAACGATTGCTGCAAACCCATCTCAAGATCAAAGCAAATCCATGGTGAGGATCAACATACCATCAAGGATAACACGGAAGTGACGGAGGATTTTATGAAGGGAATTTACTGGCTCTTTTACGGCCGGCTGATGTGGGGAAAAAGTTTTCTATTCGTGTGTATAGAAGACTGCCACTCGTCAAAGAAAAGTGAATACGACGGAACTACCTTCATTGTAAAATAAAGGATAATTATGTTTATACAGAATGGATGAGTTGGCATCCGAACAAAGACTGAAATACGGCAGACTAGCTGTATTTAAACGTGTGTATTTATCGAAAGTCTATGCTTTAGTTAGCTACCTTCTCCTTAGTATCAATGTCATTAGTAAACTTCTCAATGTACCCTCTTTATTATCTGGACACACTTTTTTTCTGGACCTGCATAATTCAGCACCCACTCGCCCCTACTGAGAAAGAGAGAGAGAGAAAGAGAGAGTCCGTCGGATCTTAACAGATTAGAAAATATTCGGGAATCTAGGAACATCCGCGGTATTCTCGACGATTCAAAATCTCTGGATGGATGCATTATCTCAACATGATGAGTTTTTAACGAGTTTTTATTATTTTTCATCTGAGATACGCTACAGGGATCTTGAACGCGGGAGCACTATCTGCGGTCTAGATAGCCTCAACGTCGCCGTTTCTTCGGTCAATCATCGGGTCAGTTCATTCATAATGATACATGCACAAACGGGGATATATTGTTGTATGTAGTAAGCCACATTACGTTACTCACTTATTCTTTTTCTGACATCTTTCCGCATCATTTTATTATGATATTGTTTACTAAAGTACATGATTGTAGCATTAAGCAATGATCCCAGGGGAATATAAATTAACACTCTTCCAAAGAATAGTAGTGTTGAGTGAACATGATCATAATCAGGATTAGAACTCGGCCGATTTTATTTCCCGTGCTATCAAGCTGAGGTTGGGTTGCACTACAATCCATTCAAATTAACCCTGATTGAACCGTATGTTGAAATCATGTCAGTTTCAGCAAAGTGTCACCGATTTGTATCCACTTGTCACTTGGCCATGATACATTCTAAAAAAAATAGGAAGATAATTTGATCGGAATTCCAAGTAATTTTATTAACATAAAACAAAGATAACTACATCAGAAGTATTCTTTCTATGTAAAGTAGTTAAGTAAACAATTTTTGGTACTTGCAAATACTTCATTCCTACTATGAAACGAATTAAGAAGAATAAAAATCAAACCCCAACGTTCTCTGGCCGTGTACTTTTTCGTCAAGCAATATTTCAGATATACAATACATGCAATTAACTCATTGAAAAACGACAGAGGAAACAATATATTTTGAAACGAGACTAACAACTTTTTTTTTCTAATTCAATGTTTACTCTCATCGAAACTTTCAGAATGGAAGAGACATCAATATATCATAGTTGTTACATCCAAAAATGGGGCTAGGATATTAAAACGTCTGAATGTTCATGAAAAAAGGTGAAAATGTATGAATAGACATTGTTACCACTACAACTACTGCTACTACTGCTGCTATCATTATTATTATAATTATTATCATTATTATTATCATTATCATCATTATTATTATTATTATTATTATTATTATTATTATTATTATTATTATTATTATTTTTATTATCATTATTATTATCATCATCATCCTAAAGTACTCTAAATGACACGAAACAGTCTCAATTTATATATATATATATATATATATATATATATATATATATATATATAATGACTCAAAGAATCAGTAATCTACGATAATTCAATCGGGACTGAGTGTAAGTGTGAACTAAGCTTGGGTCTAAACCACGGACGAACAGTGCACCATCACATAAACAGCGAATTAGTTCGGTAAAGATGAAAAAACTGTTGATTTAATCATATCGAATTATCTAATTTGTAATTACTCGGAATAAGTTACCAGCATAATTATATTAACCAATTAACTGCGGATGGGTCAGCTCTGTTGCGAGAAATAAGCCGAAGAGTTTGCTGTCGCTGTAAAAGATTCACCCTTTCCCTCTTAGCGACAGAATAACATAAGACGAGCAGGAAAAGTGGTCGGTAACTTTGAGAGTAATATTTAGATTTGTGACTCGTGATATTTCCGCCCGTCGAAATTGAACCAAAAAAACAGCTATCACCGAAATTCCAATCATCTGCATTAAATGGGCTAAACGTTTTTGGAACAATTTTTTATTATTATTATCATCAGGAATTGAATTACGTGCACGTGAATGCCTCACATTTTATACCCTTACAAGGATGCCTGTTCGTGGTTGAATGTTTTTCCACCAAAGGGGGGGGGGCATGTTTATGCCTAATGTGTGGCTGTCATCATCGCTTTTAATTTTTCCTTCTGTTCTTTTCAGCTCTTTCAGTTACAGAAAATCGGCAAGTCAAGGGAATAGCAACGGGAGGCATGAAAAATGACCTCAGACACGTTGCCCAGTGGGATAGCTTCATCAAATATTCAATCACTTGACAGACAAAGCAGCGTGAGGAGAAGCCGAGCGAGCGCTCGTAATTAATCAGACAAGTAGAGACGCTGCAGTTTTGCCCAAAGACTGGCTGACCGATTTTGAATTTCAATTACAAGGATTTTTCAAACACTTTAATTACCCTTCAAGCTCTCTCTTTGTCCCAGCCTCCCCCTCTTTCTCTCTCTGTTAGCAGAGTCGAAAATTGAAATGAGTGTTATTCATATTAGAATATTTTTTTTATTTATTTTCTCTTCCACGCAGTTTACAATATTAACCATCAGCAAATATAAAGTATTGACTTTGCTTTTAAATAAAGCAATCGATGAAGCGATTCTATAGAATGACCAGTTTTTAATATAAAAAAGAAGGTCATCAGTGTATAGCTGTTGGGTCCCACACAGTCTTTGCAATGAAGACCAGTTTGATGATGAAATATTTTTGCCAGCCAGCCCATGGGGTTAGGATAGGGCTTGTGTTAATAACGACCTGAATATAAAATATAAGATGGTTTATATGCGGGTAATTATTTTGTTTTCAAGAATGTTCATCAAACGAATTAAATATTGAGATTCAAGGGAATGAGATGACTCTATTTTCCCAACCTAATGACAATGACAAGGACAGACTCCTGATTGAAGGAAAATATTGGGAAAATAAAATGATGGATATGAAGATCAAAATTGTAGAAGCCGGGTTAAATAAAATAGACCACTAGATATAGCTGGGTCAGAAAATATCAGTGAAATCTTCTAAAGAAGAAATCAAGAGGAAAATCAGCCGAGATTTGTTAACTTTCTGTAGATCAAACTCAATATTCAAGACCAAAATCACAGGGAGAGATCATAACCAGAGCAGTATATCAGAGAGGAAAACGTGACTCAGTGATATTATTGAATCTATCAGAAACAAAAATGGCAATGGGCTGGTATTTTTCATGGATGTAAATCATAACTAGCAACATGGATCCCAACAGATCATATGCAAACGTTTGCCGGTAGAAGAGTTAGATGTCATGACAATTTGAACAGGTTCAGAATATGTTGGCAGCACAATCCTTAGGGGAGTCTATGTCGAAAGATGGACATTGAAATGATGATGATGATGATGATGATGATGATGATGATTAATGCTTATCTACAGCTTCTCCCCCATTCCTTCCGCTCGCTAAGCCATAGGCAATGATAACGCCTGCTAGCCATAAAGCAGAAGACATTGCAACTGTTCTGTTTCAAAAGAGAGTGTCATGTTTAATCCATCAACAACAACAACAACAACAACAAAAAGAATCAAGGCAGCAGTTATAGTTATAACAATAATATTCGATCCCCATGGGGAAAATCACAGATATATGTTAATATAGACGTGATGATTATTTTACCGAATAAACTACTGAAATGAATTCAGTTGACGAGTACATTGTTTGAAATGATGGATTCGAGATTTTATCAGGGGATTTGTTACTTTTCAAAGTTGAAAGGTCCTTTGTTATACACAGGAAAAGAGAAGAAGAAAAAATTAAATGATATTTCCAAGGATCTCCGTTAAAAACAGTTTTACTGGAGTGTTAGCAATTGATAGCGTTGTTTACGAGAGGATTTCAACCCTGGCTTTGATGATGTGATTTTACTAATCTTGGCGTTTGTGTCCTTGAATTGCCAAGTTAAATGACTGGAAAATAAACAAACAAATCAATTTGTTGTTTAGAGTAGTTTTTTTTCACTTGAGAATCAATTACTAAACAAAGTCGCACAAATATCCTTGTGGACGAAAGCGGAAATCACTAAGACGTTCTAAGAATGTGCACACCTCTTCTTACACCGTAAACAGAAAAAAAATTCAATAAAGATGAAATATTGAAAGAACAAGCTCGGGATTCGGATTTAGCACTTTCATCAATTGTTAGTGATTTCTCTTCCTGCAATTTAAGAAAAAATATATCTCTCATTCAAAAACAAAAATCCCGATTCACATCAAAATCTAATCAGTTCTTCCGTAGCTCACGGCCAACTTTCCCAGAAAAATATCAGCCGAATGCATTGAGAATGTGTGAGGATATCGTTCGGCCAGATAATGTAAACGAATACATTTATCTCCTCTTTTTTCTTTGGCTGAGATAGAAAAGAACCCAGCAGAATCCACCAAAGACCGATTTGAATCAGATTCTCATGACAATGCTGTTGTTGTTGTCATTTCTTATTTGTTGTTAGTCAGGATCAGAGATGGGTCGTCTAATATTGGCAGACTTCAAGATTGCCACAGGGCTCAATCTGCTCGAAGTAGACTTTTTACGTATTTTGGACCAGGAAAGCCTCGGGGCGATGGATTTTTCTCTCTTCTCTCTCCTCTGACAGCTTTGGTTTTTTTCAAAGTGGAGACCCGCTCGCGCAGAATCTACTTTTTAATCTTGGTGATTTTTTTTCAGTTGGTCAGGGAGGTAAAGCAGTCAAAGAGTCTGCCAAGTTGCAGGTTTTTATTCAGAGCAGCTTTTCATAGGTAGACAACCAGGCTGGTGGGTACCATCTGCATTACTACGAGGTAATAAAGCTACAATACCCAGAATAATAAATTGGTCAACACCTTATTTTCCATGCCATTTACAATCAGGGAGAAGTGGACCATTCAATATATTTAGTTTGAAGTTCGGGTATAGACATTTTTTTGTCAATGAGTTATTCAGCTTAGTACCCACACCACTATTGTTCTGATAACAATATGGTCAATCTGCTCTCCAGCCTCCCTACTATTGTTTGATGCTTTGATGGGTAGATCTCTTATTATCATACAGATCCTTTGGCTCAGTATCTTGTTGTTTCAATATCTGCATCTCAAAGGATTTTATTTTCAGCTTTCTCACTAATGTCGTGTTTTACTGGGAATCGTAGCTATCATCCCGAAGACGATTTGCTCTAATATTGGAAATTGTTATCACCAAAGGTGACAAAGGATTTAACAACCATAGACATTAAAGGAATATATGTATGGATGTGCGAGCGTTTGAATAATAATTAACGCAAAGGTGGCAAATGGTTAAACAACCGTAACGACCGAGGTTAAATATATATATATATATATATATATATATATATATATATATATATATATATATATATATATATATATATATATATATATATATATATATATATATACGTGTGTGTGCATGTGTAAAGGCGTAGTGTGTTTATTCATATGTGTGTGTCCTAGTATTCCTGGAAGTATAAGTTCGTCTACAGACTTTAAAATTTTCATCAGTGCTCAACTGAATATCTTTCTAAAATATCTTTTTAGTCACTTGGAAAGATGCTCCCTGACCCAGCTGAAGCCTCATTTTTGGCTTATTTATCCATAACATCTGAATTCTCAAGGCTTTGATTATTGATTCTACTTGAATATTTTATAGCAGAAAATGCCAGTGGTATCATAAATAGAATTTTTTTCTTACAAAACTCATTTTTTGATGAAATGTTTCGAGATGAATTCAAATTTTGACGCTATGGTTGTTTAATAGTAGATTTTAATGACAAGACTTTATTAATATTGATTTGATTGTTAGATTTTGGATACTATATCGTCTTGCCTGGTATCTATTGATTAGTGTTCTGATATGATGTTTTGATGTTACTTGATGAATAATGCTGCCTGTTAGCCTTGACATTGTTGTTTCAATATCTGCATTCATCCTTTTATAGTCGTTCCAATGTATACAATTATCCTTGTCAATGAAGTTTTGATATCTACATTTATTCTCATCATTCGATTCTTTCCAGTTATTTCAGTATTGTGGAAATTTTTTAGAGGAAATTTTTGTAATCTTTGAAACCAGTGTCCTCATAAATACTGGGAGGAATTTTTTAGCGTCCAAATGTTGACGGAAGTTTTTAAAATTGTTCATTTATTCATGAATAATAGAGAATGGTTTCCTTATTTTTGATTCCCCTTCTAGTAATTAGATTATTATCAGTTGGCTCACCGGTATCTTTTGGGTGTATACAACATGAAGTAGTCTTCCTGGAGAGTCTACAAGAATACACTCCTTTTTCTAGAGTTACTTCTTTTTCACCATCCATTCTGGTCATTTTAATGATCGTTGAATGTAACAACCTTAGCGTCATGTTAAAAACCAAAATCAGTTTGGAGAAAAATAGGTTTGACTAGTCACTCAATGGAGACTGACACATAACCTACGTCTTTTATCTGCAGGTCGTGTTTGGGATGATTAATTAAAAGAAATATCAGGCTATGTCATTTTTTCGTCTTTTGTAGGATCACAAAAAAGTTTTAATTAGAAAAAAAATCAAAACAATCATAAACCCACATGAGCACTAATTATGGGCCGATATATTCTAAACTTGCTTAGTAAACTGACCCCACAAAAAACTCATTCAGAGGGGAATTAAAATAAAAGAAAAACTTTTCTGTAGGAGTAATAACGAGGGGCTTGCACACAAAATAAAAGCAGTCATAAATAGCCAGCCAGTTGCACCAATTTGAAACTTATGTCGACAGTTTTGATGACAGTTTTCGTTGAAAGTTCCTACGGGTCAATTATGGAGAGGCGTCATAAAAATTTAGACGATATACGTTGAGGTATATCGTCTAAAATTCTGGAAGAATCATTTCATGAATTATCCACATTGATATTCTTATCTTTGTTGTTTTCTCAAACTATAATGCTCGAATATTGCTGGTTTTAATACATTTTAGTTTTCAGATGTTTGTGGCTTATATGCTGAATTAATTCCCAACTGTTCAATATTTTTTGTTCTGTTTCTCCGTCCATATCAATAGTCCCATCCATATACAAGTATAATTTTGTTGATGGAAATCATCTCCGGCACACGATTTGGAATAAATGACACCTCCATAACGAATTCAGTTGCTTTTTGATGAAATATCCGATGAAATTGATCAGATGTAAATATTTCAAGGGTAAATATATTCACCAAATGCATTGCCATCTCCACAAATCTCTCAAATCGAATATTGTACATTAAACTGAAAATCATTATCCACACATCAATGGGACGTAATAGACAGCAACCCAACACCCACATTAAAATAGAGAATGATTCAACAAACACACAGACATATACCATAACATTGAAACTCCCTGCAATGTGTGCCTAAATGATAAATTACAGTTGTTCACCTTTACAAAAAACAAACTTACTAAATAGAAAAAAAAGATTAACTAGACGTTGGCACAGTTCAAAATTCCTATTAAAAAGCATGATTCAACACCGAACATACTGAAATCAACCAACATGGCCATCTTAAGCTTCTTGTTATATTTAATAAAAGAACCAGTTGATTTATTATTAACATAATCATTGTATTATCATATCCCCAACCACTTTAAGAACAACTGTAGTACCTTCTTAAAATTACCTTAGACATATAGAAACAAACCCACCAAGAATATGAAAAGAATTAATCATAAAGAACCAAAGTTAGATGAAAGTAAACACTAACATTGAGAGTAGATGAATGAAGAAAGAAAATACTTCCAGGGCAGAAACATACCACTTATAGCTGATGGATAAACAACACACTGATAAACAAAGTATCGAACGAATCCCAAGTAATTTATTATAACTGGCCATGAACAGATTTCTCCAATAGAGAATAAAGTATAAAACGATATCAATAACTAGACAAAGGAAAAATCATGTAAATAAGATGAGACAATGTTTTCCGAGCAGAAAAATAGACCTCCCAGTAACGTCCTCAATAATGATCCAACTAAATCAAATCATTCGCCTGAAGAGGTCAAAACAGGGCATAAAAATAAACGTATTTGTATAGCGAATCCACTATCCCCAAGAGAGAGAGAGAGAGAGAGAGAGAGAGACAGAGACAGAGACAGAGACAGAGACAGAGACAAAAAGAGAGAGAAAGGGAGACAGATGTTTATTGTTGAGTTTCAGTCGATTGAAATTGAAATATATCTGTGAGCTTATTCAACGGGTATTAGGTCTTATTTACATGGAACAAAGTCATTCGCATTTTATCCTTTGAATATGCATTTTTCATGATTAAACTGTCACAACAAGTTTCCATTTGTATCAGTTTGATTTTAAACAGATTCGACCACGAAACAAACACCCAAGACTACATAAGAAGTCTTTAACCTGACATGAAACAAGGACAGTTCATTTATTCACCAAAGAGCACTGAGAAGCAACTTGCATTAACACCTAATATTCCTTTGTTTATCTAGCAACCTGTAATTTTCTTAGTTATGTTTAATCATCTTAAAAACAATCTTAATCAATTTTGATCTCTACGTTATTTTGAAGTATATTTGAGTAAGCATATATGGAACTTAGGTTAAACATAAAGATTTGAAATTCAAATGCATGAATATAGATTTTGTTTTTAGAGAGTTTTTTTCAAACATTATTTACAGGGACACTTTTCAGGAAATAAGAAACAAAAAAATCATTTTTTCTAAAAGAAATTCTAGAATGTGTTTTAATAAGGGAATTGAAAAAAATGAGTTTTTAAAAGTGTATTGTCAGCACATTTCTCTACAAAAGGGCGTTAACTTTGGAGAACAATGAGGGAGAGCTGATCTAAACTTAGAAAATAGTGTTTAAACCAAAACTTCATATATATATATATATATATATATATATATATATATATATATATATATATATATATTCTCTAATGTACATGAAATAACTACTGTCAGTGTCGTACTATATGCTATACCCGTTGTGTAAAAGGCTCCAAGCATGATACATCTTTCTTAAATGCCTGATTAGCATATTCCATTAAAAAAAAATGATTTTTTCCATAAGATAATATGAAAAAACAAACAAACAAACAGAATCAACATAAATTAAAAATTCAATCAAATGCGGCGTGAGTTCTTTCCTATTGATATGAATGTTTCCTTCACAAAACTTTATCCACCAACATCAAAATATGCTTACGTGTTCAATAACATTTCTTTTACTCCCTTTACCAAAGGTGACTGAAAGAAATCTCAAAAGTCGAACTCCATTCATATTGAAAAACAACAATAACTTACTGTACACCTTAATGGCTATACTTTTTTCACGCATATGTATATCAATAATTTAATTTTCCCTTCACCCTCTCACTAATTTCATTCAGCAACAACGTAACCGAATCATAAATTATCCACCAGCTTATGAACCAATGGTCTATTCCATTGCGAAAGCAAGATCCTGCTTTTAGTGTCATAGAATCCCAATAACTAAACGATGTTGAACAGCTAATCAACAATGGTCGCTGTATAAAGGGGGAATTAGATAAAGAGCTACAGTTGAATATTCAACGAGTTGAAAAAATTCCTTACCCAAGCTCCTGATTATTTGTTCCGCTACCTTTGCAATTTATGGACGGGAATTGTCTTGTAATAGAATCACCTATCAACATTTTGGCTGAAAAAAGAAGATTCACATCTCACACATCATTGAAAGCAACGTAGTGCCTACTGTAATTGTTTGTTGTTGTATCAGTTTGTCCAAGTTGTAGCAATTCGTAACAATGGATTATCTTTGAACTTTATCAATTCCAGCCAAGAGCATTTTACAAGTGAGCTTCCGTTCAAGTTGAGATTTCAAATGTTATTTAAAATCTAGTATAAATTCACTTTACTTTGCAATTTAGTTCTCATAACTAAGAGCTACTTGGATGAATAAACATGAGTTTTGAAGAGGACAAAGACGAATGTTAAACGCTGACAGGAATCCGCTCCCATGAGTTCCAGGTGGTAGCTATTTTCCTAATTTCAGGATTTACCAAATGGATCGTAAACGACGCTCTACAGAGTATTTTTATAAACAAGAGCTGAGTAAATTTTAAAAAAGATATGCTGCTTACACCTGGGTCACAAAGTAAATGGTATTACCGGGGGTGACTTTTCCCTGGGGACATACAATTGAGGAGTTAAACGAGAGGAAGAAAACAAAATATACAGAGCTCGTATTAGTGCAGGAATAATTGCTGGAAAGCCCAATATGAGCCGATTGATGTTAAGCTCTGTGGCTTCATTGGTTATTCATTGCAGTGGACACTACAACCCTTTGGAGTGAGAGATGGGCAAAACAACCAAAAACACCCTCGAGGCTGTTGAAAGGGTTTTGCAGTGACGAGCACTCAACTTATGCACTATTTGGGGCTGACCATCCCGGTAGGGTTGCCTGCACGGGCATATGCAATGATCAAAGACCCAAAATAGCCTCTGACCAAGGGTTCATTGCTGATGTTGTGTCCAAGTAGCACCGGACAGTGGATCAAAAAAAAAAAAAAAAAGAGAGAGAAAAGAGGGATCGAAATTCACCTAACATTGAGCAGAAGATGTCAATGAATTAATACTCTCACATAATTTGTTTA
This sequence comes from Thysanoteuthis rhombus, assembly GCA_963457665.1. NCBI lineage: Eukaryota > Metazoa > Mollusca > Cephalopoda > Oegopsida > Thysanoteuthidae > Thysanoteuthis > Thysanoteuthis major. The sequence continues at coordinate 32,781,907 of OY735229.1, read as the reverse complement.
TTTTATATTAAATGAACAATTTATCGCAATTAATTGCAGCTTATAGTTTTATCAATCTCAGTCTGATAACATCTATATATCAGTGTGTATATTCACAAATGCTACTTAATGGAGTAGTCAAAACTGTCTTCTTATCTTTCATTATTGAGCATTAAGTGGGAAATATGGTAATTATTAAGATTAGGAAAAGCCAAATATTGAATATTCCCAAAATACGTTATTCTTCAATACGTTTCCCGTATTGATATCCTAATGGGTTTCTGCAGATAAAAAGGCAGCTATTAAATTATGTTTCCGGAACCTGACGACTGGGAACAGAAAGGCATTGATAAACCCTCATATATTCCAACATAAAAAAAGTGCAAAAATCAAGAGTGTTGACGGAACCGAACGACTGTTACACACTGCTTTTCTTTTGGTACACAACTGAAAACTCTTTCCTATCTTTATAGGACTTTTATTGATGTGCCGATCCAGGAAAGGACATTCCAATCAAGACCCGTGGGGAATTCGGTTCCATACAGCAAGTATGAATCCAAGCACTCAGACAAAAGTCGCCATAGTTGGATAACTGACAGAAGGCACAAAGCAACCTCGCTAATCTTGGACTCTCTTGCTTTTGATACTTTTTTTTATTATTATTCCAATACCAATATGGTTGATGTCCAAGTGTGTAACGGTGTAATTTGATGTTTTATTCAGGCTTTTCAAAATACTGACAGAGGTGGTTTGGTTTGTCAAAAGGGAATTGTCAGAGTCAAGCAGTGTGCACTTTCTCTGAGGTCGAAGGGACAGTGACGAGCGTGAAAGAGTGATCTGCGCGATGCATTCGGGATTTGCAATAATAACTTCGTTCACATTAACTCGTTTGCGTTGTATACCTCGACAAATCGATAGGTCAACCATTGGTTACTTGGGGTCAAATACCAACAGGTCGGCACAATTTTAGGACAGTGACTTAATCTATATACTTTACCATATGCAAATGGACGAACATGCATGTATGAACATATTTCAAATGATTACATTTTCAGTGTAGCCTTTTTCTTGTCCATTTACACAACTGAATTTAACAGATTTGGTATATATATATATATATATATATATATATATATATATATATATATATATATATATATATATATATATTATAAAAGCAAAATTTCATCCACCCCCAAGAATACACTGAATGTGAACTGTAATACATAGGTAAATCAGTGAAAACTCAATATTAGCTGGCACAGAATCAAATCACCAAATTATTATCCCAACCTAACCCAAGTTTAAGAGCACTTCCATGTCCCTGGTCACAATTTCAACAGAGATGCTGATTTCACAGTCATCAAGAAGTACATTTCTAACACTAGTATTGATATTAATAGTCATTGTTCAACCCTACCGTTTATATCCATTTACTAATACGGATAAGCGATTTTCACGCCATCTGTCTTACTTTTGGATAATATTACACCTAATAAATACTCCATCTCAACCTGCACCCTGTATGTTTTATTTCTATTTATATCTGCACCATTGTAATCTTTATGAGTATGCAATATTTGCATAGACAGAAGTTAACTGTGTAGAATACACGGATTTTGCATTAAACGTTATATTTCCAGTTGTTCACTGCCTAATGTTGTTTTTGTATTTTTTGTACATGGATGTTGGATAGCGCTCAGTTATGTGTATGTATTTGTATATATGTATACATGCATATCTATATATACTATGTGCATGTGCATCCCTATATGCATGTGTAAGAGTGAAGGTATATGAATATGCGAGTATGCACAAACAAATATTCAAGCATATATATATATATATGCAAAGATTCTGAACAACTTTACCAACAGCCACATTGGGTAAGCACTAAACAGTGACCTAGATCGTTTCCCAGTAACCAAAACAACTAATTCTCCAGAATACCCATCCCCTTGATCTAAGCAACCCATAAAATACCCACAACTACTGCTACTACTTTCACAAAAAATATCCCAAGAAACTACCATCTATTACTTTACACACAGAAACCAGTTAGAATACCAAAAGGATATCCCTATGACGTGATATTGGCTTTAATCCTACCTTAAAACCAAATTTTGGTGTTAAATATATTTACTGTGGAAACTTATCCTTTTAACCATTGAAACTAACAAACATGGAACTAAACATCGAAACCCTTCCCGATACATGCCTAGCATACTAAATAAGCATTTGTCAATTAAACAATCAACTAATAATGTCTCAATATACTTTCACTTTACTTTGCTTGATTCTTTAAAGGTCACACACACACACACACACACACACATATATATATATATATATATATATATATATATATATATATATATATATATATATATATATATATATATATATATATAACCACTGAAAAGTACACACAACCTACTGAAGATTGGAACCCCGTCCGGGAAATGTATAGCATATTAATAATTCAAATAAAGTCTCAGTATACTTTTACTCCTGAGCCTGTTGTTCACACACACACACACACACACACACGCACACACACACGCACACACACACACGCACACACACATGCACACATGCACACACACACCCATCCACGCACATATCTATCGAGCTATATATCTCTCTCTTCCTATATATATATATATATATATATATATATATATCAGGAACCATCAGTTACTATGTGAGAATTTATTTGCACAAATTGTCCGACAGACAGAGGAAAGGTCATTTTTAGACAATTATAGTCACAGTCTATCCCTCGGGGTCGAGGATGTGGTATTACGTTCCGTTGATCTAATTATTGTCTCTCAGGATTATAAATCCAATCTAGGTTTGAGAGTTCTCCGGTATTCATGATAGTTATTTTTAGATGGCAGATCAGCTTTTGGATGTTGTTTCCAATTTTTTTCGGTTATTAGAAACCGTAAACTTAACTGTCTATTAGGTTTTTTGTTTATGGTTCAATTTTTGACGCACATTTTATGCTGGGTTGGTCACTAGCTCGTGCCCACTTGTTTTTTTTTCTTCTCTTAATATAGAATATTTAGTGATCCAATAAAAGGCAAGAGAAGCAACTTATTCATTGATTCAAATCCTTTTTCAAGATTTTTTTTATTGATCACCCCAAACACTCCTTGCTAATAAAAGCGATGATCATGTGACGATTTCTACTGAGAGACTAATCAAGCATGTCTACTCTTTTCTTTTAATTCTGTACATCTGGTGACTTCGAAAGCTAATATTCCTTCTTGGATTATTGTTCAGCAGAGTTTTACATTCATGGCATTGATTTCCCAGTAGCTAAAAAGCAATATTCATAAAACGAACCTAGTTGCTCCAGGGTAGAATTCTATTCCAAATTTTATTCCAACTGAAGATGTTTAGTATTGTAAATATGATTAATAAGATTTCACGGACATGTAATTTGCCACTTCGGCCCAAACGGTAAGAGAGACGCCTAGCAAGAACTTAGTCATGATTTCAAATCACGGAGAGGAAATGCTTAATTCATAAAATCACTTTGATTTGATGAACTTGATGAAGTATTTTATCGTTGTTTGTTTTAGTTTCACTTAGGCTTGGGTGGAGGCAAAGAGAATCAAACTTTGATTTGAGCTCCACGATATGATAGAACAGTTTTCAATCACAGTTTATCGATAGTTTATTCCATAAGCTCATTAATTTCTCTTTTTTTAATTAATATATAGAACAAATATCTGTCATCTGTGATTGATAGATCTTCCATGAAATCCTCGAAAGAAGAAAAGATCAAATATTCCCATTACAATGGCTATATTTCGACAGAACATGCTCAACCCACAAGAACAAGAAATCCCCATAAGTCCCAAGAAGAGTATACAATTAACTCATCTTCCCGTTAGTCACTTACAAAACTGAAACATGGAACGTAACCAAAAGACTGGGCTTTAACCTGAAAAGCACGCAATGTGCACCTAAAATAATCATGTTTAACCTCACGTGACGATATCACAGAACAGCGCAATATATTAGGGAAGTCCAAGGAAGTCCAAGAATTAGGAGCCCAAGGCATCACAGAATCCATTAGAAATCTAAGATTTAATGGGCGGGTCATGTTGTAAGAATGGCTGACAATTGATAGACAACGGACAACATGGATCGTAAGAGATCACATGCGTAACCCAAGCTGGCAGATTACAGGAGGGCAGGGAGAATGACACAAGTTTTAGCTCCACAAGGCTCAAGATAGAGAGGCTAGGTGAATCCAGGGAGAGGTTTTTATCGAACAAATGACGATAAAAGACTGATGATTGGAATTTCTAACTATGCTTGTTTCTGTCTCCCATTCTCTTGGTTTATTCGTGTTTAAATTGCTGGTAGAGAAAATTCCCTTTTCTCTATTCTGGTGGGGAATATGAATAATACATGTTATCAGCGTTTGCCGCTCTTGTGGAATGAATCAATTTTGAATGATCCACGTGCGATTTTATAGCATATTCGTATATTTATTCATATATATGTGTGTGTGTGTGTGTGTGTGTGTGTATATGTATATATATATATATATATATATATATATATATATATATATATATAAATATATGTGTGTATATATATATATATATGTATATATATATATATATATATATATATATATATATATATATATATAAATATATGTGTGTGCATATATATATCACGTGTAACCCAAAAGTTTGTCAAATTTGAGCAGCACAGTAAATGAACGCTGCATGGGGTTCAAGCGAAATCGTTCGTGAGCAGTCCTTTTTGATATCGCTCCATATATGTCCCAAGAGCAATACCTTTGAAAGGGTATCTGGAGTTTAAGGGTTAGCTTATGTATTTCTTCTTAATGAGCAGATTCCTCAGATATTTGTGTTGCCCCATACATTTTTAGTTAAAAATTGAACATAAAACCTTTCTTTGAGCTAGATATCAAAAACGTCACTTCCTCCGAGGACCCATGTGGAAAACTAAACGCACACAGTCCAACACTCATTAGCGCCAACACTCCTAGCTGGTTGCGCTGGGCATTTGATGCCGGCCACTCTTTATCTCTCTTTCATCCTCTTTAAGATTGTTATCATTTCACCTAACACCTGGGCATCCTATATCGACCATTTTCCCACCGTAACATATCTCTGTACTAACTTTGCCCTTTTCACTTCACCGATTTCGAGGCATCACACACATCAGGGCACCGTGTCCTCACCACGTGATCCAAATGCGTACGCACCTCTCACTCTCGTGAATGAAATTGCAATGCCTTTTACTATCAGATATTCACAATAATCTTTCCTAATTTTCTTTATTTCGAGGAAACATGCATGGATGAAACTTCATGTTTTCTGTCTTTCATGGTCTGTTCGTCGAGCGTCTATCAGCGTCAGAAAATAGCCTCCAAGTCCACTAACACAACTTAACAGTTTTGCTCGCACACTGAACCCGGTTTCTGTGTATTTTTTGGTACGATCCAAGCCGAACGAATCACAAGCAGTTAAGACAACTCTGCTTCAACTCCGATGCCATTACTATCAAGGAAAAGAAAATTCCCACTTTTTGCTTTCTCTTTATACGATCGATCAGATTTATGTCATTCTCATATGTACTTCATTTTTATTCGTCATTAGTCATTTATGTTTTCGTATCAAATGTAAGTCCTATTTTTCCATCCATTTATCTGAATGAGTTCTTTTTATTTTGATTCATCTCCGTGTCTAAGTTCATACTTGGCGCGCATTCACTTCGTACACCATCCTTTCTCCTTCCACACATCCACAGTGTTGTCGGTACTACTAGCCAAGAACGAGGAGACAAATCCTTTCTTTCCAACATTCTTTGCGCTACCCTCTCCTCAACCCTAATTACTAGAACTAAGAAGAT
>OY735229.1:32768521-32773521 GCA_963457665.1 Thysanoteuthis rhombus | reverse complement strand
TAGTTCTTGCCTTGAATTTAGCGTTAATAACACTTAAGTATCCTTTCTGATTTTAAATATATTGTCACATGTTATTTACACGATCTGATTGGTAGTAATTTTGGAAATGTATTTGAGATTGTTTAGGGTGCCCAAAAGCTTACGAGAAGAATGGTTTCACTTCATAATCCACAAATGTTCTCTAGCTATGTACAATGATTTAGTTTCTCTAAAGAAAACAGTTATAAAAAGAAATGATTCAACTACACAACATATAATTCATAAGACCGATGCTAATATCCTGAACTGTTTTAAGCAGAATGAAGGAAACAAAGAGAAAATCAAATGTGGCTTAATTAATCATTGGGGCGCTTAGGAGCATCCCGTTGCAAACCTCATAAATAATTGGGGAGCTTGAAAGAATTGAAATAACTTTGATGACATCATTTTTAGAATAAACAGAATAACAGAACCAATAAAGAGATGATTTTCTGTCACTAATACAACAGAGAGCAAGAAAGTGGTCATATACATGATCTCCAGCAAGACGAAGATCATGTGCAACAACCTCGTCGGGAATAAAAACACTGAGGTGAAAATTGAGGTCGCAGAACCAGAGAAAGTAGATTACTACATCTACCTAGGACAGCAAATCTCGATACCCTCAAAAGAAGACGAAATCAAGCGAAGAATCAGCCTACGATGGCAAGCCTTTAGCAGAGGAAGTTCAACTTTCGAAAACTAAAAGATCCCATCAATCTTGCCAAGGAGGGTATAAAACCATTGCATCCCAACAGTCACTTATGGAGCTGAAACATGGAACTTAACTAAGAGAAAGACCTGCAAATTGAGAACCATGCAACGTGTGAAAAGATTATGCTCTATCTCAAATGTCATGGATATCACAGAATCCATTAAAAATTCAAATAACAATGGATCGGCCATGTTGCAAGAATTGCAGAAAACCAATGGACACCACGACTTATGACATGGATCCTAAGCAATCACATGCACAACTGAGGCCTGCAGAGTATTAGATCGAGAGACGAGCTAGACAAATTCAGAATTACTTGCTCTGCGACACCCACGATAGAGAAGTGTGGCAACTCCTGGGGAAGGTAAATGTCTAACAACGGACGTTAAAAAACTGATGATGACGGTGCTGATGATGATGATGATGCAACGAAAAACCACTGCATTTCGGTTTGGACAATTCATGAAAAACCTAATAATGCTTATTGTCGACGATTGTTAAAGATAGTATCTCGTTTACCTACTTGTGAATCAATGCAGAAATACGAGATGAAAAGCGTGCAAATATCTGCTGAAACTCCATGAAAATAGAGATCGACTACGGAAGAGACCATTAACTTCAAATGTTATAATACTTTAAAAAAATCAGAGCAATCAGGAGAACTATTTTCCAAATAGAAATCGTCAACAAAAGCTGCCACCGAAACTGTATTAGTAGGTTTCTTCACTTGGTCTCGCTGATTGGCTGGCTGTGTATACATCACGCGTAATTGCCGTACCAACGGAGCCAAAGGACTGGAAATATCATCATTCACTCTTCGTTAATTTTAGGAGGAAACCTTTTCCTTTCAAGCCCTTCCAAATTGGTTCTTAGTAGGGATTTCATTTTGAAAGTATGTTCCTACTACATTGGTCGCTTAACTATCTGTCCACCTGTTTTTTTTTTTGTTTTTGTTTTTCTAATTACACATTATTAGAGATCACTGCCAAACAGAAGCTGGAAGAAGTGATTAATTCATTACCAACACATTTTTCCCAATTTTTCAATTGATCACCCCAATACGCCATACTGTGAAAAGACATTGGTGATATGGTGGTTTCTATTGAATGATTAACCTGGCCTGGCTCCATAAACATTTTATTTGAATTTCTACACGTGAAACGCATCATTTATTTTTTTGATATTCAAATCCGAAATTTGCTGTCATCATGACATTTTTTTTCTGTTTCCAACTTTGCAACGTATATTTTCATCTCAACAACTGCAACAACCATCTCTGCTGTCGATGAAAAATCTTCATCTTAAACAAGAGCAATCGAGACATTCATGACAGTCTGATTACTAATAACAACAATTCCAAAGCTGACTCCTTAGGCAACCGTTTAGAGGTAGAGATGTTTCAGTGGGCTATACCCATGCCCGCTTTTCCAACAAATACTATTCTATTTTCTGAACTTCAACTAGTGAAAAGTACTTCCTTTAAACATTTCAAGAGGAAATGCTTTGAAATGACAAGTTGAACATGTTATAACGTATAAAAAGGATATATTCTCCTTCTTTAAAACAATACAAAAAACAGATTCTGTTAAAAAGCTGCAACGTTTAAGATAAAGAAATCTTTGACTGCAACATTTGGCAACATTTATCACTGTGATAAAAAAATTATTAATTAGATAAATATATTCTCCCCGTTGATCTATCAAATCAATCATGGTTAAAACGCTCGAAACAAGAATTTAAAAAAAAATCAATAGTCATTAAATCAGGAATGATATGAAACATTTCATCTGAAATACGATATAACTCATTGGAAACTCGGATATATATATATATATATATATATATATATATATATATATATATATATATATATATATATATCCTACCTCTGAGCGACGGAACTGGACGGTCAGGATGGCAGAATTTAAACGATATATTTATTATAGGTTAAATTCTCCGTCCACCAAAGTGCTATACTCCTATGGAAGAGCATTGAATGTAAACAATAAGTGAAACGGACTCAGAAGTATGAGTGCATGGATATTTTGTTTATTAATAACTTAATCTATAAATGAATTAATTGGTGTGCTAAACATGTTTTGGTAGGTATTCCCATGCTGCGTGTGAGTGTGTGTGTGTACGTATACCATTCATTGGTTAAAAGTTTCCCGTAGAAAACAAATTAACCGTTAGATTTTTTTCTTTGTAAGCAAAAATTAGAATTAAATCCTTTAGGGTCATCCATATGTGTGGGACTTTGTTCTATCTATGATGAAGTACGTGTTCTTATGTGGGAAGATGTAATAGCTGCAGCAATAGTGGGTCTTGGGAAGTCCTTAAGGTGTCAGGGTTGAAGGATAGCGGTTCATCAGTGGATTGTGTGGGTAGTTGGGGATAGTAAAGGTGTTGGGTTGAGGATGTCAAGGAACTTGTATTATCCTTTCGCTGAAAGTACGTTTGCTCTGATCAGTACAAATTGAATACCATACAGATAGGGGTCTGAATGACCGTGAAGTTTCCAATATCGTGTGTAAATGAAGGAGGATAGGATGAGGGTGTGAGGTTGTTACTAGGAGGATTATCATCCAGAGATCTATGGGGTTGGACTTGTTAAGTTTTGCGTTAAGTCCATTAGGGAATAGAGTTTTATGTTTGCTGATCAACTCATCTTTATTGGTTTCTACAATTTTACTTATGTCAGTGGGTATATTTTTTCCAATTCTTCAATGATTGTGAATCTAGTGTACGCAGCAAAATTGTGTCGGGGGTGCAGAAATGTAGTTCTGCGGGGAGTGGACTGAGGTGGTTTCCTTGGATTTGATTATGTGTCAATAGTTATTAAGTGTAAAGTTGAATTGCCACTCAGGCTTGCATATGTCTTGTAAATCTAATCAATTACATTTTAGGAACTGTATAATATTTTTGCTACGACGGTTATGCTATGGTATAAGTTGGAAATATCGTTAATGGTAGAGCTAGTGAAGATGCAAATGTACTGCAGGGTGGTTGCAGCATAGGCTACATCTTTTATTGCACGCTTAAAAGGAATTTAGTGGTTTTAGGGATGTTGTTAAGTGAGACTTCATTGTTTATCATATCGTCGCTGCCATTCATATCTTTGATGATTTAAGGTCTGTAGTCGATAACACAAGGTTCTACGAATATTTCTTTGAGATCTGTATAAAGTGAGAGGATATTCCATCCCTCGTAATAATATGTGCTTAGGGTGGGAGTGTGTTGTTGAAGGTGGTTATAAGTGGTACGTGGTCATGTTTATTATTGCTGGAGAGTTTAAGGTTTTCTTTGGTGGTTATGGTCGCCGTCTTTTTTTATTTAGTTATTTGTACACTTTTGTGAATATCTTCGTTTAGTGGAATGTTGTTCGAGGTTATGGTTTTTTCTGTTGAATTTACTATCTGTACAGCTGTTTCGTAATTTTAAGTCCTTGTGAAAATGGTATTTTTTTCAGGTGTTTGGGGCGGGCTAATTTAAAATGAAGGTAATTGTGAGTGTCTGTGGCTTTTGTGTTGAGGGTGAGTTGGAGGTTTTCATTACTATCTTAGTATGTGCAGGTGTCTAGGAGAGCTACAAAGTCAGAAGATGACGCATCATCAAATTTAATCGAACCACGTCAAGAATTTGCATGTGCAAAATAAATTCTTTAGTTTGGCGTCATCTGTGTATATGTAAAAAGATGTCATATATATATATATATATATATATATATATATATATATATATATGTGTATATATATATATATATATAATTGAAGATGCAATACTTGTCTATCTCCGGGTATATGAGGGTTTCTTCACATTTGCCAATGAAATTGTTATTGTTAGCAATGGTAAGGGGACCGCTACTGTGCCCATGACACAGCCTTTCACCCGGATAAAGTGTCCATTATTGAAGCTAAAGCTATTGAGAGTTTGAATGTGTTGCATAAGAGGGGTAATTGTTTCAGTTCTGGGTTCTTTAGTCGTTCTATTGTTAAGGGTTTACTTTGAGGGCAAGAGAGTTTCTTCCCGTTTGATGTTAGAGTACAGAGATTTGGGCACAAACATTTTTATAATTTAGTTGTGTGATAGTTATTAGAGGAGATGACCAGTCTATTTAGGTTATTTGGTTTGTTGTGCATTTTTTGAAGTAGGTAAAACATAGCAAGTTTTGTTGAGATGGGTTTAAGTGTATTCTATGTTGTTTTTTTTTTAAATCATCATGTTGGTATTGCATGGAAGGGATCTTTAGGGAGTTCTTTGTAAAATT
>OY735229.1:32718521-32763521 GCA_963457665.1 Thysanoteuthis rhombus | reverse complement strand
CAGTCGTTCATGAAATCTCTGCAAAGACACACGCGCTTCAGATGATGAATTTGAACCACTAACGAGTGTAATATGTCACTTTTTACAGAAATATGGCTGTTGAGTTGCAAAAAAACGATCGTTTTATATCTATCATCGTATGTCTTTGTTTAAAATTATCTCATTCAAAATGATCCCTTCTTATAACAGTTTTTCTCTGAGAATCGTCATATTTTAGCTTAAACTCAGACTGTTCCAGGACATACCCACCAGGTGTTTTGTCCACATAAATCACTCAAACATGTTGCAATTAACAATAACCAGAAATTTTAAAATTGTGTCTCAATTCTACTCATTAGAAAAGATGTGAAAGATGATATGAAATCTCACTTCACCATTCAACTTTGGTATACGAAAAACGTGACACCAGGTCATGTTGAATACCTTCACAGAAATTACCTCCCATGTTATGATTTTATACTTTTTTATGATGTGATCGCTAATACTTGATACGAGTATGGTGGCTCTATGTAGGAGAGCACAATCATGAATCCTGGATTGAGCAAATGTGCGTATGAAGGACCGAGTGCACTGTCCAACCGTAGCCTTACAAGATGTTCCGATATTGACGCAAGAGCATGTTGAAACGACTACTGAACATTTTTGTCGCTGCATACAGCATCTGGCTTTCCAGAACTGTCATCCATCCGGACAATTATCAGGCTTGACAGTGCTTAACTTCATTGATCTCACGAGAACCAGTGTACCCAAAGGTATTTGGTCTTGGGTTATCATATACACTGAAGTATTGAAATATCATCCACAATTCTCTTGCGTACACTTAAACCAATTTTTTTCTCTCTAGTAAAAACGCTTCCAGTCCCCTACACTTGGACTTACTCGGCCTAATAGTTCATCTACCATTGGAGACAAACTCTGAGAAGCCAATTATACAATGGATGCCCTGAAAGAAGCTCAACAAAGCCACTCTATTCATCAGTAATTGATCTCGCTCTAGCAAAATGCGTTTTCACAAATCAGATTAAATACCCTATTTTTGGCCATTAGAATACACTTAAGTTGTTTAGCTATAGATAACTAGAGATTTGAGTGCCCAGAGGGTTAGGCTCCTCGAAAATCCCTCTCCAATATAAAGAGAAATGTGATGAAAAAAGAAAATTTACTATAAACATGCACAATTAGAGCAATTACTTGATTTGTTCAAAAACAAACCCAAAGGCTGAATTATTATATATGCATTTTATAGATGTTAAAATATAGTCTTGATGTTTTATATTGTCTGTGGAAATGCAGTAAATGAGCTATAATTCATAAAGATTTTTGCCCCTTCAAATGGAAGCCTCCGGAGACTCGTTCAAATAACCCCCTCCCGCAATGGATCCAAGGCATGAGCTAAAATTGGATTAAAGATCATGTTTCAAGTCTCCATAATCACAGTTCATAGATCTTTCTCAAGTCAACTGTCTGTTTTAGAGTAATAGACTCTCAGGTGGCTTGAAGGGGGAGGCGTGGAGTGAAAGAAAAGGTAAATAAAAACTTAATTGGCCTTTACGTGTTGTTATCGTCTGTGCTGTTGATAGTTCTCGGTCCCCTGACGTAGATAGGTAGCGTTCAAGCACCTGCGCCCCAATTATCGACTTCTGTGGAGGCATTGGCTCAGTAACAGGTGTTGTTTCATGAGCAAAAAAAAAAAATATGATAGAAGAAAGGACCGCGACTGACTGATGTTTTACGCTAATATGTTTATTTTAAATATGTGTTAGTGTTACTTGGTATGGATGCTTTTCCCAGGAAACGATAACATGCACAAATGTGCCAACTAATCTACCTCAGTCTTTTCTTGTATCTCTCTCTCTCTCATCTATCTATCTATCTATCTATTTATCTATCTATCTTTCTATCAAACTATATATATATATATATATATATATATATATATATATATATAATAAACACACGCACACATATGTATATATGTATATGTATATATATATATATATATACATATATATATATATACATATATATATACGTGTGTATGTTTTCATTATATATATATGTTTATTATACATGTGTGTGTGTGTTTATATATACATATATATATATGTGTATCTATACACACACACATACACACACACACACATGCAAACACACACACACACACACACACACACACACACACACACACACATATATATATATATATATATATATATATATATACACATACATACATTACGAAATCTTTGGTACCCGAATCTATGCTATACTCGAATGCATGCAGAATATCTTTTGATTTAATCCACCTCACTAAGAAATATATTCAACTTATACGACTTGCTAACTGTGAAAAATGAAATAAATGAAGCAAATAACTCAGTAGTCCGTGAACGGAGCTATAATATCTTCGATTTTCAGTTCAGGTAGTTTTTTTATTCCCTAAGTCCGAAGAACAATTCATGTGGAACATGTTTAAACAAATGTGACCTCACGAAATTCCACGAATAAACTTGTATAGCTTTCTCACCTTAAAACTACAAAGAAATATAAAGCACCGCTTACTTTTACAAACCAGTTAAGTCTCAGTTGCCATGTTTAGGCTGTTTATGTATTCCAATATTTATGAATCTATCTATGAATACATCTGTATTCCACCCAAACCCAAACGTTGAGAGTAGAAACTTGAAATACTCACCCCTTTATGGTGTGTGAAGTAGCCTGCAATAATTGTTATGTCGAATGATTTCCTATCTGTCGTACAAACTATGCCTTAGAAGTATTTTCGTGACTTCTCCTCAGTGTTGGCTTTGTAAATTCTTTCTGTCTATATATAGATATATATTTTCTGATAAAACATTTATAATCTGTAATTTCTAATCATTTTTATTACGTACAGCACACACTTTTACTTCATTACATCACATTGCCTCGTTTGCTAACGATTAAATAACACAAATGTAGATCTCATACAATTGCCGGTTATCAAATATTTAGGGCACATTAGATTTCTCGAGAACCACCGATCCCGTCAACTTTGAACGCAAAACTATAATGCCTGGTCTACAGACTAAAAAAAAAAGATATTTACTAATTGGTGTCATGTTGATGTATACGGACAGATATTTCTTTTATCATAGTAAGATGGTTTAGAAAGTTTTTGTATATTTTTTTTGTCTCTGCTGTGTACAAACTCACAGAAATACATGAAAATTATAGGCTTTCAACGAATACAAAGCATCTCTCGCAGAATTGATTTCACCAAGGCTCCTCAACCAGAGACTCCGAAGTACCACCAGACATTCAAGAGCCTCACAATTTTCCACGTCCACAAGATAACGCTACGTTGGGTTTATGAAGTACAAAACATTGATCACGGCTGTACATATATCCGTACATCCATTTCCTAAAAACGAAACATGTCTCAATACATACACACATACTTCAACAAAACTCTAACGGATTAAATACGTGAATCCAATTAAAATGTTTACACTTAATGACTAATTTAGAGAATCAATGTTTTGAATGGTTTTATCGATCAAAATCTAAAGTAGTTTTATTGTTTTTTGGAAATGGAAAAATCTTATCGGTAACAGAACGTAATTACTTCTCTTTCCGGCGACAATTTCCTGGACAGAGTGTTGTTATTATTATGCATCAATACATTCATGTCAGTTTTTTTTTGTGTTTGTTGCTTTATTGGATATTATGTCGCCTGGCCAAGTGATTAAAAAACGTTGGTGAAACCCATCTGGTTTTCCGGAAGTCGTGAGTTCGGTTTTTAAATTATGGAATATAGTACTAAACAAGTAATGTGGAACATTGTAATCTACATATAAAACGAATTGTTTATCATTTTTAATTTCGTGTTAGCAACCATAGCGTCTGCGCTGGGGCAAGGGTTTCGCTGATGAACTATCCACTACTGGAAACAGATGACTCTTACGATGAAGAGAGTTCTTTAATTTTCCTTCCTCCTCATTCATTTTAACCAGTCCTTCCTATGCTATACAGGTGTAATTTCGAGTCTCGCTGAGAACTTTTTTCCCCAAAATTAAGTTTGCTCCCTGCCATAAATCACCAGCTTAAGTTGAAAAGAAATAGGATTAAGGAAAGTCGTAGTAACAAATTAATATTGATTTTTCTGCACTGGTCATCATCATCATCATCATCATCATCATCAGCATCAGTCTTTTAGCGTCCTCAACATTCGCCAGTCTTCTCTATCAAGAGTGCTGTGGAGCCAACACTTTGTAAACTTGTCTTATTCGTCATGACATCTTATTTTTAGCCGGCCACTATTTTGTGTTTGGTCTCAAGGGATCCATGTTGCAGGTCGTAGTGTCCAGCGTTTATCAGACATTCTAACAACGTTACAAGCCCATTGCCATTTAATTTTTTTCAATGTTCTCTTTGACATCTCTCTTTGTTTTCTGAGATAATATGCTGTCGCCATTGATGTTGAGCTTGGTTCACACCTGTGCTGTTTTTCTCTGGAATTAACTGAGGAAATGGTCGAACAGAGTTTAGAATAGTGTCAAAAATTGGGATAAAGTGTTGTTACTATAATACAATGAGTATTTCAGACCATTTAACTTGCTTTTACTGATTTCATCACGACGTTTCGGTCATTACACTAAAGATTCGATCAAACTTCGTTAAAATCAAGGATTGTTAAATAAAACTTTGTGATGAAAAATGAACATTTTATATAAATAGATAATCAATTGGAAAAGAAAAAACGACTCCAGGGCCCACTAATAATTCATGATTCATGTACCCACAAATACATCTTTGTTATCTAGTGATGTTTTGGGGAATTCAGCAAAACTATCATTAATAAAGTTTAGGGGAGTATTGTCCAACTGGGACCAAGGAGCGCTTTCAAACAATCTCCTCTACAGTCCATTGTTGCATACAAAATTTCTCCGGGGTTCGCGACACTTCTCCATCTCGGGAGTTGAGAAGCCAAATACTCTCTGGGTCCGTCGAATTAGTCTGTCAACCTTATACTCTGCCAGCATCGGTTTGTGCATGTAACCTTTTGGATCCATGTTATGAGTTGTGATGTCCATTGGTTGTCTGCAATTCTTGCAGGATGACAAGCCCATTATATATACATATATATACTAATACACTAATACAACCATACATATCTTTTTCCAAAGAAATGGATATAAAAATTGATAGAAATCTTTACAAATTTGTTACTTTGACACTTTATTTGACATGACTTCCCGTCAATACAAGATTATGGTATCATTTGGCCAATACAAATGAATGAATAAAATTAAAGAAATCGGCCTGCTGCAGGAGTGCAGCCTGTAAACGTTACATGGCCGCTTCAACCTAGTGTCACTGATACCATTCAGCTTAAGAGTTACAGTAATGCCTCCAAATCTGCTTCGTCCGAATTCTCATTTTGTCCATTCACGGTCTATATCTGCTCTATCTGTTTCTCAAAGCTGACAATTACATTATTGATAAATTGATTCATGAGACGATAGTCATATATATATATATATATATATATATATATATATATATATATATATATATATATACACATATATATATATATACTTATATATACACCCAAATATATATATATATATATAGTCATATATATATATATATACATATATATATAGTTATATATACATATATAGTCATATATATATATATATATATATATATATATATATATATATATATATATATATATATATATATATATATATAATCATAAATGTGTTGTATTACTTTGAAACTTTGAGCTAAACAGCAGCATAAGTGACTTTAATTGTTTACTCTATCCACGCTGATATATATATATATATATATATATATATATATATATATATATATATAGAGAGAGAGAGAGAGAGAGAGATGGATAGATGGATAGATAGATAGATAGAGAGACTTTAATTGTTTACTCTATCCACGCTGATATATATATATATATATATACATATATATATATATATATATATATATATATATATATATATATATATATATATATAGAGAGAGAGAGAGAGAGAGAGAGAGAGAGAGAGAGAGATGGATAGATGGATAGATAGATAGATAGAGAGAGATGGATAGAGAAAGAGAGAGATAGAGAAAGAGAGAATGAGCAAGACAGAGAGAAAGAATGAGCAAGATATATAGAGAGAGAAATAAAAAAAGAATATTTTG
This sequence comes from Thysanoteuthis rhombus, assembly GCA_963457665.1. Classification (NCBI taxonomy): domain Eukaryota; kingdom Metazoa; phylum Mollusca; class Cephalopoda; order Oegopsida; family Thysanoteuthidae; genus Thysanoteuthis; species Thysanoteuthis major. The sequence goes on along the minus strand of OY735229.1, from coordinate 32,757,320 downwards.
CTGTTCTCTCACCGAACCTGTGTCCTTTCTTTCAAAATTGAGAACCGGAAACTAGTGCCATCGGATTCAAACAAAACGCACATCTTCCTTTCACCGTAATGGTTAGGGTGGATCAACCAGTGTGAACTGCTTTTGATATCATGCATTCTTGGCTAGTTTCACATCCAATAGTACACCTTTCATAAGAACAATTTTTTCTATGCTTTTTCTTGCACCATTACAAAAAGGCACCAGTGAATCTGTATGCACAAACGTACACTGATGAGCGCCGAAACATGCCATTTTCAAAAAAGAAGTTCAACAAGAAATGTTATTTGTACAATAGACTCATGATGTTGTTACGAAAATCTTTTTTCTCGTTTCCTTTTCGGGGAAGAATATTTATGGAAAATATATCCGAATGAAGAGTACAATTGTAAAAAAGAAAAAAATGAAGTTACGCCCACCCCTGCGTGCAAGCTCCCAACAATACAAATATGAATATGCATATAAAGATATGGACATACCAATTGATAGAAGATACAAATACACGAGTATGCGTTTGGTTGTTAAAAAAAATATTGGTATTTTTTGGCATATGAATATATGTTTGTGGATGAACAATAACACCGGGAGACACACAAAAACTCACATCTATACAAACGTACATATATCCAATCTCTCAAATACAAATAATATATATATATATATATATATATATATATATATATATATATATATGTGTCTGTGTGTCTGTGTGTCTGTGTGAAAATTTCAAGGAATTTGACCATGAAAAGAACGTCTTATGCCAAATCATATTTCCTGCAGTCATCTCACTCGTGAGACATCCCATTAGTTTAGAGAAAAAACGTATTGCTCAAGAAAGATACCATGGAAACTAAATTTTACATTAGTGTAGGTGTGATTTTCGAATCCACCAAATTTTTGGTAGTAACTTTTCACTGTGCGAAATTCGAACCATGTAGTCCATAAAGAAGCATTATATTGTGCAATCGAACAATAAATTTTGTGAGTACATTTGGATTGAAGACTTATTCATATGTAAAAAATGATTATCATATAGTGGTCAGGATGTAAAAAGTGACTTTGATTCGATAATAAATGATTTGATACTGCTTAGAAATATAAAAAAAAAGTCTAAATATGAGAAATGTTTGAAATCTAATGATCTTATTAACGTTATTAACATTGTGTCATTTGAGAACCTTTTTCAAATAAGCGTCAACTTGTGGATCAGTCTAATCATTCAAATACATATCATGACGGCGTCTGGAATGATATGATAAAACCTTCCCATTGGTCAATGCAATTTTTGTGGGGGCTGCACCCATAATGAAGGAGTTTCTATGGCGTGACAATCGAAACACACACACACACAAATTTCGAGTGACTTTTCACTCAGATGAATATAAATACGCATACACGTTCGTAGGAACATATTGCTTTGCTCTCGATCCCCGTAATTGAATTGTTCACAAAAATACATATGTTGATTTCATTTAATGTGTGAATACACAGTCATATATACAGTAGGGAACTAAATGATAAGTTACAGTTATTGACCATTAAATTTGAAGCAGTGCATCTCAGATCAGGATGGACAGTATAAATCGGAATAAACACTATCGGAATGTACATATTCTTCTTTACTTGAAACAAGTCGATTTTCACAGGAGCAGAGATTCTGGTGTCCAAGCACCGAGGGAATACCCGCAGGCTTTTCAGCTCCTGTCTGGTTGTTGAAGACCTTCCCTTGCAGAATTGGTCGGAAAGCTACAAAAACAGTAACGGGTGGTAGAGAAGTCAGATGAGTAGGGTGAGTGAGGTAGTTTCGTAGCTCAGTTCTTCAAATTTCAACGGTGGTTTTGCTTTCCATTTAGGGCGATCGGCACGACATATTGCTTTTTTTTTCTTTTCCTTTTCCAGTTTGGTGCGATTGTTGAAAAACCTTTGAACGATCAATATTTAGTTCCTTTTCAATCTCCCTAGATGCTTTTCGTGGGTCTGTCTCAATTATAATCCTCAATTAAATGTTGTCACTCAAAGGTAGAAGTTCCAATTTTTAAAATACTTGTCTCCATTTTGAAATCTTTGGAATCAATGTTAAGCTCGCCTGGCCAATTATTTGGTTGATATTGCAAGTTGTCACTCAATGTCCTGTCGTTAACTCATAGAAAACGATTGCCTTTTCCACCTTTTCACAACCTCAAGGGAAAAAAGAATAAATATTGAAAAGAATAAGTTCACCTTGAAGGAATGAAGTAAAACAAAAACCTTTAAATGGCACCTGAACATAGTTTATGATAGTTCATGCCAAAAAAAGTGTTAAATTTTGAAATAACAAAACTGCAGTCATTTTTGTGCCAATCTGATATTATATATATATATATATATATATATATATATATATATATATATATATATATATATATATATATATATATATATATATATAAAGGATAATATTGAATGATTGTATTCATTGAAACAAACTACTTAGATAAATATTCGTTTACAACTTATCCTCTCACTATCAGTATATATTTTGTAGAATCTATAGTTCAATCAGGAGAAAAATCTCAAAAGAAATCTTCCCTTAAAGACTTTTTTTCGTGTCTTCTCTTGTAACTTTGGAGGCATTTCATCAGATACTTTAAGTGAGAGTTATGATAACAATATCATAGCAATACTTGTGTGAGGCGGACCAAATATAGTGCAATATCGGAAAAACACGGTTATAATGATTAAGCATAATACCAATGGTTATCATACAATTTCAAAGTGATATGAATTATTTCTTCAGCCAAACGTCTTTCCGGATCACATTTATTGGTAAGTTAGTGGTATGATCTATTGGTATAATGGTATACTTTCTGCAATGACCCAAGAATAAAGTTTGACGGCTCAACTTGACAGAAGTGAGGGTCTTATTCTTCGTTCGATTTTCTTTTAAAAATGGTGTTCTAAAAGTCGATGGTCTGCAGAATCATTCATGTGTAGATCAGTTTGGATAAAATTATTTTAGATAAATGGTTGAAAATGCACTGTTTAATAAAATTCTAAAAGAAAAAAGGGAACGAAACTCTTCGGATTTCTTTAAATATGATACGGTAAACCTAAAACAAAACTCAAAATTTTCAATCCGTCATATATCTTAAGTCAAAAATCAATTGTAAAAAAAAAAAAAATTATTATTACGTTCTGCACCAAGAAACGACATTCGAACGTCACACATCAAAGTTCCAATGACATGGAGCGTTTTTCGAACGATTTTCAGTTTATTTTAAATTTTAGAGTAAAAATCAATTATTATTCCCTTATAACAGAATTATTCAGCAAATCAACTTAAACGCACACATACCTACAAAGATTTTGGGATCACCACAATCACATTATCCGATCAAATTCACTCTCGTAATTCATTAGGGTTAGAATGATTTGCAGTCTTGTTGAAGACTATCAAAAGCATGCTCACAAATGTGTAATGTATCATGTTAACAGGTAATATCGAAGTAAACAGGATCGAATAGCAGAAAAAGTTGAAGAAAGGATCGCCAAAAACCTTTAATCTAAAAAAAAAGACACATCAGATTTCTAATAATAGAATACCCTTAGAGTTGAAAAGACAACAGAAAATTGTTTCCCTATGTTGATCACCAAAAGTTTTTAAAAATCTCCCATACCCCTAATGGTGATTCCCAAAAGTGTGAAAAAATATCCCCCTTAATTTTGATCCCCAAAGTTGCCCCCACCCTGATTTTGACTATTTTTGTTTTAAGTGCTGCATTGTACTTAACACCGTTTTAGAGGTTGCTAATCGTTCTACGTCTTCGGACGACAGCCCAGGAGGGACATCCGATCGGAGACACTAGAAGCAATTAATTAAAATATATTGAAGTGCAAAATTTGGTGTTGCTAGCAGAAGAGCCGTTTTTTTAATGAGATGTTCTCAAATGTAATATGTGCATGTGTATGACGTGAAGGCAGGATTTTATATTCCAATAATCAAGTAAAAAGGCCAAACTCAAAGAAAAATGGACGCTTCTTCCAAGCTTACAGAAATTCAAATATCTACTATGTACCCCAATAACATGCAACATGTATCCATATATTCCCCACGTGCTGTCGTTTTTGACGGTAGCTTAGCGCATATGTAATATCTATAATATTCAGGTAAAGTGTCATAATGCAATCACTACCAAGTTCATCTATTAGACCGGTATTATTATTGCAATGAGTTCAATAGTCAACAAGCGTTCCAATGACGTGGCCCAATGACAAAATAATGTAAGCACAGTCAATAAGAATCCTTACTAGATACATTTGGACATTCAGAAGCAGTGGTTCCCGACCTCGGGGACCTACAGATATTACAGGGTATCCGTAAGCTGGCTGAGTGATCAGATATTTAAAAAAAAAAAAAGCTGTGGATCTGTGATCTTGTTAAGTAGGTAGACCCCCGAATGCCTTGGATCCGTGAGAGAATTCATTTAAATAAGAGGGTAAAGGAAAGGTTCTAATTTATTTCGCCCATGTTAAGTCAGTCACCAGTCTCTGTGGGTCACTTTCCGGTTACAGTTATGTTTCCCTGTAACCGACACGACAAGAGAGAAGCCTTACCCATCAACGTGATTTCACATCCGAAATGCAGCCTCGAGATTATTGGTTTGTGCATCAGCGCCTATACGCAGGAATGTTACTGGAAAATGAAATAGGCGAGCTCCGAAAATGTCCAGGAAATTAGTTCCATTACAAAGCGAATAAGATTGTTGATTGAGACTCGCCTTTACATTGTGGACACACCGTGTGAGTCCACATGTTGTGAGGGCTGGCCATTTCCTGTGGCACATGTACATTACGTACTAGAACACGGAGGAAATGCATAAAAAGTGTGCGTCCGGGCTAACCAAGCCAGGAAAGCCAAGTTCAGTGTAAGCAAGTCAAGGGAAAATTATCAGCTAACAAAAAAAACGAAGACAAAGACCCGCTTTCGGGAAACATGATAGATGCAATACATCAGTTAACATATGCATCGGATCGGCATCTCTGTCTTTAGCAAGCAATGTTCCAATTGATTGTGAACTTTTCACTGTACTTCACCAATAGCTAGACAAAGAGCGAGGCACAATGTCGTTTTTTCATATCTCCGTCTATATATATATATATATATATATATATATATATATATATATATATGTTATTGTGTTTGTGTGTGTGTCTGTGTGTGCGTCTCTGTGTCTCTGTGTCAATGCATACTTTAAGGAAATGAGATATGATTTGACGAAATGATTATAAATTGCCTTATATGAAATAAAGACTATCATAAAGAAAAAAATACAATTTTTTTACAGCATCCCCATTTTCAATAAGTGTTCATTCTATTTACGTTGCCTTTGCCAAATGATAGATCAATGGTGTAACAATGGGAGATCATTTCAGATGAGACCACACACTGTGGTAATGATTTATCTGCAATGATTGCAAATTCAATAAACAATATGCAAAGACAAGTATGAACAGTTGGATTGTACTAAATCCTGTAATATTTTGTGGGACTGCTTCTCTGGTGATGGTTGTTAAACGTCAAATGAGAAAAATGATAACATTTGAGAATAACCAAATCTGGAAATGGGAAGGAGATGGTGTTCCTATTTGTTTATCAAATTAATCATACATAGACATTCACCCACACACACACACACACATATACATTAATGCATATATATATATATATATATATATATATATATATATATATATATATATATATATGATAAATCATTTTTCTCTAATAAACCCCAAATAAAATCTATGTTGAATATACCAAGCTACTTATGTAACAAACTCATCATACACTTGATACTCTATCATATTTTATTACGCTGTATTCTTGATACACACACACACACACACACACACACACACATATATATATATATATATATATATATATATATATATATATACATATATATATATATGTATGTATATATATATATATATATATATATATATATATATAGTACATGGTGCTTGCTTCGTCACTTCAAAATGAAGTAAGTTACTTTATTTGATTTTTATTCTTATATATATATATATATATATATATATGTATATATATATATATATATATATGTATATATATATATATATATATATATATATATGTATATGATAAGATAAAATACATATAATCAATCAATTTCAAAATAAATAAATATACATATATATGTGCATTTGTGTGAGTGCACAATCAGTAGCGGTTTGCAACGATAGATACTGATGTGTCCAATCGGTTTCGATTCACGGTAGTAGTAAAGAGCTTGGAAATCCCTTCAATTGGATAAATATCTTTAGTCTTCAAGTCGGTAATTGAATTCATCCTGAGAAATTTACCGATGTTTTTTTTTTTGTTTTTTTTGAAGAAGAAGATATGCCTCCTGCGAGCTTGCATCCTGCCAAGGTTGTACTCATAAAACTTGTGGGAATAAAGTCTCGGTTTCGACCAGGCTTGAGATTTGCAAGGATCTCTAAACAGAAACCGGGAGTTCGTCACCATTCTCCTCACTCTGTTATTGCTTGGTGTTCATAGAAAATATTCATGTGCTATATAGTGAATAAGAATATCTACAAGAGTGTGCAAAGGTTTCCAGCGCCTCTTTTTGAATACACCGACGAAAAACCGGTTTAGAACACACATAATGTATGGAATCTTTGTGAATTTGAGATAAACACTCTATTGATTTCCAACACTTCATTGTGAAATGGCTAGATGTTCACACAGAAACCAAAAGAATATGAAAGAGGACTTTTATTTTTTGTATATTTCGATGCAACGCATCCAGTTATTTGTATGGAAGAGACCCGAGTCATCCGGCATATTTGTGTTTTGAGGAATTCAATGTGTAAAATTGAAAAAAGAAATGGTGATTATATGGAATAAAAAAGAAAGAAAGAAAGAAAAAGAAATTGAAGACAAAAGAGGAATTTTTTTTCTCTGAGGCTTCATTTTGAAGTAAAGACAAATTCACAAAAGGAAGACTATTTTGCAAAAAAGACAGAAGGAAAGTCATCTTGTAAGAGAGAAAAAATAGAAAAAAAAGAAACCATCGACAAAACTTAGAAACAAGGAAAAGAGAATTAAAATATTGTAAGAAAGAAAGAAAAAGAAAACATACAAAGAAATTTCCAAAAGCAGGAATGAAAAATGGAATGTCTTGGTAGGGTAAGAAAGAAAATCATCTCGGAAGGAGAAAGCGAACCTAGGGAAAAGAAAAAAGAAAAAAACGAAAGAAAAAGAGTCATGGAAATGTAAAGAAGGGAAAAATACGAAAACGGAGGTAAACAGGTATGGTTAAAAACTGTCACGTGACCAATACATTTTAGCAGCAGGCCTTGTTGGACGTGATGAACTTTTAAGAAATGGAAAAGGGGTGATCAATGAATCAGTTATTTCTCTTACTTTTTTCCTGTTAGTGATAGCTAAAATGTGTGAAATTTCAAAAAATTGACAGGAGCTTCAAAACGACATTTTTTTTTCATTTGTATATATTAAAGAGTATATGTTTAAAAATTCGACCATTTAGCAACATTGGTAGGGCCCATACTCGCAATCGATTGTCAGATGGTTCAATTTAAAAACTGAAAAACCGATTTTGACAGTCATCTTAACAGTCCTGGTTGACAGTTTCTGATAGAAATATATAAATTAAGGTAGGCATGAATGATCAAAATTTTGAAAAAAATAATTTCGATGCGATTGCAGTCAATAGCAAAGCTTTTCTTTAGTGTTTTTCAATTTTCAATTTTGAATTGCATTTCTCCATGTTCACGTTTCAAAGATTTCTCACCTTAGGTAATCTAAAAGCACATATGCACCGATATGCACTGTAGAAAAAAAAGTAATCCACGTGATTAGGCTTTTCAGTTAGTTTCAAAGGAAAAAAGTAATGACGAATAGTACCATAAATATACACATGCATGTATTCCACTGAGCTCACGCAAACACTTTAACAAATACATATGTTGCTTGAACGTGAGGTGATCATGCAGAGAGTTGTTGATTTCATGATTCGGAGGTGAAAAGAAATTTACGAGAAAAAAAAAAAAAAGTTGTTACATCTCGAATATTTTCATCATTACGTTGGTATACTCGGATGCATTTCGTTGGTAGTCAATCACCTTTTTCAAAAACCTAGCAGCAATTGCAGAGAAAACTATATGCTATTCAAGATTCAAGAAGTGAGTGGTACGTTGTTTGTTGCTCAGTGGGAATAAAAGGAGTGATTGTATTTGTACTGACACTTACCCTTACTAACCCTTCCCCATGCAGACCCCGCCTCACAGACGCTCCCCCTCATTGACCCCTCTCATTTCAGACCGAACTGATTATCATCGAAACAGATGCAAGCAACACCCTTCCAATTCAAATAAACAACCAATAACAGAGAAATATTTTCATTTCATTGCTTGAAATTCAAACATGTAAACGTATATATATATATATATATATATATATACATATATATATATATATATATATATATATATATATATATATATATATATATATATATATATATATATATATATATATATATATATATATATATATATATATATATATATATATATATATATTCCCCATTTCAACGGTTTAAGGTCGGAAAAAACACTGTTCTGAATACTTACAATTGAACAATGATGATTTTATGATGAAGGGGAAAAAAGGTAATGGATTCACTTATATGTTGGCATGGGCAGATGTAATTGACTGGGGGTGAAAAAAAATAAGTCATATACTTTTGCACAATTCCTATTCCACCAGAATGTTCCATTTTAGAGTGTATATATATTAGGAATTTTATTGAAACCACTTTCCCATCAATTATACACACCTAGATTTCTATAACTACTATGACTAGATTTTCTGTCTTTAGATTTGGGGGAGAATAATGAATGAATGATGGTGATGATAAGGGTTGAGTCTTTTTTTACTCTTACTCAAGCATAAGGATCCTCATCTATCCCCCCCCCCGTCAATTACATGGCAAGGATCGAGAGGGAATGGAAAGAGAAAGGAACTACACGGAGCAGGGGAAACAATGCAATTTTAAAACCTCCTCTTTGACTGGGTAAAGTGTAGTCGTGTTGTCGGGTCAAGGATGCGAGGGTACTTCTCTCACTGTGGGACTGACCAACCCATGCCAACTGAATTTCTTCCAGACAGTACACTAGACGTTATTGTATAAACGATATCAAAAGACGGCGATGGACTATTCCTGGCGTGTAAATAAATTCTCGACACACCTGTAACCACATCATTGCCTCTTTCCCCGTGATTCTATGAAACGTTTACCCACTGTCGGTTTTCAACAGAAACACCATGGATTGATAACAGTGTAAAAGACCGAGGATGAAGTGGAGAAACTCTTGGCTGCACTTCACTTAATTCAGGAGACATTCTGGTTCTTTTGAGGCAAGATGGTAGGTAACAGTTGTCGGGTTCCCAGGGATTCGTGGTCCTAGGCGCCTCGCAAGTTCTCCATTTTGCATCCTTATTCTGAATATCTTCAAACAGACTACCTAGAATAACACCCATGGAAACAATAGCAACAAATGGGTTCCATGAGAACGTATCGATCGAAAAAACATTTAGCTAAGTTATTGAGGCAAACTTTCTAGACTGGCCGGACTTTTCAGGCGTAAGTATTTGAATTGTATGGCGCCTACTTAGAATCAACAAAGAATCATAAACGCGATATTACGTGCATCCTCACCGAATTCATAAATATACATAAGTATATACATAAATATACAGGTATGCGTATGTATGTGTGTGTATATATATATATATACATACATATATATATATATATATGTGTGTGTGTGTGTGTTGTGTGTGTTTATATGTGTGTGTGCATGCATGTGTGTGTGAGCGAGTTTATATAGATATATATATATGTGTGTCCGAGTGTGTGTATATATATGTATGTAAATATATATATGTATATAAAAGTATAAAAAGATATCCATATGCAATACACATGCTAAGGCCTGATATAAAACAACAAATTTCTTGTATGACGTAAGCTATATATACATATCAGAATATACCTGAAAAATATGGTTTATTTGATCAACACTGCTCGGGTGCCATAGTTATATAACTGTTTTGTTTTTTTTAAATCTCCCAAACAGTTACATGGTAAACAACAGAGAATTCCAGCAATTCCACAATGATACAAAAAAGTATAGATAGGCCTAAAAAAATTGACACTGGAGAAAATTATATGAGATACATTAACAGTTACGGGGAAATAAGTGATTGAATGACACAAAAATAAATGTGAAAACTTAAGAAAAGTTTGTAAATATATTATAGTATATATTTCAATTTGTAAAGCTTTCCAGACTGTGTGAGTATATATATATATATATATATATATATATATATATATATATATATATATATATATATATATATATATATATGTGCGTGTGTGTGTGTGTGTATTTGTGTGTGTGTGTATTTGTGTGTGTGTGTGTAGAATCACTAGATACTACTCATCCACTGTCAGGCAAAGGGCATTCCGATCTTTCCCCCCGGCGACAACGATTGCAAAACCTTTTGGTTTTGTCTTCCCAATCTGGTGGTCTTTTCGTACTACGTGTACTGTACCATGAACGCCAGTTGTTTGAACCTTTGCTCTTCCTGTTGTCAGTTCTTCTTGCTAAGCGTCCAGCACATCTCTGTTTTGTTCCTGATTATATGTGTAATAGCATTCACTTCAGTCCTCCTCCATATCCATGTTTATCCATCTCTATCTACCAGAATTATTCCTAACATTACTGGTCGAATAGCTTTCAGTTCGATTACAAGCTGCTTCAAAATTCGTTCTTTTATTTCCCATTTTCTGCATCCATAGGCTATACTGGTATTATTCATCCATCGTATAATTTATGTTTTGAGCACATTGTCAAAGAGCCTTCAGTAAATGTCTATTCATACCAAACGTGTTTCAACGGATCGTTGTTCATTGTTTCATTTCGCTCCTATTGTTTTTCGCTACTTTCATTATCAGTCCTCAGTGAGTGTATTTATCTTCCTCCATTCTTAAGATGTTTTGATGGACATTAACACTGGACTTTTCTTTGGTCATTGTCCTGTTCATTTTTACTTACTTGTTTACTTTCTCTATTCAGATTAGTCAATTTGTTTGGTAACTATTTTGATGCTTCTGATGTCATAAAAACGATATAGGCGAATCTTAAATAATCCCTATGATTATTCCCATTCACCCCACTGTCGGTTTTCCGTGATATACTTTCAATTGTCACTGTAAATAGCTTAGATGGTATCGTATCCTCTTGTCTTAATCTTTTTTATTTTCTATCTTGATTTTATTTATACGTAATCTCATTATTGCTGTGTCATTTCCGTAATTAATTCTGTAATTACCTTCAACACTTTGTTCTGGCTTCGAGTTGGAGACTGTTGTCTGTTTTACCGAGTTTCTCATAATCTACTAATTCCCAACAAAGTGATTTGTTCTATTTTGATGGCTTTTCGATTACTCGATCAAATGCATTTAGGTGGTCTATTGATGAGAAGCTGCTCCTGAAAAACTCTCTATTTTAGTGATCGATTTGCATCTACAATACTCGTTTTCTGTCTGTATAGTATTTTTGTGAATAGTTTGCATATGTTGGGTAATTATGTGACAGAGCCGTCGTTGCTGAGGTGTTGGTTATCTCCTTTATTTTGGATTAGGACCGCTATTTCCCGACAGAAACTTTTGGACGTGTTTGCGTATGTATAGATGGAAACTCGTAAAAAACGCATGTAGATGCATATAAACGTTCGCACATGCCTGACAGATTTTATTTCAATTGTATTGAAAATTATTTGGGAGTACTAAATGTAACTTTGAATGTTTAATACCATCCCATAATATTCATGTTTTACTTTTATCATCATAATTTTACTTAAAATTACTTGTAAACTGAGATAAAAAGAAAGACCGAGAGAGTCAATCGGTAATGAATATAGATAAATACTCTCTCTCTCTCACACACACACATGCACACACACACTCAACAACAACAACAACAACAACTACAACAACAACAACAACAACAACAACAACAACAACAACAACAGCAACAACAGCGACCGTCTCGCTCGGCTGCTTTAGGCTCAATCATCACTCCCACTTTAATTCCGTCTACGGGTGGTCAGTGCCGAGTTCTATTGTATTTATAATGGAAACAACAAATACATTTTCCCAGTATAAATGTATTTTCTACTAAAAAAAAAAAGAGGATTCGTCGGATGGATTTCTATGGATACGCAAAACTTCTCAGGTTTGCTCATTCGATCAGAGAGCTGGCTACCAATCACTTGGTCGTAATTTAAACTCACGGTAAGGGAATATTCGATTTTATTTCCCTAAATTTGGTGAAAAGTGTTCTTGGACCATGTTCTCTCCAGCCAAATCATGGAGTTGACAATATATATATATATATATATATATGTATATATATATATATATACATATAATCTGAGAAATCAGTTTCAGAATCAAAATTCACTGCACAATCTCTTTATATAGTTTCAGAAAGTATTTTTCCAGTGCGTCTGCCGTTATTTTCACATCGAAAACTCTATAGCTCAACTGTGATATCTAATTGAATGACTTAGCTCTTCTCAGACAGCTAGTACAGAAGGAGTCGATTGGAATGACCCCAAAACGATATATGGGTTCCAGTTGGTTAGCAACAACAAATTGCACATGAATTCTAAAACCTGAATAGATATATACAGGGTATTTCAAAAAGGGTGCAACTACTTATTTCAAACTGTTTCAAATCTACAAACTATGATTTTATAAAAAAAATTATAAATACACACATGCACACACACATATATATATATGTGTATATATATAAATATATATAAATATATATATATATATATGCATATATATATATATACATATATATACATATATATATATATATATATATATATATATATATATATATATATATATATATATATATATATATATATATATATATATATATATATATATATAAACTCTACGGAAGTTTTCTCAATTCAAATTTCAAAATCTCAGCACTGGAGTGAACTTTTAAATTTTTTGTATATATGCATAGAGACAGATAGATAGATAGATACAGAGAGAGAAAGAGAGGAAGATACTGATATATATATATATATATATATATATATATATATATATATATATATATATATATATATATATATATATATATATATATAGGTCAACGCATATTCATAGATATCAAAAATCATCCAAATGAAATACATACTACTTAATAGACAGAGGTTTTAAAATATACACACTGATAATGATAATAAAAAACAACATTTCAGACTCTTTTGATAAGTAGATAGGTTGTTAGAATAAGTGTTGCGGCAAACGGGGAGTAATATTAAGTGAACTAAGGAGTTATTGGTATTGGTAGGCTATTTTTCATAAATAGCCAATGGCAAGATACTTTCCGAACAGGCATTTTTCAGAGATAAAGTGCGTTTGCCGTAACACTGTCTTCATCCCTGCAATTTCAGCCTGTTTTTTTTCCGGACTAAGCTAAGCTTAAGGGATATCAACCACAGGGGATATCACCACGTATAAAAGATCCATATCAATAACATGCCATAGTAAATAATTAAGTAGGCAACCTAAGAAAAGCGTGAATTCATTCTGTCCAAATCGATTATATACATTATCGATTCGGGTTTATTACTGTATATAATAATAATTCGGTTACTGTTCCAAAGTAATATCCGCCCAAGCGCTAAAATTGAACGAAACATGAAAATTGAGGAAGGAAATAGTAATTGGACAAGCTTTCAATAAACAGCTCTTCTAACGCTTGTAAAATTCTAGGTGTTTACTGCTGAACAATGAAGATTGCAATCGTCACCCAGACGTCATTTAACGTGTGAATGCTTTGCCGGGCCGGAGATGTTGACCGGCACATGTTGGAAGACATGAATTCAATGAAGTGTCCCTGGTGATCGGTTGCTTTTGTTCTTCTCTCAATTTCTTCTTTCTTTCATTCTTTCTAACTTTCTTCCTATTTCTCTCTCTCTCTCTCCCTCTTTCTCTTTCTTTATGCCTTTATTTTCCCTGCTAATCATCCTTTCACTTATACAATTATTTGTTCATTCTTTTATAATTTATTTTATTCTTATTCGCTATTCTTATTCTTTCTCTGTTTCCTTTCCTTTCTATACCCTTTTTTCTTCGACTTCCCTTCCTCCCTTTCTTTTTCCTGTCCAAGCATTTCATTCATTTTTGCCCCTCTTCCATATTGTAAATACGATATTTCTTTCTTTCACCCGGGCGTTATTCGTTGCATATTTATTTTTATTCTTTCATTTTTCTATTGGTATTTGATTCATTCCAAATTTTCTTTTCTTTTGTCGAAATATGGTTTATTTTTGTCCGTCCTATCTCTCTCCTTTGTTTAGTCATTGTACCTTCATTCTGTGACTCTTTCTTTCCTATTTCTTTCTTTTCTTCTGTTTTTCTCCTTTATCCACTTGTATCCACTTTACTTTTGTCCTTGTAAACTCCGTCTACTCCTCTTTTCCCCATTATTTTTCTTTCTCGTTATTTCCACTTTTATAATCTTTATCAAAGTCCTCTTTCCTTCCTCCCACTTATTGTTTCTTCGTTTACATTTCTCGAATTCTCATACATATCTTTTCATCTTTCTTCCTACTCCCACTTTTTCTTCTTTTAATTGTTTTCTCCTTGCCTTTCCTTCCCTTTTTTTCTTTCAACTATTCTTCGCAGTTCCTTATTTTTTCATTTTATCCTCGTCATTTGCTGTTTCTCTTTCAATGTTTTTCACCGACTTTTTTTTTGTTTATATTTCATTCCTCATCTCTGAGTCTCTTTTAACCTGCTCAATTTTTTTCCTCTCTCATATTCCTTTTTCACCTTTAATGATGTAACTGTCAATTGAAATATAACCACAGAAACCTGACATCATAAACAAATATTCCAACAAATTCATTTTTCGTGTTTGAATAACGTATTTGACTTTTCTGCTCGGCTGACGCTTGGTATTTCAGAATGTAAAAGAAGCAAAAATGATTCAAACTTGTTCTGACAACGTCAAATAGAACGTCGATTTTTTTTCCAGCAATATCGCTTGGTGAATTCAGTGAAAGTGAAAATCAAGAAAAACTCGAAAAACTCGATGTCATCTTGCATGGTTTATTCCCCCCGCCTCCGCTTAAAATGATACATACACAATAATGTCTAGTTGTTCGAACGATCAACATATATTTTAATCTAGCACAGAACATTCTAAAACACTAGCTGTTTATGTAACTCACCATATCACCAGCAGAATTTGTTAAACAAATAAGTCGAAACTTTCATTCACTCAAATAATTATGCATATACTAACAACACTGTGTATTTTTGATGTTTGATAATAACTTAATCAATAATTACTGCTATAATGCATAGGCCCGTTATGATCTGGTTGGGGCTTTAGCATTATTGGTCACTGATTTTATCACAACTTTCGCATTCAATTGCATAGCTTGAGCTATTTTATCTCTTGAGAAATATTTCGGATTGTAAGTGGAAATATGACAGTAAAGCAATGACCTGTGCAGATTGGAAGAGAAAATGTGTTATTGTATGTTTGGACGAAAAAATTGTTATCATATTAGCATTACTAATAGAATGTGTGTGTGTGTGTGTGTACGCGTTTGTCTGTGTTTGTGTGTGCGTGTCTGTGTACGTATAAGTGTACATTTTTTATTTTCAGTCAACTATTTAAAAAAGCAGACAAACTATGGTAAATCCTTTTGCTAATTTTCCGAAACAGCCCTTATCTTATCACAGTGTGAGCAGAAACAATTTTGTGTTCAGATACTATTAGGTATGGATGATATTTAGATAGGTGATACTTGGTATTAATGAGATTTTATCAAGTATTGTAAGCATAACCAATCTAATTCATGAAGTTCTCAGAGATAAATCGGGGTTTCAAAGTTGAGGGCTTAGTTCAAGTCATTATGTTGTAGTTTGCTTAAAATATTCTGGAATCAGTCAATACTTGGTTCTGTAATTTAGAGGCTGCTCTTAGTTGTGTAGAGTCAGGCAAAGTAGGAGGAATTGTTGTTGAAGAACGGAGACTGAAGTTGAATGTATATGATGACATCGAGCTTGTTGAGAAAGCAATTTGAATCATGTAGGAAAATATCACGAATGAAAGGTCTATATCTACATGTTGTTCGGTGTTCTGAAATGAAGAGGAGTTGATAATGCAGTTATCAATAGTTTTCTAGAATTTATGTTCTCAGCAACTTTTATTTGTCGTCATATTCCTGAATCATTCTGGCGGACTGAAATTTTGACTGTGTTCAATGGTGATTGAATGTGTGACAGCATTATGCCTTGATATTCTTATGAATAATATTGATTTCTATGTGAGTAGTGAAAGTATATATGTTGTGAAGATAACCTCAGTGACTATTATCATTACCGCCTTGGTGAATAGCAATAGTGTTTGCAGTGTCCAAAAATCTATCGCAGAGACATTGTCTGTACTGACAAGCTTAGCTACGAACACTACATTCAGTAGGTTCAGGAAGGCACAGGACAAAGTTCCGGAGAATGATCCTCAGCGGAAACTTTGATTAGCCAAGAAATATTCGTAGTATTTATCAGCCTATTTATTCCATGACGTTTTTACTATTGTTTTTCGAATAAAAACAAATTTCAATTAAGATTATTCCAGTTTTAGAAGGCTAAAAATAGATGGTTCTCTAGAATAAACTTCCACTGAAGAAAACTAAGTTCTATAAATTTGAAGTGAAACGAATTCTAGACTGGCCAAAGCTTACAAATCGAGACCGGTGTTCTCAAGATGGCCAGTATAAGAGGTACAGGGATGTCTTGGAATCCAACTTCAAAGGTTGTAACATTCTAGCTGACACTTGGGAGAGACTAGTACTAAAACATTCACAGTTTGGAAAGATGTTAATCTCTCTTGCGTAAGGTACTTTGAATGCCACCGCATCGACCAGCTTCAAAAGCATTAAGTAGCCCACCACGTCAACGCTCAAGATCAACGTCAGACAGGGGGTGACTTCTCCTGCCCGGACTGCCAGGGTCGATGCCGCTCGCAGATAAGACTGGTCATCCACTGTTCCAACCAAACCCACCATCATCGTTGAATTTGATATATATATATATTTATACATATATAGGGAGAGAGAGGGAGAGAGAGAGAGAGAGAGAGAGAGCTCAGTCAATCATCATCAAGATGAGTGCAAAAACCCCATTCTCACATATATTTCCTTATATCATCTTAATATTTTTGTTTTCCGTTTTGTTTCTAAGTTTGCATTTCTCTTTTTTTTTTCTTATTCGACATTTACTAGTTGTAGCATTAGCTGATATTTATCATGTCTGAAGCTGACAGTTTTCCGATCGTACACGAATTCAAGCCAGACAAAACCGTTACTCAAGTATCGGTTGGACCCCTCTTTTTCCCCATGAAAAAAACTGACTTCAAAATGCCGACAAGTACACTTGTATACATGACATTTCTGAGACAACATAATCTCATATATATTTCAGGTTTTCTATGCTGTTTAGATGTGTCCACAAATATCTTTTACACATTTTTCAGCTGGTATATCTATCCATGGGTCAGCCGGCCAGCTCACATTAAACAATAGAAGGAAGAAGGGGATGTGATGTCATCAGAGGTGTAATGTCAATAATGTCATTATGTAATAAAAGAGTGAATAACTTCGGTCTATCTGTAATTTTAATAAGTCTATAGGTTCAAAAAAATACTTTCAAAATGTTTTTATATACATGTTATAAAATGGGAGTTGAGTGACTCGAACAAAGACTATCAATTTCTTCTTCCCACTCTTGCTATCACCATCACGGATGGTGGACGCGTTGTTGAACTTATGGTTCTTGCATCTTGCGTACTAAGTTTCGTAAAATAAAAAAAATGCAGCACAACTAACTGTTATCAAAAATTACGTGACTAGTGAATTTCCTTATCGGGCATTATTATCAGCGATTCCTGAAATTTGAATGAATTGCTTCGTGATAATAGATATTTGAGATTATTAATATATACAGCAGGTTCCATGAAGTCATCAAAAGGAGGAAAAAATTAAATAAGACAATCACACAAATTTGACCAGCGTTTGGTAGAGGAAGCACAAATTTTAAGAACTAGAAAATCCGACTAATCCTCGAAAGGAGTTTATAAAACCAATCTATCCTCCTGATAGTCACCTATCGAGCTGAAACTTGAAACCTAAGCAAAAAATCGACCCTATAACTAAGAACCATGCATTGTGCACATTGGAAAATCATACTCAAACTCACATGGAGAGATCATGACATAGAACAGTATATCAGAGGGAAGACAGGTGCCCAAGACATCAAATAAACTGTTCGAAAACTCAAAAGCAATAGGCTGGATATGTTGCAATAATGTCCTTCCATGAAGCACAGATTTCAAAATATCAAATCAATAATCCATCATTGACAAACAATTTTCTGCACGGGTATTTCGTATGGAGATCTCGATTTATATACAAAGATAAAGGGAATATGATGTTTAGTTGAAAGTCACATGTATGTCATATCTAGTAACTTTTGTATTAAAATAATGTTAACTGGACATCGTTAACTACTTTAAATCAACTGACATGATACATCGTGTAGCCATACTTTTATTCTAAAAAAAAAAAACTAACAAAAAACAAAAAAGCAAACAAGATCCCTTTCACAAGTATTGTAGGAAAACAAATGAAAGAAACTATATTGGGTTTTCATGAAAAATCCAAAATTTTTTTCGTGCTTCTGTTCATTCATATTTCAAATTGATTCTGTAACAGACCGATGCTGTTGTTTTTTATGGATGAATAATGCTTTTCAAAATACTTACATCAAGATGATCCAGTTTATTGACTCTGATCGGTAAAATTGGCGAGATCCAATTAATAATTCTTTGGATTCATTCAGTTTTGCCTAAAGGTTCTATTGTTTCCTCTCATGCAGAACATCGAAGAGACCATCTCATTAGTACAAGAACTTATATTCGTGTCAATTGGTCTCCAATATCATTAATAAGTGTAGATATATTCCTTGTTAACTTGAGGCTCTCACCTTTTCTAATAAGATGTAGTCATGGGAATAATATATATCAATCTATTCTGCTCCCTGCCTTATTGTCTCTCTCTCAACCTCTTTCCTTTTCTCTCTCATTCTCGCTGAATACGTATATAGATATACATAGCAACTTCGAGTCTATTTTTTCAGATAACTCCTAAGGTCAACCTTACCTCTACGAGACTACCAAGTATACAAAATCGAAACAGACTATAAAAAATATCAAAGAGTCTATATAGTGCAGAATTTCAATGGACCAAAAAATCTTTGAAGGTTCATATAGAGGATTCTGGAGATACCTAAGTACATGAGTAGGTAGAATTACTAGTTTTAATTTTTCATTCGAACACTTTATGGCATTGCTATTAACCTCAATGTCAGCAGGACAATTTTGGAGATTTTTCAACGTAGTTTGAATCATGTTTTGGAAGCACGAACAACTTCGCAAGAAAACCGTTTTTGCATTAAACAATATTGATCAAATCTGTAGCGAGGGAACTAACTCAATCAATCGAATGGCACCATGTATCTTTATTAATTGGGTAGGTTGGTAAACTTTGAAAAGAAATGCTGAAATGACGATATAAAGCGATTGAATGTGTCATAGTGACGAACAGATGCCCAGTCTTCGCTATTTAGTTGAATATAGCATAGGCTATGTTAATGAAATCTGACTATAAGCAGTTTATGCAGCTTCAGTAGGAAACATTTTTTTCGGAAAAGAATGCAAAGAAAATCATGCAATTATGGCTGGTTGGACCACGTTGTAACTTAAGCTACTTGGTCGTTTATAATTGGATGCAATTAATACCGTGGAAAAACAAAGAGCCCGCAAAATAACAAATCATCTTCAAATTTATATCTGTGTATCATTGAGGTCCACTCACATTCCACTCGTCCAACGGAATAATCTGTATATTCATGAAATCTCACATCAAAATCTCTGAAATACATTTTTGTCATGTTTGACATTTCATGATTCTAAATTAAAACAATATTGATCACATCTGTATCTGGTAACAGAAAAATTAAATTGCTCATTTAAATTGTGCAATCAATTACACTGCTGGGGTAGAACAGTACTCATTTCCTTTAATGTTTAAATGATGATATGAATAGGTCAATTAATTCAAATGGCCCATTCAAACAAATTGCATTTTCAATAGTAACTATGGCTTTTTAATGGATTAATTTTGCAAGTAGATAAAGCTGTCTAAGTTTTAAAAAATTACCAACGAACCCAGGTCTCCCCTATGTATGTATAATATTGAAACAGAGAGTCTACATAAGCAAAACAATTATTTTTTCTAAGATATCTTGTATAAAGCCACATTTGCTATTACTTACTTTCTGACAAAAATGCAAGAGAAGTGCCATAGTCACGTATTGTCTAGTTTCATATTTATCATGACGTTATGAATCAGTTAACATTTGGTTGAAGGCGAGATGAACCCGCATCAAATATCACAGAGGTTCTACCTTATAAATTGGATTGCATCAGAGTAAATATCAGTCATGAAGAAGAAAAAAGAGGAGAAAAATATCTTTCGTTACGAACATCCTGAGCTATCAGGAAGCTATCTTTGTGTATGAGGACGGGAAAATGAAAGGACGTCAAATGTTTAAATGTGTGCAGATTCGTTCCTGAACGACATTCGTAGTCAGGAGAAAGCCTCTTCCTAAAATAATTTAGATTAACCAGAGTGAAAGTAGGAAAATAAGATTGAGGAGGGACACTGTCACCTTTCTTGATGAGAGAACGTCTATTTAATCTACGAACAGAGGACGTGTATGCGTCTGGAGATTGCCTATTCAAAAACTTCCTTTGAATCCCTTGGAGCTAATTATCAGTCGTGACGGAATTAGTGTCAATAGAATCCCATGTCATACAACAGCACCGGTTTGACAATGACAAGTAAACAAAATTATTAAGCAACTCACATGACAAAATCAATCTACCACCATGAATTGGATATATCTGAGTAGTCAAGGATTCAGAAATAAGTAGAATGTCTTCAAAACATTCCAAGCAAAGAAAACTTTCTATTTTTCATTCAAACGCAGCGTGGTCAGTAAATCCAATTTTTCTTTCATACTCAAAATAGTACAAATTAGAAATCTGTTAAAGGCAAGATCATCAAATTGAATTTGCCCAAGGAAATATGATCGAATGGTTGAGATCATTGGATGAAGAACCTTGTTTGAAAACAGAAGTTTATGTATAATTTTGGCGTGTGTCTGTATGTTTAGGAGTATATCGATTTTATTCTGCGGTTACCGGATTTATGATAGAAGCCAGTCATAAAGAGTCCTCATGACTTCAGAAAATCCATAATCTAAGGGATTGGGCCAGACTATACTGTATTTAGTAAATATCTATTATTGGATTTTTCCATGAACTTACATGTGTGCGGGTATGTGTTTGTGTGTGTAAGTGTGCGAATATATCAGTATGTCCATGCTTCTCTATTGATTGAATCATGGTTTCCCTTCTGTTTCCCCTTACCCCCTCTCTCTCACTCTCTCTCTCTCTCTCTCTCTCTCTCTCTATATATATATATATATATATATATATATATATATATGCAATCCCTCCTCTCTCTTTCTACTTCATTTATTTAACATTTATTTGGTCTTTGTTTTATTCATTTTCTATTTTAGTTTCTGGCTTTCTCATATTAGATCCCTCAACATGTTAAGTCATAGAAGAAGTTGAGGAATACATTAATTTAGATAAGGCAATAAAGTTAGAAAAAAGCCAATTGAAATAAAACTTTTAACAAAGAAACTATGCAACACAATTGGACAGTATTTGGTATAAATAGATACATCCTGAAGATTAATGTATGAATACGTAAAGTATACAGTCAATATATAATTCCAGCCATGACCAAGGGACTTGAAACGTGGAAACTGACAAAACCACGCGCAATCAAACTCAGAGTTGCACAAAGGACAAAGGTTATAGCCGCAAATATACCTCTCGGATTTGAGGTATGATCTAAGTAGAGTATGAGTAATTAGATGTCAAAAATAGAGATGGGCTGAACACTCTAGTGAGAAGAGAGGTCAACAGGCAGAGCGAAGGGATAATCGATTGGGATACAATATGGGATAGTTATCACAGTAGGAAAAGACCAAAAAAGAAGGGATAAGATAGAAGTGTAATCACAGTTGTTATTGAAAGAGATTGAAAAGGCATCTCATCATTAGTAGACTTATAACTGCTGCTGCTGATAATGTTTGTTCTTACATGTATACATTGTATATTCTTCAGAGCGATGTAAAAGAAAATTAGATTTAATGTAGTGTATTTAGGTTTAATACAGACGTTGTGGTCGTATTTCCAAGAGTGCCGTAATAATGGGAGCCCACTGCATATTCCAGGGAAGTGTCAGTGGCCGATCGGTTAACAACGCGGAAAATGAACTTCGTGAGCAGATTTCAAACACCGACGGTGTAAGAAGGACATGAATGCTCTGTAGAAAGGTGTGACTCCACCTTCGCCCCAAGCAGGGGGTCAAATAGCGTATGGTGAAGTGACAGCTGATGTCGTTGCCAGCGTAAGGGTAGTTATTTTACTGCGTATTGCATCTGAGAACTAAAGCCTCTTCTTCATCAATTCCATTTCCCTCTGTCGACATCTTTCTCTTCCACGATGTAATGCCATCTGACAGTGACTGTAGTTGTGTCAATAAACAGAAACGTTAAGCAGAAATCGTCTCTATTTTCGCACGACTGACTTGTTCAATCCTTCTGGAAGCATCATTTGGGCGCGGAAGTGATCGACGTGACATGTTCCCACTTTCCATTGTTATCCAATCTACGACCAAGCCAAAGGATTAAGGATAGGAATCGGATAATAAGTGTTCATAGTAGTTGTAGTGATTCTTGTTTGCCTGTACAGGGGTGCAGAAATACATATACATTCACACACACACATATTTATACATATACACACATATATATATATATATATATATATATATATATATATATATATATATATATATATGTATATGAGTAGGCCAATGGTGAAACAGCTGATGAAACTATTTCAAAAAATTTAAACGCACAGCCTTAAGATCTAATTCTTGATATTAGCAAACAAATTAAATTCCGTATATAACATCGAATACCCTGTACATACACTAATAGCAATATCATGTCATGTCACGACATAATATTGTGAAATCCATAAAAATTCTAGAATGAAAGTGTGTGTGTGTGTGTGTGTGTGTGTGTGTTTAAAAAA
Organism: Thysanoteuthis rhombus; assembly: GCA_963457665.1. NCBI lineage: Eukaryota > Metazoa > Mollusca > Cephalopoda > Oegopsida > Thysanoteuthidae > Thysanoteuthis > Thysanoteuthis major. Next base: position 32,733,836 of record OY735229.1, on the reverse strand, counting down.
ATGGTACGCTCTATTGAATAAAATCTGTATAAAATAAATGATGATTTTCTATATGAAATAACAAACTACATGTACTATGTGAGCTCTATATTGTAGCTGGAAGACGTGGGCTGTTTGCTCGTCACTGATGGGGTGCCATGTTCTCACAACTTTCTTTTTGAAATCCCCAGAATTGCAAATCGTTTATAACTGATAGTTCAAGCAAGAAAAAAATCTACACACTAAACCATATCAACGATGCATACGTGCAACAAGGACAAAAAAAAACACCACAGAAAATTACTTTAATTTCATATCAACGGATATTTGGAAATAAATGACTGGTGGCACGAAAATAATCTTTGAAAAAGTTTTTTGAAGTCAGTGTTTGGATTTATAAAGCTCTCTAGACTCTTTCTCTCTCTCTCTCTCTCTCTCTCTCTCTCTCTCTCTCTCTCTGTATGTATATATATATATATATATATATATATATATATATATATATATATATATACGATTTTGCATTCTCTCCGTGACATAGATATCAAATACTGATTATAGAGTAGTTTCCCCTTACTTAATCATTTTTCTTTTTAATTTGTAAAAAAAACTTGGTTGATTAAAAACATAGAAAAGAAAATACGGATTAACATGACAATTTTGTCGTATTTGCAGATACAAAGTGGGAAGGGTAAAAATCCTCCATACATATATATATATATATATATATATATATATATATATATATATATATATATATATATATATTAGAGTCAGGCAGCAATCTTTCATTAATTCATTTCTTGTTAAATACAATGGACGAGGGATATTTTTTTCATTTTTTTGGTCACTCTTTCGTTTTTAGGATTATGACAACAAATTTCCGGATCTAAATTGTACAAATAATGTTTATATCGAACACTTCGGCCACACATCCAATAGTTATCAAGGTCATGGGAAAAACTGTGGTGCAATGAATTTAGTTCGTCGAATCAGCAGAGGCCATCATTGAGGTGAGGTAACATTGAATGACACGTGATGAGCAGAACTCTTTGTTGGTTGGTCTTCTTCTTGGGAGCTTTCATGATGAAAATTCGAGGCTCGAGATGGATTTGTGTTCTCCTGTTATCTGAAAGTCATCTTGATAAAAATGATTATTGTTTGTCAAATATAATGATTCCATGGTTGATGATAGACGACACACTTTTCTAATTGGCAAGTGGATTCATAAATGATGTTGGTTTTATTTATAAATGTCGACACGAGGGATTTACAAGATATTAAGTTCTGCCTTTTTTTTTTCAAGTGAATAACATATTTTATGCATTTGTCAACTTCAATGCAAGAAATATATTGGTATATTATTACTATTATTATTATTATATTATTATTATTATTATCATTATTATTATTACTATCATTATTATTATTATAATTATCATTATCGTCGTAGTCATCATTATCATCATCTTCATTTTTATTATTATTATCATTATTACTATTATTATTACTATTATCATTACTATTATTATTATTATTATTATTATCGTCGTCGTCATCATCATCATCATCATCATTATTATTATTATTATTATCATCATCATCATTATTATTATTATTATTATTCCAGTTTGAACTCATTTTGTTGGGAGTTTTTGTGCATCTGTTTAAAATATAAGTTCATAGTTTTGTTTCTGATGTTCTTACTGGTAATTTTATTTCTATGGAGATGTTTTAGGGCTACTTAGGAAATCATTAATTGTAATTGGTTGCTTGATATTCGAATTTTTTCCATGGAATATTTTGCGCAAAGAGGAGAATAATTGTGCTCTGTTGAGAAAATACCAAAGAACAATATTTTTTGTCTATGATTATCAGAGTATTCACTAATGAAATTAAGATGGCAGGAATGCTTACTTATAAGTTTTTTTTTTATATTGGGAGGTGTAGAGGTTTTCGTGACTAGCATTGACTAGAACGTTAAGAAAGGAGATTCTATTGTTAAGGCTAAGTTCAGAGATGATTTAAAAGATATGTTCAAAAGCAGATATTAGGTTTAATATCATATAGTCTGTTGTTTGAAATGAAAACGTTTTCAAAGTATATGAGGTCTATTGTTGTTTTACGTAACTTTAAAAACCGTTCCCAACAAAGAACATAGAAAAATATAGGATCAAGAAAACTCTACGTATAGACGTCGTAGTCTGATGTTTCCGTCATTATCATAGAATGGAACCTTAGCTGTGAGAGTATGTAGTAATTTTTTTCTAAAATTGCTGGTTTTATTTCTGAGGAGAAAGAACCTTGTTTGTAGACGCAATAGAAAATAATATCTAGAGTTTGGTCTCTGGGGACGTTGGTAAACAAATTTTCGGCGTCTAGCAAAGCCAGAACACCTCAGGTAGATTATGCTGTGCTTGATACCTGTAGGAATCTTTGGTAGGTTTTATGTCGTATTTATTGGGTAAAAAAAGGGAGATAATGTCATTAAGTGTTTTTGAGAAGTTATCTGTCTCAGTAGGAAGTGTGGTTTATGAGTTTTCACGTTGTCTCATAAATATCCGAGTTGGTAAGCTCTAATATATATATATATATATATATATATATATATATATATATATATATATATATATATATATATGTGTGTGTGTGTGTGTGTGTGTGTGTGTGTGCGTGTGTGTGTGTGTGTGTTACAGTATATTATTTTGAGGCATTATTTGAAATGATTGCCTGTCATTACTCGTCCAATGTATCATTTGGCCCAGACAACGTAAATCGATTCAACAATCAATGGGAATCAGGCTGATGCAGTATTTATCTGCAATTATCGATCAGTCTCAGGTAATGCAAAGGCATAAAAAGCTGCTTTAACTCATATCTCATTGTGTTCACTGATTGTCAATGTCTGCTCTATTTTTTGTTTCAATGCTGACAATTATATTATGAAGAAATATACAACCCCACAGAAATGTATATATATCTATATCTATATATATATATATATATATATATATATACGCACACACACTCACCATATATACATATATATATATATATATATATATATATATATATATATATATATATATATATATATATATATATATATATATATACATACATAATCATCAGTAAACCTTCGGTTTAATTGTGCATGATTTGCAGATGAGTGCAGATAATTGCTTTCAGCTTTGCAAACACGGATATTTTATATCTAAATCTACAAACTTTTTTGTATTCAAACTGTTATCTGATATTGGATATCAGTGTAGGTATTTTTAATGAGGCTCGAATATCTCTAGATTTTTTTTGCAAGATATCCTTGCATCCAATTTTTTGGTAAGAAACATTTTTAGATTTAGGCGTTCTACTTCCAACTATCATCAGAAATATCAAGATTTTCCCAAAGCTTTTGCGTAGTACTCACTTGCTGTGTCTTTGTAGTTCGTTTCTCAATGCTCAACGACTCACTTGAAAAATGTGATGGAAAAACAGGAACAACATCTTTCAGCGTCTAATAAATTCACATGTCGGTCTATGTAACAATTTTGTTAGTGACTACCTGGACTCAAAACTGGAAATTTTTTTTCCCGTTTATTTCTGTGGCGTATGTATATCACACTGAATCACTTCTCATTTAAATTTCATTTTATCGTTAGAAAAAGCATTTTGTTTCGGAATAAATATCAGTTTTATATCAATTTTCATTTTTTTTCATTGGCATGGAGAAAATGTTGTGTAGATGTAAAACAATTCCTTCCTATAATTTATAACAAAAAGTTTATTGTCTCTAAGTATTTTGAATCGTGGATTTCTTTTGAGACAAACTAATGATTTCAGGTGAGACAATTTTTTCAAAAGTTGGTCAACGTAACTATTTGTTTAGTATGATGGTAATGGTTTTAGTTTAAATTTGTTTGATCAAATATCGCATTTCAAGGAGAATTTTTTTCACTTTCAGTTTCAAGTAGTTTCAATCCTATGCCCCCCCTAGAACTACTTTAAAATTTGTTAAATTTTAATCTTCTGAAGGTTTTACAAGGAAGCAGCCTATTTACAGTTCATAATGAGGCACACTTACTCTCAGCCATTTTTGCAGAGCTCTAGCATACATAATTTATCTTCGGTTTTATCAAATAATCATATTTTGACATTAGTCCAAAATCAATCAATTGATAATTTTTTTCTCTTCACTGTTAACGTTTGATTTTTTTCCTCTACTTGGAGACGAAATTCACTTACTTGTTTATTAAATAATTTCCTGAAAGCTTGTTGTGCAGTTCATTTTTAGATAGTATCCAGATAATTCCATGGAATATCTTGATATGCCGAGATATTCAGGGTAATTTTAGAATAATTTTTTTTGACCACTAGACATTGTTATTTATTATCTGCAATTTTCAAATGTTTACTTTTATTCATTCAATAATTTTGCAATCGTTACATCTCAAAATGTCATCAACACATGCAGAAATTTTAAAAGATTGCCAGCCTATACCTGGCACAGAAACTAGAGTCAATTGAAAAAATGGTTTCTCGCAAAAAACATTTCCATCTGTGATGATCCGAAGCTGGACGATTTATTTCCACGAATTTCACCAATGAGTTCTGCTTTCTTTGTATTGTGATTAAGTATATCGATATCCAATGTTATATTAAATGTACTTTCCGTTTAAGATACTCAGAAAGAGTAAAAATAGGTAAAAATGCCATTCTCACGTAATATTCTATTGAATAGTTATTTGCAATTAACGGACAACTTTTTGCCCCTTTCAGTGCGTCGAACCAAGTGTTTACAATTATATATATATATATATATATATATATATATATATATATATATATATATATATATATATATATATATATATATATATATATATATATATATATATATATATATATATATATATATATATATATATATATATATATATATATATATATATATATATATATAAGCAGCAATAGCAGCAGCAAGACTGTTAACCATTAGATCTAAACTCTCCCCTGCTCGATGCAGAGCAATTACTTTCTGAACTCGTCTAGCCTGTATTGACATCTTTTATTCTGCTGGTCACGTGTCGCCTGTCATTCCTGGAGATCTACGTTGTAAGTCGTGATGTTTAACTGTTCTCTTATATTTTTGCAAGATGACCAGCCTTTTGGTATTGTGTTTCTTGATGGATTCTATGATGTTCAAACTCCTATTTTTCCACTCAATATATTTTGCTGTCTTGTGATCTCACCACATGACTTTGAACATGGTTCTTCCATGCGCACATTGTATAGTTTTCAATGGGAGGATTAAGTCTCTTGGTTAAGTTCCATGTTTCAAAGGTGACTAGAGAGAGACTAAGTCATTGTGTGAGCACGTGTGTACATACAACTTCATAATTTCCCAATACATACAGATATATGTTTACTTATACGCACAAATAAACACACATGAACACTCACATATCTATGTATATATGTTTTTATGTATCTCTCTATAAATATGAACATTTGTGTACTCTCTTGCGTTCACGTGTATGTATGCTTGTGTGTGTGTGTCTGTGTGTGTGTGTGTGTGTGCACGCGCGCGTCTGGTATTGTCTGCTCCTATGTGCGTGTGCGTGCGTGCAAGAGTGTATATTTCCGGTGAAGGGTGATGTATCTTGTCGATGAATGCAATCCTGTAGATAAACGCAATCCTTATAACTCGAGCTGTTTCGAATCAGTTACATGAAATGAACAAGCAATGCCGTGCCGGTCATCTACGGTAGCAAATCCCATAGTAATTTTCATCCACAAATTTTTGACCGCCCCATACGAAATAAACATCTTCTCTTGATGGCAAATGTCGAATCCAATACCATCATGAGTATCATTAGTAAGTCTTGTGAGAGAAGCAGCTTAGTGACTTATAGGGAAAATTTGTATTAACTTCTTAGAAACAGTTAACCAAAACTGTCACCATATTTTCCAACTTAGGACGCTTCTGTTTTCAAGCTGGGTGACACTCGGATCGGATAACTAGCTATGTTTGTATTTATCAAACAAACAGGCAGCACCAATTGAATTAGAAAGTTGGAAATGTCAATATTCACCTAATATTCTGTCGTTGCAAAACGTATTTTTTTTGATTTTGAGATTAACGAGTAGATTCATGATGATTTCATCTCTTTCTATGTGTCTGCTTGTTCTAGTAATCATTGCCCCAAAAAGGCGACAGGAGTTAGTTGATCACCATTTTTCCCATGTTGTGATCAATATATCCAGCATACTGCCAATGGTGGCCGTTCTCATGACAGTCTCTACTGACTAACCGGACCTAACTTAATTTCGTTTTGCGTCATGGACATTTCGAATTATCGAGGTAAATGAAAAACTTCGAATGTTGATCGGTTTATAACCAGCTTTGACAGTTCCATTGACCTAACTCTGATAAAACTTTCTAATTAAAATCCGGATGTCTAGTAAAGATCAGCACCGCCTTTCCTCTTGATGATACTGATCTCCCTTTGGCCTGATTGAGACTTGCTAATCTTCACCTGATTTAATTGGGTGGTACTAATTTCTACTTAGGTTAGGCTATTGCAATCCCCTGACTGTTTTAGGGAACGTATTGAGTGGTATTGAACAATTAACCTCCTTTATATGTGGATGTATTTGTTTGTGGTTTTTTTTTCAATTCTCCTGGCCATGCTGGTTTATCTACAAACTTGAAAATTGGCATCCCCCCTCTAGATTTTTTTCTTAAAAAAGATCTTTTATTTTTAAGAAAAAAATACTTTTTCGATGTTTTTAAGCTCTATTTGGATGGGTTTAGTAATGAGATCTAGAGTCTCAAAAATCTAAATATCTCAAAATATTTTTTTTTAAACTCCTCTCTAGACGTTTCGCTGAATTTTTGAGATGAGTTATTATTATCATCTCTATTATTGTTTGGACTATTCTCATCTTAGTTGTTTTCCATACAACGTTTTGGTCGTTGTACTCTACGGATTTCGTCAGGTATCATCATGGCGTAGTGGTTAGAGAATCGGACAAAATTACTGCAAGTAATCTAATGGTTCTAGGTTCAAACCTAGTTTGAGATAATGATACTTCGAAAATACTACTACTGCTAAGAGGGGAGTGCGGTTAAATAAAGATTTGGCTCGTTCTTCTCTAGATGTTTTCCCGAGGAAAACTCCAATGATATCATAAATATAATCAATCCGACCTTATTTTTCTTTGTACAATTCTTTTTACATGACTTCATATTTGGACGCTACAGCTATCAAATTATCTACTGCTACAACAAGTTGATATTCGAAATTACTGATTTCTCATGAAAATTGTATGTTAATTGAAGTGATAAAATGTTCAGGGAAACATTGATAAAGAAATTAAAATGATTAAGATTACCAGAATAGGGAAACGTTTGCTGAGAACATTTTATTTTATCATTCTGGAAATCTTCTCTGCGTATGATCTACTGACTACTGTCAATATACTTCGTATTTCATGAAGTTTCAACTATTGTTGTGTTGTTCCTAATAGTGTTTTGAATTTTTTACTTGTATACCTAGCTGCTTTTGTTGTTAGGTTTGTTTTGTTTTGATTTTCATGGAGTTTTGAATTCAAGTTCTTTGGTTTCTTTGTTATTTTTTTCTTCGTTACAGTCGTAATTTTGTTGACAATAGTTCAATAGGAAATCATTATCGTGTTGACATTCTGATATTTTGTTAGGAGTAATTTTGGGTCGAGGAAAGTCATGATCGCTAATTTCCCTTCAAGACAAATGATATATCTTTTCGAAAAGTTGCTGTAGGCTAGTGCAGTCGTTTTATTCTCCTTCCTATGTTATTTATCTGGTGTTGTTTTTTTCTTCCTTTGTGCTCCCATAGGTATCTTGATAGTGTCACGTTATGTTAGTAGCTTTTGTATATAAATACATTTTGTGTTGATGTGTTCATTTTGAAATACCTATGTATGTTTTTTGTGTCTTTTTTAATTTGGTGAATGCTGGATTAGGCGCAATGACTTTTAGTCAGCATTTGGACTTCTTTCTGCAGTTACACTTGGCTGTTGGTGATGTTTATGCGTGGTTCCAGATTTTCTTCTGTTTCTTTTTCATGATTAGTGGCGTATTTTCAATGATATCGTAGCTACGTATTAATGGATTCTTGGGTATTATTTTTGCAGTTTGTTTGTTGGTGGGAGTCTATAATAACGAGGAATATTCTTTGTGCATGTGCTTTGAAAGTTGAGTTAAATAATGGATTGGAACATATGATGCTTCTTTTTCTGTTTTTGTCTCTTTGTCTGCATGTGGTGAATGTTAAGTTTGTTGGAATTCTATTTTTAGCGCTGCTTTCATGTTCTCCTTTTCCATCAGGGAACGTGGCTTTGTTTGACGTGTGTGCTGCTAAAGAATTGTTGGATTCGTTTGGGATCGGACGATAGACGGCTGGAAAGTAGATGTATATATTCACAATTGCATAAGCACTCAATGTAATACACATTTAAAAACATTAAAAGTCTAAGACAGGCAAAGGGAATAATTTTTATCATATTGTCCATTTAACTTCAGTTTTACAAGTGAATTTTTTTTAATCAACAGATATTTATTCAAATCAATGTCCACGTCCCTCATAGAGAGCATATCTTAAGGTTTCTTTTATTGAAATCTTTTCTTCTTTTTTTAATCTTTTCGTATGCTAATGTGCCAAATTCATTGGTGCACTTCCAAGTTTCATTTCCAGTTCACCTGTACAGCTGCGACAGACGTATTGATTGCCATTTCAGAATAATAGATGTTTCACCACGTAATCAACAGACGTACAATATGCTGCGAAAAATACGTTTCTATCTATCGACAAATAAATAGCCCACGCATATACACGTTTGCTTGTATATAGCCTACACATGTTCAAACTCCAACAACAAACACTCTTCACTCACAAACAGCAATATATATATATATATATATATATATATATATATATATATATATATATATATATATATATATATATGTGTGTGTGCTCTAAACAGCTGTTTTTTCTTTTTTCGTTAATTCTATTTACGTTGAGCAGGCCAAGTGATACATTCACAACATAATGCTCGGAGATTATTTCAAATGAGAATTCCAATATCATCATCATCATCATCATTATCATCATACTCTGAATGTCTGTTGTTGGACATAGCTTTCCCCCAGGATTCGTCAAACTTCTCTATGGTGGGCGTTGCGGGGCCAATACTTTCTGGATTTGCCTATCTCGTCTCTCCATTTGGTACTCTGTCGGCCCCGGTTACGCAGATCGTATATGCAAATAACTTGATTGGCGCGTGGCAAGAACCAAATTTAGAAGATATAGATCAAAATCACGCAAGAATGAGACTTTTTAGCTGAAACAGTTATTTTGACCACTGCTTTACCAGCAATTGTTCAGTTCAATAAAGAGCCCAAAGTGACGTTGAAGTGGCCACCGTATTGGTCGCAAGTATATATATATATATATATATATATATATATATATATATATATATATATATATATATATATATATATATATATATATACATATATATATATATATATATATGTCTATATCTATATATATCTATATAGCTATATAAATATATATATATATATATATACATATATATATATATATACATATACATATATAAATACATATATATATACATATATAAATACATATATATATATATGTATATACATATATATACATATACATACATATATATATATATGTATGTATGTATATATATATGTATATATATATTTGAGTTTACTGGCATCTGCATTCGATGATCAGAATTATTGGATAATAATTTGAAACGAAATACATCTCATCTATATGAATAATCAGATGAGTTTTGAAGGATTACATTTTTCACATCACTGACATGTAACCAAATGATGTATGATTGACTTACCCCCCATTTTTTTCTTACTTATTCTAGCAAATGTATAGAGCACTATTATTCATTCCACCGATCCCATTTTGAGTGCTTTTAACCGTTAGGCAACCAGAACTTCTGATGTTTGGATTACTTCTGGAATTCCTAGAGCAGGTATTATCATCTTTAACTTGATCATTGGTTTCTCAATCATTATTTTTGCTCTGTATTGCCACGGCAGATTAATTTGTCTTTTGTGACCTTCAAGTATAGAACAAAATAAATTCAAAGAAACAAAAATAGGGGGAGGACATCCTGGATATGTTTTTAACCCTGCCTATTGAGATGCGATTGCTACAACTAAAAAAAATTGTGAAACTGTCGACTGGGATTCAAGAAACTGACAATTCAGGATGTTTTCATTATGTGACATGATTGTCAATTGCCCTTGCTCTGTTTTGATTTGAATAGTGAACGAAAAAAAAGAAGTAATTTTTCAATACAATATCATTCCAAATCCATGTGTCTCATTTCAACTCCTTTATTCATAGTTCCTGTAGATAGGATTCGTTATTTCTAGAAGAATAAGATAACAAAGTTAGGCTTTAAAAGTGGGAATGAAATTGTTCTGAGTTTTCGCATACGTCACTGTGTCATCATAATTTATGCATGGCGTCACTTATTTTTTTTATCCGATTATGGTCATCCGTCATCGTCACATACCAAAATACAATCAAAATTCAATCGCAAGATTTTAACAGGTGAAGGAAAGAAGAGCCGGTTCAGCCTAATGATAAATCCACCATTGATATCGAAAGCAAGGAAAAAATGATCCCAATATTTACAGAACGCCTTGGACCACAGTACCTCGGACACACTACTGAAAAGTATAATTCATTTGTAATTATGAATAACATGGCCAAACAAATACCTCGAAATCACGGACAATTGCCTTTAAAAATTATTGTTTTATATTGTTTAATGGCTTTATCATTATACTTTCTGTTTTAATGCCATACTTAGAAAGGTAATTTCAATTCAAAAGGAAAACAAGTGAAATATGTACTTGTTATTACACAAAATCCTATTTTTCGTAACAGGGATTCAATGTTTTCCAAAAAATATCGTGAACCTGGAAACGCATGTTGAAACAACATGATGCAATAAAATCACCCTTTCTGTTATTTGGATCTGAAATCTACGTATTTCAAATTTCAGATCTTACAGATTGTGATGATGAAGTCAACCATAAAAGTTTGGTAATACTTCCATCTTTGAATAGATGAGAATCACATGCAGTATATATATAAAAAAAAATGCTATCACTCCACAAAGAGTAGTTTTACAAATAAATTGCGCTTATGAAAATGTTTGGTTATTTTTGTCGCATAAAAAAATAAAAGACAGTTTTTAGATGTGTCCACATATCTCAATGAGTTACTTTTCGGTGGGTTGAATGATCTGTTGGTCAGTTCCACTTACATTAAACAAAAGACGGGGAAGGGTGCATTTTGTGTTTATCTACCAACCTTTATCATTAGGGATGTGAAGTCATGAAAGGGTGTGACGTTATTAAATGAAAATCTATTAGATCAATCAAGGGCTTATCAAGCGTTTCATTTTACAGTGTTGCCAAGTATCCTTTGATATCAGTAGTTAAAGCTGTCCTTAAAGTGGCTAAAATCGATGACAACTTCTCCGTTTCCAGTTAACTTTATTGTTAAAAATTAATATACTTACTCGTTTTAAGTCCACTCATGAAATTAACGGCCATATACTTATTCATCAGAAAAATGATAAAATCGCACACCCACGTAAATTCTAACTTACTAATAATGTTCTTTCAAATAAATGGATTTTCAAGTGAACCATCCTCACTGTCCTCTTATACCCTCCCTGCTACTACCACCACGGCAAGTAATTCGACTGCTACTTTGTTTATAATCCCCTTGATGTTTGAAAACCTAGATATGGACGTTAGGATGGAAGGCGCATCGTTGAACTTATTTTTGTGTTCCCCTCACTACCTAACAGAATAATTGCTCTACAATTTTACTCCACCACCTCCTGCGATTTTCGATGCAAAAATCATTATTCATTTCTCAAAGAACCTTTTACATTCCGGAAAAACTGCCCAGGGTGATTTAATATCGGAAAATGAAATTCCAAAGGTGCCAAATCTGATGAACACAACAACTGAAAAAAAACTTCCCTGTCAAGATGTCATCATTTTACCCCATCCACAAAAAACATGTGACATATCAATTCGAACTCCGGTTTCCATCTTCGATATAATTACGACATCTCAGTTGATTCATATCTAGGACGCTCTTCAGGTGTGAAATTGTGATATCCGTAAGGAAAAAGACTATCGGTCACTTCTCCATGTGGTTCAAAAAACGAAAACGAAAAAAATTATATAAGCATGATGCAATTGCAAACGTGTGTGACATCATTGAAAAAGATATTTCTTTTTAGCTTGACATGATTTTTAAGCTTTCTTTTTATTCATTTATCTATTTATTTATTTATTTGTTAATTCATTTATTCATTTTTTTTTATCTAAACCAGTGTATACTTTGACATAATGATCTTTTGGGGAAAGAAAAATCTATGATAAAAAAAGCTGTGAGCACAGGCACAGCCAAATTGAATTTGCCATACATACTCAAGAGACATACGGGGATCTTCGAAAAAAAAGTGTTTTAGCCAGTATGATTTTGCTTCATATGAAGAGTCAAAAAGAGAAAAAAATTTCTTTATTTCAAAAAAGTTAGAAATGAAGGAAGTTTTTTTGCTTTTTTTAAGTAGTTGGGAGTGAACTTGATAATTATTTCCGTCTTTTAAGAGATCAAACTTGACTGGATGCTTATTCACAGTTAAAAAAAGCAAGGAAACTTCCAATCCTTATAAGTGTCAAATTTGAAAAGAGTTTTGTCCTCGGCTAAAAAGTGAGTATAAATGGAACATGCCCTCTTGAAGTGTCAAAAGTTAGGGGAGATATCCCTCTTCCCTTAGGATCAAAACTATAGAATAAGTCGTTTGCTCTAAACAGTCAAAAGTGAGATTGACTCTGATTTTTCCCTTTGAGTGGTTAGGGGTGAAAGGAAGTTATTTTTTCAAAAAAGTTTTAAAAGTGAAAAGGAATGGATAAATATTTCATTATTTTTGTTCCAGCTGAAATATTTTACCTGGCATAGACAAATGCTTCAGTTAACTGTATGTAACAATCTTTGAAGAGGGGAATTCTATTCACTATGAAACTACGATACCAAAGTCGAGCCTTACTTTGTGTCAATATATCACAATTATCTTCTCATTATACATGCTTTATGTAATTTTAGGCGTCTAAAGTGAAAGGGAACTCACTCAAACACACTCACGGGATGAAAATTAAAGGTTGATTTTTGCAAAACTCAGAATGGTATTTTTCCTATTTCAAGATAAAAAATGAAATGGGAATTTCCCCTCTTCTAAAGAGTCGAAATAAATTTTGTCCATCAAGTAAAAATTCAAAATTTTTGGGAGCCTTCCTTCTTTCTAACGAGACAACAGAAAAAGGATATTCTTTTTCTTCCCTTCCAAGGGTCAAAAGTAGATATAAGATTTCGCTTACCTTTATAGGGTGAAAAATGAAAGGATCCTTTTCACAGCTTACATATGTCAATTGTGTAGGGTGACTCATCCCTCGTACAAGGAATCAAAACTGGCGACATAGATTTTTATTTCCTTCAATTTGTTCAAGGTAACAGGAGACATTTTTCAGCTCTAATGAGTCAAAAGTGCAAGAAGAAGTTTCCCTTCGTGGAAAAGGTAAAGGAGACGGGATACTTCCCTCCCTTCAAATGGATAACAGTGAAAAGGGGACCCTCCCTTCTAAGGGGTCAAAAAAGAACAATAGAATTCCCCTCGTTCAAAGCTGAGAATCAAAAACAGAAACATTACTCAGGAAGAACCAATATTTCAATCCTACAAATAGGACTTTCTCCCAGTATTCACTGATGGATGTCAGGAGAAGAACATCGGATGTTTGAACCCATGCTATAAACTGAAATCCCCGCAAAAAGATACACCAAAACATCATTAAACAACTTTTATGGCCAGGTTCATCTTTTGACAATGGTCTAATTGCACATGTCTGGGCGTTTTTGGAATATTTCTAGAAAAAAAATCAAGCAAAAGTTTAATATTGTGTTTCCAATGAGGTCTGCTTGGGTACCTTGTATTAGAAGATCACAAATCTATTAAAATTTGATTACTGGCTAGGTGAAAGATTTTAGAAATAAAGATGATAATGACATCTTTGAACGAAGAAGGGTTTTCATTAAAATTACTTTATTTCATCAGTATCATTTCATATGGACACACATACACACTCACACGCAGACACACAGAGATACAGACACAACGAGAATTAAAAGGATATATACCCAGTAAATGCCAGCATATCGTACCTCGGGCAATCATCTGTTAGAGTGCGTTGACACAAATTGCTGATATTCACCCGATATATATCCTTGATTAAGCCCCAATCATCAGCAATAGATCAACTTTGTTTTGTATTTTTTGAAAGATATATAATGTTTCGGACAGCAATCTATCATTTATCGAATTTCTTTTTTGATGAGACGTAAGGAACAAACGTTGCCAGAGTAGACGATTCAATTTAGATTTAAACAATGTCATTGTGAAATACCAAACCTAATTAAAATATATTTTTTATCACTATAACTATGAACATCGGACTTTAAAATCCTTCCTGAGAATGACCAATGATGGTAAAGAGTTCTTCGAATATGTGAAATTGTGAAAAAACAAAACAAAACGTATGAGCCGACAAGGGAAAAAACATAGTTGGATCAAAAAAAGTTGAGTGGGTCTTCGCTTTTCAGTCAGGCTGTTTCGCTCTATGGTGGAGAGCGACACTACATTAAAAATTCAATTCTGACAGCAGCCCCATTATTCTTTGATTGTTTATTCTATTTTTCCTGTCTCTGTCTGTGATTAATTTTCCCTGTTACAACTTGGGTAATTTCAAATACAGTTTAAAACAATACAATGCATTCATAGACATCCTGTAATATATATATATATATATATATATATATATATATATATATATATATATATATATATATATATATATATATATATATGTGTGTGTGTGTGTGTGTGTAGATTTTTGTTTAAACTGTGTAAAAGTAAGCAGTTCAACATCCATGAGAATAAAAAGTTTCTTTGCCATGGGAGCTTAAAAATTGTTGCTGTACCACTGTTATCGCACGTACACGTGTATATATATATATATATATATATATATATATATGCATATATATATATGTATATGTGTGTATGTGTGTGTGTGTAGATTTTTGTTTAAACTGTGTAAAAGTAAGCAGTTCAACATCCATGAGAATGAAAAGTTTCTCTGCC
>OY735229.1:32696021-32713521 GCA_963457665.1 Thysanoteuthis rhombus | reverse complement strand
AGGCATTCATATGTTTTGTGTTTTTTTGTTTTGTTTTTTTTCTTAATTTTTACTAAGCTTCGGGCTAACTCCTTCATTAGAACGTGCATTTTCTATTTGGGTTTACACATAATAAGATATTTGCATAAACAAACCACAAATCCAAGTGTACATACATATGTGAATATAAATGTTTGAAGGAAATTTGTTTCGGGGACTAAAGCCCTAGAAAGGTCGAATATTGAAAATAGTTCTTCAACTACTTAGCGTGTGAAGAGTTTGATTTAGCTGCACCACCCACCGTCGTAAACGTGAAAGTGTATTTCTGACTTGATAGATCCCACTGCAGAAGAAGGTGCTGTTCAGAAGACAGTTCTTGTTACCATATATCGAATGTATCAAAGTGTCCTTGTACAAATATATTCTATGCCAAATTTTGTTTCAAGTGGTAACAACCAATCCCAGATAATGGGATCAACCATAGCATGTGAAAGCTGTTGTAAGGAAGATCTGGCTCCGTTCGAGATGGATATGATCTCAGGGTCGATTTTGATTTCCTGTACCAGATTGGAAGCTGCCATGTTGATGCTGTCGATACTTGTGAAAGAGAAGTGGGTAAGGTAAAATTGGCTACATGCCCTGTAACATTACGTTCGGTCGTCTTCGATTCAGAGCCAGCGAAAGCAGTGTCCTCAAATACCTGATGCACCCTGTAAATTTCAAAGTAAATGAATTACGTATATCGAGCAATAGTGTTTAAGCCGGTCTGTTGCAGCGGATCGAATTGAATATGCAATGGATGCTAAAGGAATACCATAGGAACGATGAAAATCCTCAAAAAAGGAGGAAAAATACCTAACACGCATACACACTCACATCCACACACACACACACACACACATACACACACACACACACACACATATATATATATATATATATATATATATATATATATATATATATATATATATATAGAGAGAGAGAGAGAGAGAGAGAGAGAGAGAGAGAGAGAGAGAAAGAGAAAAATATACCTACTGGACAGACTAGAATAGAAATTAGCCCACTGTCACAGTTAATATATGAATAACCGTAGGGTTTAAGTTTCAAGTCATGTCAGAAATTCCATTGCAGAGATAATATGGTCAGAATAAATTCTATTTATGACATTAATGGTGTTTTCAACTGTAAAACATCTGAATAGGATAATAATCACTCAAAACATCCGAATGCTGGAAAATGTAAACATTATTGAATAAACCCTTCAAAATCAGGCCTTGAGGTCAATAAAGCTTTGAAAAAATTAGAACAGGTTCAGTGGTGCACTGATGTCAATTATCAATTCAGTAAGCAAAACAGTATGGCCAGGGGCATTTAAAGACAATGACAAAACAAACACACGCATATAAAAAAGCGATATAACCCTTTGCTGCCTTTGATGGCTGCAGTCGTAAGAGAGATAGCTCGGATGAATCTAATGCTGAATATACTAGTAATGTGTTTCTAATCGATCGGTGTAGTAAGATTGAATGGAATAAAAATCTTCTTAAAAAGTTCTTGAGTTCTCCAGAAGAGTGCGTAAAGCAGACATGAATCCTTGGTAGGTTTCAACAGTGTTCTTGGAAAATGCCATACTTTTCTGAAACCTTACATGAATATCCGCACGTACAGATGAGGACATTTCTTCCACACACGTTCCACTCTCAGTTTGAGGATAAAAAGTAGAAATTAGTTCAAACTTACCCAAGACGGTAGATACGCACACATACATTGATATATCGGCAAGAATCACTAGAAAAACGACACTGTTGGCATCAGTCTAATTGATTCTCTGCAAAATCTATCCGAATCATTTATCGGTCTGTCTGTCTGTCCGTCTATCTATTTATCTATCCTCGCCTTTATTAAATTCATAGACAGGAAGACACAATATATACAGAAGACGAGTCAAAATTTCGGAAAAAAATGAACCAAACATACAGCAGATATTTTTTGCGGTTTTTAATTAGCATCGTCCTTGGATATAGTGCAAGGTAGGCATCACTCTTAATAGTTATTTCCTGATTAACATTATCATTTAAATAAGATCGATTATACGATTCACACATATACTATGATGATTCATAGTGTTGAGAATATATATATATGTTTTGGGGGATATATAATCTTTTAAAAAATTCATGTATTTATTTTGAATTTTTCAAGAATACTTTTTTCATTTGATGCAAAACGTTATTTCTGAAGCAGCAAAAACTTGCACGAGAGGAAAGAATTACTGCCTTATAGATATATATATATATATGATTTTTTTAATTCTCTGAAGGCTCTATGCTTCGTGATGTGGGTCTATCTGATTATTTCGTATACTGAAACGACGGTCAACCATTGCATTAGACCGATTTTCCACGAAACATTCACATACACTAACACGCACATTAGCACGCACACACACATATATAAATATACACACATATGTGTGTGTGTGTGTATGTGTGTGAGCGTGCGTGCGTGTGTTTGTATCAGTATCATGTGGAAATTTGGTCGAACAATCTCTCTCTCTCTCTCTCTCTCTATATATATATATATATATATGTATATCAATGTTGAAATTTGGTCCGACAGAATGTGCATGTGTATACATAGCTGATATAAATATATATATATATATATATAGAGAGAGAGAGAGAGAAATAGAGAGAGAAAAAGAGAGTGAGAGAGAGAGATAGCAAGCATATATATATATATATATATATATATATATATATATATATATATATATATATATATATACCACCAATGAATTCCAAAATTGACAGGGAGAATGGGAACCTAATCTTGACGAAAAGGAATGCAGAACTATCTTGCTAAAATGTTACGGTTGTGTCGACAGCAATAGAGATATTAAACGGAAATGGGTGAATCGATTAAAGAGAATCCGTTTCAGGAAAAAATACCACAGTATGCAGAATTCCATTGTTCGTTGGCACGAGTTAACATTACAGAATATGAAATATTCGAAGATGCTTCATTTAATCTGGCATATCCATGCATTGATGGTTAACTAAGTCTGTCAGTACAATAAAGATGTGCTGTGTAACTCATTTTGTGGTACAACTGCAACATATGCATGAAATTATATATATATATATATATATATATATATATATATATATATATATATATATATATATATATATAAGGTTGGATATAAAATCAGACAAACAAAAAGATGAATTGCATCATATTATATTTAAACCCCATTAAAAATGATTTTATGTTATCAGACGGTAAATGTCATTTGGCCTACACAACGTAAATTAAATAAATCAACGCCCTCGGTGAATATGTCATGAATGGAACGAACAAAGAAAAATTGAGCTACTGCTGGAGGCCCTCTGTAGGTGACATCGCTTTTACCATCTGATCTTAGCAGCCACTTGCTATTTCAAAGGCCCAAATAAGTGCCTCAAACGCCAATCTCATCCTCCTTTTCATTCACTGATCATATATGCTTATCTTGTTTTCCAACACATAGAATTAGGCCATTGATGCGTAACTCTATCTAATAATGATAAATGTTTTTTAACCTCTGATAGACATTAGTGAAGTCTGTTCTTATACAGTTTCAAATAGAAACAATGCACACACACATACACGCATATATATATATATATATATATATATATATATATATATATATATATATATATATAGGGAAGAGAGAGAGAGAGAGAGAAAGCAAGAGAGGGAGAAAGAGAAAGAAGGAGAGACAGGGATACGAATTGTTCATTATTCCGTTGGAAATGCTTGTTCTATTTATGCTGTATGAATATGTAAATATTTTATTTATGTATTATATTATACATTAATTTTCCGAGACTTCCAAACTAACTTTGAAAAGGACAAGAGACCATCAAAGGTACTCAAAGAATAAATGAAGATAAATACATGAATTTTAGAATATTGATACACTCTTTTAGATTAACTATGTCAAGTACTATCCAAAGACAATTCAAATTTACCAGATAATCCAAGCTATTGTTCAACGAAACTCATATATATGTATGTACATGTGTATCAGACAACAAATCTTTTTTTTTCACAGTATCTCCATCTTGATTGCTCCGAATCCAACGCTTCTCGAACAATCACGTCGATCAGACACTATACAATAAACGTTTCAGATGAATATTCTGATCGTAACTGTGCAAAGTTTTTGTTCTAATTCTTTCAAGACTTCCGGATTAGTAATTTTGATTCGCAAATCATATCATGTGACCAACGAACACATTATTCTGTCAGTTACGTTTGATTATTTCTATGGGTCCCGAACCCCAAAAGACTTAAAATTATCATATCAATAACCAAGGGGATTTTAGTTTCAGCTAGCTAGAGGTAGACTAGCCCTCTCCGACCACTTATAAGATCTGGAAGCTTAATAGAAACTGGTTAATTGTTGTATCTGTCTGTCATTTAACCAACACCACCACATACATATTCGCTATGATCACTCACATGTGTACAAACAACCACATAACAAACACATATACACAAGTCCTTGGAAAAACTGCTTTGTTGGTAAACATGGGATTTCAATGTGGTCAAATGATAACCAAGTCTTCTATATTCTAACATAACGCTATTTGTCTCCTTGATTTACCCAAGTGCAACGCCCACCTGAGCTTATCTATTTTCTCTGCTGTTTTTCAAATCCTTAATTGATTTTTGGTCAAAGATGTCTTCACAGCTTTCTTCTATATAAGTCCAAATGTGCTCTACAGGCCACGCTGAGTCCGTCCACCAAGCAAAGACAGCGATAAAAATACTTACAGATTTTAATCAATGTTTGCAGAGGACTAGCATATATATATATATATATATATATATATATATATATATATATATATATATATATATATATATATTATATATATATATATATAATTATATATATATATATACATATATATATATATATATTTATATATATATATGTATATAAATATATATATATATATATGCATATATATATATATATATATATACATATATATATGTGTGTGTGTGTGATAGAGAGAGTGAGTGTGTGTGTGAGAGAGAGAATGGGTGTGTGCATACGTGAGAGAGAGAGAATAAGTGTGTGCGTGCATGTGTGTGTGTGTGTTTGAGTGTCTTGGTACATGCATTTGTCATTTGAAATTCTATTATTGCACAAAGAATGACTCACTCGACGTAGACAGTGTAAACAGAATAGACATTTAAAAAACATGGGGATGCTGCAGGAATTGATTAATCTTTTCATACTATCTAGGCCGAATGATCAATTGTTTGCGTAACAACGAGAGGTCATTTCAAATAGAGTCTCAAAAAATATAATGAATAGATATTCTATCGGATTATGCATCAAATTTTCAAATATATATTTATTCGTGCAAAATTAAATGTTACTTTTTTTCAAAACTAAAGACTTTATATACTGTTGAAAACTGGGTTTAAACGGTGAACTTTTGCACGCACCTAATATTTCGTCTACATGCTATTACCATCAAAGCGATTATTCATGAAAAATACACAACATGTCCAATCAACTCGTTTCAATAACGTCCATAAGGTCTCATTATTAAGGAGTTTTAAATTAGTTTTGGGCGCAACGAAGCACCTGCTAACTCATATTAGAATTAGTTTCGCATTAAATTTCGCGTTTCGTGTCGAAAATTGCTATGTTTCAATGACAAGAGATGTACAAACACGCAATCAGTAAATGCAATCCTGATGAGAGATGGCAATTCCCTGGCGTATCTTACAAGGTTCGAAAAATTTGTGAATACGCAAATTGAATATAGCTTTGGTAGCTATTTAGCTGCACCTTTAATCGCGACTCACAACATGGATCCCCCAAGACCACATGCGCAACAGAGGCCAGCAAAATGTTGGATGGAGAGACGAGTTCAGGAAGTACTGGCTCCGTGACGCCCATGATAGGGAAGTGTGGCAAATCCTAGGGAAGGTCTATGTCCAACGATGGACGTTAAAAGACTGATGACGATGATGAATTAGTGAGATTCCTGTTTATGTGGTATTGCATTGGGAGAGAAGATGAGAAGTAAGTATTGGTTCAGTATTGTTTGTCATAGTCAAAATTTCCGGAGCTCTTGTGTAGCACACCGCCTATACCACTTCACAGTCTCATCTTTTGGTATTTTGGATTACAATACACCACGAAACCATGTTGCTAATACACTCAGTAAAAGCCTTTGATTGACTGTCGTTGAACACTTATCTCCTTGGTTGCAGGTGCCGCCGAGTCAGTACTTTTCGTACGTTTAGTTTGTCTCACCATCTTATTTTTTTTGTTGGCGACAGTTTCGATTATGATCTCTGGGAATCGACGTTGTGAGTCGTGATGTCGGAAGATTGTGTGACATTCTTTTAACATATCCAACAAAGGATCTACGGGGATATTAGTCGTTATGTCAAGCAGTTGTTTCCCACTCTCATAACAGCCCATTTCCATTCGAGATTTCTGATGGATTCTGTGATATCTTATTCCTCTTTTCAGTAATATACTGCACTGTTTGTTTTGTTTTTCGCTTTTGTTTTTTTTTTATCCCTCCATGTGTTGTTGAGCATGATTTCCTCCTGCGCAAGTTCCATTGTTCTCAGCTTGAGAGTCAATCTTCTGGTCTGATTCCATGTTCAAGCTCAAAAGGCGACTACCAGGAGGATGTATTGGTTATATTCCATTAATTTCACGTCTAATGGGATTTTCTTGTCCTCAAAAGTGAGCATGCATTAAATTATTGCACACGTTTCTCTTCAATTCTCTTTTGAGAAATAAACATCCTGATTATCGAATAGGTTTTCATATTACCCGAAAGTAGAACGTTGCTATAAAAATACATATAACCGTAAAGCAGCAACTATTAATTGATATGGGAAATTTTTTGCACGTTACAAATCAACAAAATTGTGATGATGGTATGTTAAGGTGAGTACTCAGACTTTTTGACCTTGGGAGGTCCGGGAAACTAGAATATTAAATGGAGGGCGAAAGAGATGCTTTCAGACTCTATGCAAACTCATGGAACAAAAGCCGAACACTATTTCAGTTTTTGAATTTTCGAAGGATACCTGAAAACGGCATGAAATGACATTGGAAAATATTCCAGCATGTAATTTTCACCGTATGTTCTCTGCTAAAAATATTTTTTTTTACTGGTGCCGAATGGTACGAGTCTTCCCTCCTAAGTCCTTGTATCTATTTTATGAGTCAGCTTAGTGATTCTTACAAATCTCAAGTTTGGTTTAAAACCAGGATTATTACCATCAGTTTTTTTTATGAGCTACCACTCGACAGAATGCATCCATCGAAGAGATACATACCACAGCTGCTGAGTGAACAGAGAAATTCATCCTAATGAAGAGACTTCCACACTCTTCACTCGTACCGGCAATCAAACTGAAGATCAAGTCTCTCATAATTGTGGGGAGCATCAGTTTGAATTTAAAGTATCGCAGAAAATTCAATTCCTCAAGTTACTAGAACCAATCCTGGCGTGTGCATTCACACATTGGTTTGTACTGTATAATCCAAGGCGTTTGCTGTATTCCAATGAATCATCGTTTTCGTTGGGCCATCGTTTCTTCTTCTTCTTCTTCTTCTTCTTCTTCTTCTTCTTCTTCTTCTTCTTCTTCTTCTTCTTCTTCTTCTTATTATTATTATTATTATTATTATTATTATTATTATTATTAGTAGTAGTAGTAGTAGTAGTAGTAGTAGTAGTAGTAGTAGTAGTAGTAGAACTGACTGCAGCACTAGGAGGGGGAAAAGGAGGGCAAGGAAAGTGAGGATGGAGATAGGAAGTGCTTCAGTTGCAACAGCCATTGATTATCTGACGATTGCTCAAGGACTCTCCCACGCCGTGTAGTTTTGTTTTCCATCTATTTGCTTGCGTCCTGTCGGTTTTGTCCCTAATTCAAAATTTGCAATTTATTTACCAATAAATATCAATGAAAAAGAACTGCTCCAACTTAAATAGTATTATTTGCTGCTTTTCCATCAAAAGTTTGGACGCAAAACTAGAGTATGATTCAGAAATCATTATCCAGCGTCGACTAGCTTTTCACCACTGATTGACGATTTTGTCGTTACCTTCATTTGTAGTTAATACAATCTTTTGGTTGTCTAGGGTATTTCTTTGACATTGTCAGTGTAATTGAAAATGTGCACTGAAACGAACTTGATTAGACCGAGACAGCGCCAGCATATTATTACAGATGAAACTACCATATTGTTCTAAAGTTGCAAAAGTGCGAGACCCAAGCAGGTGTACAATCATCAGTTAGTGTCAAAATATTTGGAGAACAAAGGAATTTATTTGCACATATCTATTTGACCTCCTCAATGTATTCAATTTGAATGAATTATACCTTTTAATCTGACTTTTTCAGGGCTGGTTCTCACGCTGATTAACTTTTAAGATCTTTAAATTGAAATTGTCAGTAAAGTTGTCGACAAAGGGTTCTCCGGTTTCCTGTTTGGTATCACTGGATGGCTGGTTATGTATGTATGTATCATACATATAGGTTCCACTGATAGAAATCAAAAGCCGAATATTTAAGAAAAACACTACTTATTATATCAACAAAACCTTTGTTTATCCTTGTATTTTGAAAATTCCATCTTTTCGAGAGGTTAACTTTAGAGAGTTCAATTTGAAAAGTAAACTTATCCTAGATTGTTGTATACTTGAGTAGCAGTCCATCATTCATACATGTCTGATTGAATACAATGAACGAAAAACATAATCGTAATATCTTTTTATTTCTTTTTTTTTTGTTTCAACACAAGAGAACGTATGTTTCGATCCATGAAGTGTAATAAATGTCCAAAATGACTGACACACACACATGAACATATTGATATATATATATATATATATATATATATATATATATATATATATATATGTGTGTGTGTGTGTGTGTGTGTGTGTGTGTGTGTGTGTGTGTGTGCGTGTGTATGTGAGTGTGTGTGTGTGTCCACAGTTTTCAGGAGTTTTCTTTTGGGCATTTTTTCGCAAAAAGTGAATACTGGATAGGATGTTTGTTAAGCAATGAACCGTTATACAGGCGATGAACACACCTTCCTTTCTTTCAAACTCTCCCTCTCTGACTCTCTCTCATACTTATGTACTCTCTCTTCCTCCGTCCGTCTGTTTGTCTGTCTGTCTGTCTCTCTCTCTCTCTCTGTCTCTCTGTCTCTCTCTTTCATGCACACACATACACACACATTATCTCTTTCTCCGAAGGGTCTTCTGTATCTATCATCACACCAACCTCTTGGCAGCGTTAAAGGAGATGTATGATTTTCTTTTACTTTTTCAACCTTCTATGCTGTTAGGTCACAGCTTTGAGGATATATATATATATATATATATATATATATATATATATATATATATATATATATATATATATATATATATATATATATATTAGTGATGTTTTACGAGTAAACTATACATTTAAGAAATAGAGGTGGTGATTTTTAGGTCGAGTTGATTCACTTATAAGCTGGACATGACAATAAATGCAGTGACTGTGAAAGTTCCCTCGTTGAATAGTACTGTCAGTAACTGTCATTGCTCCAGACAAATGTATAGACTATTGATTTTTTGCACAGCTTGGATTGGTTTCCTCCCGGGGAGCAAGTTATGAGTAGAACTGAATCGTGTGAAACTGTGATTGACGAGTTTCCGACCGTTGGTTTTATATGCATGTGACCATTCGATTACACGCCGCTGCAGCCCAGTGATAAAGAATCAGAATAGAGTATTCAATGTCACGGGATTTTACACCTGGAAATTGACAGGGTGCTTAATGCAGCATGATGTTCTAGCAAGCCCACATCGTCTTGCAATTCATTGTTCGCTGAGCCCCCAGTACTGTGGTCTTACACCAGAATAACATGAACTCAGAAAAACAACGATTCCAAACAATCATTCGGTTGTGTATTGGATGAGCGTTGCACAACAAACCAACCAACAGACAAGCCATGTGGGCAACATATTCTTCTTTTTTCGCTTGCCCGTGTATCCCACTAGTCCTAAAAAATACTACCAATTCATCTCACCGATTGTCACCAATGGAGCTCAAACATGGAACCAATCCAAATAATTGACCCTCAAACTGAAAACCAAATCATTTGTACATGAAAGGATGATGTTTAACCCCACATGGAGAGATCATAAAACAGCACAGTATATCATGGAAACAGTTAGAAAACTCAAATTGCAATGGGCTGGACATGATGCAAAAATATCCGACTGCTGCTCAACATAATGACTCATTGCGTGAATCCCCAAGGGTCATATGCAGAATTGTGGCCTATCAGAAAGTACAATGGTAAGAAAACCTAGATACATTCAGAAGTACTGGCTCCACAATACCCATCATAAAGAAATCTTGCAAATCTTGGAGAAGGTTTTTGTCCAATCACTGCTGCTGAAAGACTGTTGCTGCAACTGCTGATAATGATGTGTGTGTGCGCACGCGCATTTGTTTGTGTTTCTTGGCACACCAGGTCACATCTCTGGGCTTTCAACCCTGAAGATTCGCATGAGTACACAACCCTTGTTTTTTGTTTGCGTCTGTATTCAGATTGGACCAACGATACATGCATCTGTAACTAATATTTTTTTTTTACTTAATTTAAGATGAAAGATCTCTCTCCTTAGTTCATTTTTTCAAATATATTCTTGGGCTATTTTTTTCATAATCAGTTCTGGTGTATGCTAGAGCTACGGGAATTAATGTATACGTGGTACAAATATCAGGTTTGATCTCTACAGGGTCCTCTCACTACTAACGATTCAGGTCGGACCAACTTGTAATTGGAAGAATAAGCAGTATTTCTGTGCTGGCTCCAGCTTCAGTCCAGTAAGCTGCTTAGGTTTCATATATTGTATTACTGCTTATTGTCCCGTTTGAAATGTGTAGATTAGAATTAGAGGCGAAAAGGAAACTACAGAGGCGACAAACACACACCGATCTTCATCTATCTGGATCCTCGTAATAAATGTAATTTTCATTACCAGTGACTATATCTTCGAAAATGACTCATTGCAGCGTCAAGCGAAGAAAGGAAGACATCTATTTCATCACTGATCGATGTTTCTCTCCCTACATTCATGTGCAACCAATATTCATTGATTCTGAATTTCCCTAAGGCCTGTAAACAACTAAACATGATATATGGCACTAGTAATGAATAATTCATTTTAGAGATGCTTCTAAGATTTCCCTAACTCTAGGAATAATATGGCACTGGGAAAGAAATTTGATCAATCACTATATGAGTTCTTTTTATGATGGACGGATTTTCTTGCATATACTGAAGGCTTCTTATTAAATTCCTCATATCTGAAGTACAATTAAATCCGTCTCGAATACTTTTAAGATCGGAATATCCAGTGTTTTTGGTTTTTCGAAAAGAATTGTAGAGATGATAATTGTTTCCATAATTATGATATAAATGAAAAGTGAAAATTAGTTCGGATTGAAGAAATTAAGTTTTGAACAAGTAACATAACTATGAACAACAAGCGCACGCACGTGCAAACACACACACACACACACACACACACACACACACACACACACACACACACACATATATATATATATATATATATATATATATATATATATATATATATATAAGACGCTACGTGGAATTCGTTGGAACATTGGGTGATAAGTGTGGAGTGAAAATATGGCACTTTTTGGGAATAGTTTTGAAAGCTATATTAACAAATAACCTTCGTAATTTGATCTGTTCAATTTCTCTGAAAGTTAAGTTTGCATTCCACTTACAGTTACGAAGCACCTAACCAAACTCGGGTCTCAGACGGAAGCCAAAGAAACTGGAAGTAATCTTCAAAATCTGTTTTGCTTGTTCGTTTTCTTCCAAAACGTATTTGGTTCATTATATGTACAGTATCACTTTAGTTCAGAATTTTTTTGTTCTGTTGTTATAGTACAGAAAGGGGATAGCAATACAAAAGATATAGATAGATATAAGCTTAAACAACGTAGCAAACTATAAAGAAACCTTGAACAGTGCTGAATAGTACAAACAATTATGGAACATCTTAATTACATTTTTCATGCTATTATCGTAAAAAATAGTATTCCATCGTCGAATATATTAGCTTAAAGTTGCCCCCAAAGCCAGATGTATGAGCAAATATGAATGCATATGTATATATCTATTTTTACACAGCTTGTATGATGCATATGTGTACGTGTACATTAATTTATATTTATATGAGCATTTGCTAAAATGTGCTTGTATATCAATATGTGTATATTTTTACGTTTTTGCATGTATCTGCATGTAAAGTTACACACACAGAGATATACACACACACACACGTGCACACACAGACACAGACACAGACACAGACACACACATATATATATATATATATATATATATATATATATATATATATATATATATATATATATATATATATATATATATATTACAGGACTGAGCATCCCCAAACATCCAAGTAATTAATTCTTACTGCTTGTAGTTTGGGTAACCGATTAATCCCTCAACAATGTGAAAAGAAAAATACATTTTTTTCAACCTAGATTTGCCATATTTTCCCCCTTATTTTTCTCTAATTATTTCATTGTTTGTTTATCTATGTAGTTTTGTTTTAAATGTGTCTCTTGACTGTTCCAATGTCTATTTACCCCCAATAATCTTTAATCTCTCCTACCAAAACTGTAAGCAAGAGTAGGGCTTTAAAATTTCTAAATGTACATCGAATTTGACTATAAAATCCCACTAAACCCCCAAAAGGTTAGATCTGAAAACAAAACAAAAAAGAAAACAGAAAGGAGAGCCACATTCTGCACCCTCTCTCCAACACACCCCTCAACCAGGGCTATACCAGCCATAGAAAAAAAACAAAAAAACTAATGTTTAGATTCAAAGACAGAGCATCCCTACCAACCGAGTGATATTTTTTGCTGCTTATGGCCAGGGTGAACGATTAAGTCTTTAACAAGGTAAAAAGAAAAATTAAAATTTTTCAACTGTTACATGAAATACCTCCTGCAAGCTGATGCAAAATGAAATTGATCCAGATAAGTAGACCTAAATCTGCCATAGTTTTCTCCTTATTTAATTCATTGTTCTTTCATCCAGTTTTTCCTCTAGCGTCACGGTCTGTGGACTTTAACAAAGTTAAAAACTTAATATTTAAAGAAGAGGTATTGTTATGGACAAACTAACCGAAACAGAAATTGACATAAATCCATCAGGCATGTCAGTAATCCATTGTAGAAAATTTGCTACCCACCCCGGTATAGACGCAAAAAGGCTAAGATAGAATATAAGCTGGGCTGATCAATCCAGATAGACTGCATGAATAACATGAATATAAAAAAAAAACGAGGGAAAATCGTACATACCTTTTCTCATACCCTCTCAAATCTTTCACTCTTAATCTTTATCCTCTGACCTTCAACTTCTGAAGTGCCACTTACACCAAGGCTAGCCTAATTACCCAACAGGAGCAGATAGAACTGATGCCCAGAGCTGTCGGAGATCTAAAGCCACTCCATACAACACCAGCAGTGACCAATCCATCTGACCCTCAAACACTTCATGGGCCAGCGCAGCAGGGCATGGCCCAGTACTCCCAATGGTTCACGCAATGAAAATTATACCAGCTGTTCCTTCTGGGTCTTCGGTCCGAATAAGACCAACCACATCACTTGCTTTCGGTGGGGATGTTACGCTCCAATAGCAACTACCCAAACAGTGCACCAGGAGAACGCCCGTCCCTGCTGGGTCATCGATTTCGAAAGGCCAAGCCACATCACTTGCCTTGGGTGGGACTGATGTGCCCTAATAGCGAGCACCCAAACAAAACCCCAAAACCCTCAACAAGAAAACAACGTTTTACATCAGCACCTGCAACGTCAACAAACTTTCACCTAACCTATCGAAATCAAAACCTCAAATGGGACATCACAGGTACTAGAAGAATGAGAAAACCAAGAGAAGAACTAACAGAATTGAAAAACACAAATTTTCTCTACGACTTCAGAAGAGACCGCGTAGCCAGCGTCACTATACAACTCTTAGAGAAGCACAAGCTAATTATCATCCAAGTTTACGCTCCCACTTCGCGATCAACCAGAGAAGAAATAAACAACTACTTGTTACAAGATACCAAAAGATATCAAAAGATACCTCAATGGTAAGATGCAAATAAACACCGATAAAGAACACAGAGAAATGTTCCGCACCCAACTGCAACCACTAGACGTACTAAATGAACTAACCCAACCCCTCAGGCTAAAACAGAAAAAACTGTTTTAATTTCCTTACCGACAAAAAACGACATGAAACGACTCCATAGCAAAATAAAAATCTCTCTCATAGAAACTGCCCATATGTTTGAATCAAAACACACTCAGACAATAAGCAAAATCTCCGATGAAATCAGGAAACTTATTGAACAGCGCAGAAATCTCATTTCACCATCAACCACAAGGAAAAATAGTTCAAACTAAATAAAACAATTAAAACGAAGAGGAGATAAAATGAGATATACGGCAGCAATCATCGAAAACCCTCTTGAAAAACGTCGGGGCTTTAAAGCAATGAACAAAGGACTCAGCATAGGACAGAAACCAATAACTAACAGCAGAAAGAGACAGAATTGTCCAATGCACCTAAGAATTCAACCAAAAACTCTATTTTTCGAAACACGGACTGCAAAACAACAGCCAGAATATACTCGACGCTAACAATCAGTTCGACGACTTCCCAGAAGTTACACCATGAGATGTAAAGCAAGCCATTAAGCAAACAAAAAAAAGGAAAGCTCCTGGACCAGATGACATCACCACCGATCAACTAGAAAAGGCTGGTAAGAGATTCAACCAAAGCTTGCAACTCTATTCAACTTGTGTGTGAAGGACTGGAACACTGCAATCATAATGCTTCTACATAAAAAGACAAACCTCAAAGACCTCAAAAACTACAGATCTCTAAGTTCATTTAAATGCGTAGTCAAACTTTTCACAAAAACAATACGAACTGGATCACTAGAACTCTAGATGAAAACCAAGGGACAGGCTGGATTTCAAGAAGTTACTCGACCATGGACCATCTCCATTCGATAAATCAGCTTTAAAAAAAGCAGCGGAATGCAAAATGACACTCGCCGTAGCATTCTATAGACTTAGAAGGCATTCAACACAGTAGAAATTCCTTTGGTCATGAATGTTATCACCCTACAAGGTATAGACCCTGTATACTCAAAGTAACGCAACATGTATACAATCACAGCAACTCATTCATCAGGCTACAGAAAGACTCTGAACCTTTCCAACTCTAAAAAAGAGTAAGGCAAGGTGATACAAGCTCACTCAATCTCTGCACAGCCTGCCTCGAGATGATCCTCTGAAACCTTGACCGGGGGAATAAAGGAATCAAAATAGACGGCAAAAATCTAAGCATCCTCAGTTTTGTAGATGACATCGTCTTTTTTGTAGAGAACCTACTCGACCTCTACCTAAAGCTAGATGAACTAAATAAAGGAAGCCAAGAAATCAGCCTACACATAAATTTCAGTGAAGCAAAAAACATACGCCACAGTCATTTTGAGAGTGAAAACATAACTGTCAAAATTGAAGATGCAAAACTGGGGAAAGTAGACCACTATAGACAACTAATTTCCATGATATCCTCAAAAGAAGAGAAAATCAATTAAAATATCATTCTAAGATTGCAAACCTTTGAAAGAGCAAGCTTAATTTTGAAATAAACAGACGATCCCAATAATCCTATAATGAAGAGTATAAAACCAATGCATTCTCGCGACTGATGGATCGGAAACATTGAACCTAACCAAGACACTGACCAGCAAACTGAGGAGCATGCAACGTACGCGAGACAAAAACATGCTCAAACTCACATTGAGAGATCATAAGGCAGCACAGTATATCAGGAAGAAAACAGGAGTCTGAGACATCATAGAATCGATTAAAAACTTAGATTGCAATGGGCTGGCCATGTTGTAGACAACTAATGGACATCGTGACTCACAACATGGATCCACAGAGATTATATGCGAAACTGACGCCAACCCATTACCAAATGGACAGATTGAATAGACGTATTCAAAAAATACTGGCTCTGCAATGCCGATGATAAAGAATTGTGGCAGGTCTTTGGGAAGGTTTATGTCCAACGACGGACGATAAAAGACTGATAATGATAATATCTATATAATTGCATATACGTACACATGTGTATATGTACAGTTGATTATGTATACAAGTCAAAACACACATCATATATATATATATATATATATATATATATATATATGTATATATATATATATATATAAATCGGGAATATGGTACAACATAATATGATATGCAATGTGTCATTGGTTTATTTTAAGAAGAACTCTATTCGTTTAACATTGAACATTGAGTCAAGTTTTATATAGCTCGAAATATAATGAAGTGGGTGATTTGCTTCACAGAGATGTTCATGCTTCTGTTCCATTTCTGGGCTTCTTCATGCAAAGGTTTTGTTTTATTTTATATTCTTACTAGGGACATTTTTTTAACGCATACATTTTTCTATGGTTAGGATATTCCTATCTTTATATTAATATATCATTTTTTTCTCTGTTTAGTAGTTGGTCATTCCTTGTTATGCTTTTCTTAGAGGATGTACGGTACTTCTTGATAGTTATAGGTTATAAACTATATAGGATATAGTATGGGCATTTTCTTTATTAGTATGGTGTCAAACCAACAGCCGTTTACGGTGCGTTTCCTCTCTGAGAATATTTCATTCTTTCTTAAGAGTGAGAGTTTATGTTCACATGACTTCAGTTGTTAGTTTAATTAGCAGTGTACCGTTTTTGTGGTTTTTCTTTGAAAATGTAGTTGGCTAATTATTGTTTAAAGGGTGTTTTCGATATATCCAAAAAGAAAGTTTCACCTTCAGGAGTTTCTCTTGCGTTGATATCTCAGCTTGGTATAAAGTATTCGATTTGAGACATTGGTTGTACGAAGAGCATTCCTTTTTGTTTATACAATTGCAATTTGTTTAATTTATGCTGTCTCCATTTGTATTGTTTCTAATTACTTTATTAAGTTTTGTTATGAACTTAATAAAGTTATCTGTACATCTGTAACTAGTTTTGCAGTTTGTTCTTAAATAATTCACTCGTTGGGTTGCCCAGAGAGCTTTTTTATCGATTGAGGATTATTTTTCTTGGGTTTTTACTTGTAAATTGAATCGCAGTTTATACCAGACATTTTTTCCTCTACTTATTTGTTGTATGTTCTGCTCTATTCAATTTTACTTTTTATCATATTTAGAGCTAGTTTTAGTAAAACTATGGCCCTTTAAGGCATACATAAAGGGATCACAAGACAGCACAGTACATTT
The DNA here is from genome assembly GCA_963457665.1 of Thysanoteuthis rhombus. Classification (NCBI taxonomy): domain Eukaryota; kingdom Metazoa; phylum Mollusca; class Cephalopoda; order Oegopsida; family Thysanoteuthidae; genus Thysanoteuthis; species Thysanoteuthis major. The sequence goes on along the minus strand of OY735229.1, from coordinate 32,696,030 downwards.
GGAAAAAGA
>OY735229.1:32688521-32691021 GCA_963457665.1 Thysanoteuthis rhombus | reverse complement strand
ATGTGACCAAAATGGTGCTTGATCATGATTCTCACATGAATGTCTATTGCAATGATCATGAACGATACAAACGGTACACAAAAGCTCTTTGAAGAACTTCCTGTGGCTTTGACGATCGTAGTAACCAAGCTGTGAGCTGAATAGACCTCTGAAAATAAAGAAAAATCAAATATTTGGAAAAGAGACTTATATATATATATATATATATATATGTATATATATATATATATATATATATATATATATATATATATGGAGAGAGAGAGAGAGTGAGAGAGGGGAGGGATTGAGCAGCAAAACATGTTTTATCGCATTGTCATCTTCATGCAATCTTTTTTAGTCAATCTGACAGGACATGATAGTTTTCAGATTAGTCACCAAGGTTCATGATCCAAAAAGCCCACTCACATTTTTAAAGAATATATAGATTTTTTTTTGTTAAATCTCTGTATATATTCAGATTTGACTTTATTTCTCAAAATCAGGTAGTCTGAAGATTACCAATGGTTTACAATACTCCATCTATTGGGAATAATTATTCCTTGTTATGATACTGACTCTAAATAAACATAGCAGTGGACAATGAGTACATGGAAGAATGGCAAAGATCTTAATTCAGTTATTGTTCGTTTGTTGGATCAGTTATATTATTTGACAGAGCAGCAGGGCTCTGATATGACATCTGAGAGTCTGAGTCTGATTCTCGTCCTGAACTTTTTTTCCTAATCGTCACCATCTACTCAGTGCTGAATAGGAGTCGACCCGAGAAAAAAGGGGCGCGAGAAATCAACTGAAAAAAAAAAATAAGAAGAGTCAATAGTAGCCAAGAAAACGTGTATGATTTACAATAACCTATGTAAGGAAAATATTACCAGTAATCTTGATGTTTGCAAATATTGAAAAATAGATGCATGTCTATTTCTCATACTGATCTAAATTATCAATATTTTTTTTTATCTCTAGAGTTGTTGATTGTTCGTGAGGGAAGAATGTGCATTGACCTGAGTCTTGTTTTTGGAGCCCCAGATTGGACCCTGGGTGACAAGAAAAGCACTTACATCATTGCCAGAATACATGAAGCCCGAGAAAGCAAAGATCTTCAGCTAGTACTAGTAATTATAGGCATAAAACGACAACAACAACAAAAAGACCTCAGATAATGATACAGAACCATACCCCCAAAAAAGCCAAAAGCTGGAAGTGGACATACCAATGAAAAACATACAAGGAAAAATGAGGAATTTGCTGACAGAATGTCTTTAAAATGATTGTGAGAAGGAAATCTAAAAAGAGAAAGATAATTGCTCATAATGGCAGGCTAGACCAATTATTTTGAACGATTATTTTAAGACCTCAATCAATAAAACCCAGCAAAAATAGCTAATGTTCTCGGTCGAGAGACAGATAAGAGAAATTTAATCATAAAACCAACTAGTGTAGCCATCTGGACTAGGAGGTATGAGAGCTCTGTCTGGAAAGTATCCTGACAATTACTATATCATGATATCAGGCTGCATGAAGTACCCCGCGCAGTCCGATCTCGAACTGCGTGCTAATGGACGAGACACTCTCCTGTGGAGTTATTCAGTCAGAGGTACAACTGGACAAATCATTTTACTCATCTTGTTCGGTATCTTTTTTTTTTCTTTTGAAAAAACATTACATTCCCTGGCATGGTACCCCCAACCAACATTCTGAAGTTCCTTAGCAGTGACTGGCTCTCTCCCAAAGGCATATCATCGAGAGAAAAGCATCAAGATAACTGAAAGAAGACTTCGTATATATGTTTCAGACAGATTCTCTTGAATTGGTGTGTGAGGTCCAAAGAGGGGTATATTGGGGATGATCACAGCGCCTACGCCTGGGGTAGACTATTTTTAATTTCCGAACAGCCCTTATATAAAATGGGATTGATCAAATGAAGGCTGTTATTCACTGGGAAACGTACAAGCAACTTGACTTCGGCAGCACGAACATACTATGAGGGAAAGGCAGAAACTTCACTGGAGAATGAATAGAACAATGTATCTTTGAAATGCTGGTGTCAGACACATCACTGTCTTTCAAACCAAACGGTGTTGGGCCCTGATAGAATAAACAAAAAGCTAAGCCAAATATCAAATGTTTTTTGAATATGCTGAAGTATTATGAATCATTTTTTAAATTTTTTCAAACAAACCCTACGGGCAACAGTCTTGTTGTTGAAACTTAGTAGCACAATTGGTAGTTGTAAATTGCGCAACCGCCGTTAAGAGTCGGGGTTCAAATCCACTAGTGTTTTGCTTTTTTTCTGATTGACCAAGGTTATTCGTTACCAAAGTGAAATTGATCCGAGCACAATTTGCTTATAAACTAATATAAGGTAAAGGATAGTCATAAAGTTGAATTTAAAAATAATGTTCAGATGTGTTTGTCCTTGCAGATGAAAGGATTAGCTTAAAAGAAAACGTCTAGACAGGAAAATATCAGAAGTTTGTGCGTAAACTACGCAATATAAGAT
>OY735229.1:32673521-32683521 GCA_963457665.1 Thysanoteuthis rhombus | reverse complement strand
ACTATCAGTCTACTCAAAAATGCTAGTAAGAGCGTAAACAATGTCTAAAACAGAATAAAGTTCCGGAAGACAGGAACAAAGCAATCATTATGTTTCTACATAAAAATGGAAACCCTAAAGACTACGACAACCACAGACCATAAGCCTATTCGACTGTATGTACAAACTTTTCACAAAAGTCATCACCAACCGGATCACTATAACCTTAGATGAAAACCAACCACGGGAAAGACTGGCTTTAGAAGAAGTTACTCGACCACGGGCCTCCTCTATTCAATTAATCAGCTGAAAAGAAAGCAGCAAAATGCAAAATGCTACTCGATTTAGCATTTCTGGACCTGACTCTGTAGAATTCCCCATGGTCAAGAAGGCCATCACTCTACAAGGTGTAAACCCTGTATACGTCAAAGTACTGCATCATATATAATCACAGCGACTCATTCATCAGGATACATAAAAACTCTGAACCCTCCTAGCTCTAGAAAGTAACTCAAGATGACATCAGCTCACCAAAACTCTCGACAGTGTGCCTTGAGATGATCTTCCAGAACGTAAACTGGGAGAATAGAGAAATCAAAATAGTTGGCAAATATCGGGGCAACATCTGATTCGCATACGACATCGCTCTTTCTGCAAATGACCCCCAACAAGTGCTAGATGGACTATTTGGAGAAAGCAAAAATGTTGGCCTACACATGAATTTCAGTAAAAACAAAAATCACGTGCAACAATCATATTTAGAATAAGAACATAACAGTCAAAACTGAAGATGCAAAACTGGGGTAAGTTGACCAATACATCTACTTAGGACAACTAATCTCCATGGTATCCTCAAAAGAAGAGGAAAGCAAGCAAAGGATCACTTTAGAATGGCAAACCATCAACAGAGCGAGCTTAATTTTCAAAAATTAGGCGATCCCAATAATCTTAAAAAGATGAGTATACAACCAATGCATTCTCCCGATAGTCACTTATGAAGCTGAAACACGGTACCTAACGATGAGACTGACTCACAAACTGAGGAGCATGCAACGTGCTCATGAGAAAACCATGTTCAACCTTACATGGAGAGATAAAAAAAAACAGCACAGTATATCAGGAAGAAAACAGGAGTCCGAGATATCATAGAAACTATCAAAAAACCCAAATGGCAATGGACAGGCCATATTGGCAAGAATGGCAGACAACCAATGGACAACAAGACTCACAATATTGATCTCCAGGGATCTCATGTGGAACTGAGGCCGACAGAAAACAAAATGGAGGGGTGAACTGGAAACATTTTAAAAAATACTGGCTCCGTAATGCCCATGATAGACAATTGTGGCCGATCCAGGGAAGGTCTATATCCCACAACGCACGATAGAAAACTGATGATCGTGATGATGATGATGATGATGATGATGACCCCCATGGTGAAGTTTGCTCCTTTGAACTGATTGCAAATCAAAGTTTAGTAAGTATATGTCGACAACTATTTAAATGTTCCATTCATCCTGCACTGGCCTCATCAGATCTTTATTTTCAAAATGAATAAGACTGATGAACTGTTGAAATAATACCTAACTTATTCTTTCAGAAACTGATCAAAACGTACTGATCGTACATATGTATGTATATACTGGAAAGCAAATTGCCAAGCTTATGTCATAGAGAGGTCTTGTTTGATATGTGTCTTTGATACCTTTGTGTGTTAAAGTGAGCGAGACAAGGAAAATGACGCCAGACGTTAAGATAGGACGTATATCCTGGGTTGTATGTATGAAGATTAAGGATATCGAAATGCAGTGAAAATAATCATTGATATTCAAATCATACACGACAGAGCCGTGTTGATTCCTCGTAGAAAAACAGATTGGATCATATAGCGGAAAACAAAAAACAAAAAAAAGAAGCAAAATACAGGATATAAATCTCCCTCGGTCAAATTCATTTTTTGAAAATTCTTCCCCGAGTTTTCCGAGTTTTTGTAAGAAAAATGAAGTATCATTTCCCTGTTCCCTCAATTTCTAGGATAGATGATTGTTAACAAAAATGTCCTTGATCAAACAGATTTCCCAGAGAAACAGGGCACTGACTTCGTTGTCCAAATATACTCTCAAACATGAAGAATCATGGATCATCCATGGATTATCATTCAGCGTCTTTTTCAATAAATCTCTGTGAAGTTCAAGACTTGTGGCTTTTTTTTACAACCAGCAATGGCGTACAATTGAAAAACCTTGAAGCATACAAAACCAGTTTGAGACTTACTCAGAACAATACGGAATATTTTTGGTTTTGCGATGGAAAATGATAAACATGGATCCAATAAAGGCCTAGGACGATGGATACCGTGTAAGAAATGAAGCGTGAAAAAAGGTGGCTCATAGCAGGGGAAAAGGGACAACCGATGTGAAAGAAAGCTAACCGATTGGTGCCCCTAGGGCGATAGACGCAGTAAGAAAAGACCAAACACAAGATGGGAGGACGAGATAAAAAAATGCCTTATATATATATATATATATATATATATATATATATATATATATATATATATATATATATATATATATATATATATGTATATATATATGTATGTATGTATATATATATATATATATATGTATATATATATATATATATATATATGTATATATGTATGTATGTATGTATGTATGTATGTGTGTGTGTATATATATATATATATATATATATATATATATATATATATATATATATATATATATATATATATGTATGTATAGTAATTGCTATTTAAGACCTCCACTGCTGCTCGCAAAAACTGGTCACATACTGCAGGTGGTCTCAAATACAGGATCATAACGAGCTATGTCCCGTCAATATACTGCCCTCATTGAGATGTACATTATACTAACACATGCAATGGAGTAATGAATCAAAGGGAAAAAATAACAAGAAGTCGTCGCATTTTTTACAATTTAATCTATATCCCGGTCTACATACCTTTGCACATAAAAAATATGAAAATACTAATAGATAGGTAGAAGGAGAAAGAGACAATCAAATAAACAACTTCTTTGAATCTATAAAAATATAATCTCTGTATTGACAGTTGGTTCTCTTCCATGTATTGATTCGTTTTTCTTCTCATTTTTAATTAATGAAAATTGTTAGATATTTCTATTGTGATTTAAGATTGAAGATTTTTTAAGATTAGAAATGAAAAATATAAGAGAATTCATGGGAGAAAAAATGTTGTAAGGTGTACCAGAAGTTTTTATTTAATTATTGATGTGTGTAGGAAGAAATAACTTTTCTTTTGATGGAAAATAAAAAGTATGAGAGAATCCATTGAAGGAAAAAAAGGACCAAAGACGGTGTTCCCAATGGAGCAATTTCTGCATGCAATATCAAGCTCAGAGAAATGTCACTTTCTCACACTCTAGGCATTGAAAAGTCTATCACTGAAGTCTGTCTGGATTATTCAGAAAATTTGGGGGAGAACAGGAGAGAAAAAAAATGAAAAAAAAAGTTGAGGTTTAGACGAAGAACAAAATGGAGGGAGAAAGAGAGAAGAAAGAGGAAAGATAGAGCAAAAGAATGATAAGACGGGAAGAGGAAAAATGAAGAAGGTGGTGAAAAGAAAGTAGGAAAAAGAAGGGGGGAAAGGGTGAAAGAAATAAAGTAAAAGAGAAAATGAATAAAGAAAGAGAGGGGGATTAGTTTGATTTGATTTCTTTCAATTTCAGATGTCACTGTTGTTGACTGAAAAGACTTGATACGAATCTACAAAAAAATCTATGTAATGTAATATTTTTCAATTTTTTGGAAAGTTAGCTAGGGTGTGTCAGTGCAGAGATTAAATAGGCATTAAAGAAAAAAAGAAGAAACGAAAAAAAAAAGCTTAAGTGAATGATTTCTTAATGAGATAAATTTTTCCAAAATCAGAATATGCTTAGTATGCTCATGTCAGTAAATTCACTTGCGTGGCCAGCTTGTTTATTCAAGAATGATAACTGATATGCCTCCACTGAAGAATTTCGCGTCTTTGATCGAGAGGCATGAATTAATTACAAGATAATGGAACTGATTACTAAGGTTTCTTCTAATTGACAACATGTTTAATGCCATTATATCATCATCAGGAGCATTGCATCACTTGTTGTGAAATTAGAAAATTTTGCAAGAATGTTCAAGGTTGCAACGAGCGATGACGATTAACATAACAAAGCGTGCGTGCATTGCAAAATAGGTTGTCTGGACAGGGAAGTCGTGAAGGACTAGTGATATATATATATATATATATATATATATATATATATATATATATATATATATATATATATATATGTGTGTGTGTGTGTGTGTATATGTGTGTGTATATATATATATATGTATATATATATATATATATATATATAAAATGACTGAGAGAGAGGGAGAGAAAGTAAGAAAGAAAGAAAGAAAGAAAGAGAGACGGACTGTACATCCACATTTACTACGGGGAAGAAAAATTAAACGTATATCTTTCAGACCTTGCTCCCATTGTCCCACATTGGTAGACCATGGTATGCAAAACCATCACAAATCTTCGTTTGTGATCGTTAAGTTGATTTCAATGCTCATACAGACACTCACGCACACGTGCACGCACTCCCCCTACACACATATATACACTGATCCACAATACTCGTCTTAGGTAGCACATAGCTGTTACGAATATTATGATCGATCTATGCACGGACCTCCAGATCAGAAGTCACTTTGCTCTGATTAAAAACAAATATATTTTCGTTTAGAGGAATCTTTAATAACGAATGTCATTGACTCGGTTCCAGAAATATATCTCATCATTTCTAAGACATGTGCCAATTACTGTATCCCCTGATGAGATATATACAAAGTAGCTTAATCATATTGGTGGATCATGATAAATTTCAAACCTACTTGACAGGCGCAATGAAAACCCAAAAGAAAGTAAGATAATAGTGTGGAATAGTAATTTTTTTTATAACAAATTTCTTTCTTCCTTCGTTTGTTTGTTCGTTTTTTTTTTGTTTTCTTCTTTTCCATTTCTTCCTGTTTTTTTTCGTCTCTCATTCCCTTATATTTCTTACTTACTATATATTTTTATATCAATTCCTGTATGCAGCCTCAATTTCCTTCCTTCTTTCTCATTTTGTACTTTGTACGATGTGTTTCTCTCCTTCATTAGCTCAACCTTCTGGTTTCCTTCACTAAATTTTTCTTTTTTTTTCTCTTTCTATTTTTTCTTTTTCGATTCGGCTTTTCTTTCACCATTCAACCCTTCCCTTTCTTACTTCCCTTCTAGTCATTTTTTCATTCTTTTTTCTTTTTATTGCTCAAATTTCACTTTTTTCAAACTCTTTATCTGTTATACTATCCATGTCCCTCTCCTTTTTCATTGTTTTTCCTTATTTCGTTTTTTTTCTATTACTGTTCACCTATTGTTTTTTTCTTTTGTCTGTTTATTTAACTTTTGCTCCTTTTTTGTTTCTTCAATTTCTACCCCCACTTTTTTTTATAATTCTCACTCTCTTTCTTCCTTTTTTAAAAATCTGAATCACTTTCTTTTATTCTCTAATTATTTTTCAATCCTATTTTTCCCTCTTCTTTCATTTTTTTTCCCTTTTTTCATTTATTCTTTCGTCCATCAATTTTTTTTATCCTTCTCTTTCATGCCCATTTTCTTTCATCATCCTTTTCTTTCATTTTTTCTCTTCCGTTATTTCTTTTTTCGTTTTCCTTTTCCATTATTTCTTCTTTTTTCTTCCTTTTCTCTATTCTCCCATTATTGCTCTATTCTATTTTGAATGCTTTCTTTTTTTCCCCATTTCCTTCATCTGTTATTTCCTTTTCCACCTTCTTCACTATGTGTATCAAACTCTACATTTCGTTCTTTCTGTCTTTCCTTTTCTTTCTTTTCATCTGCATTTATCCTACTTCTTTGAGTATTCCTCTCATTTTGCCCAACGTCCCTTGTTCATTCTGATATAATTTTCATTTCTGTAATCGCTCTCATTCTCTCATCATAACATCCCCCCTCTGTCTCTCTCTACCTATCAATCTCTCTCCTTCCATCCTTATCTATATTTCTTTTCTCATCTTTTCTTCTTCTCATTTCCTTTTTCTTTCTTCTATGATTTCCTCTTCTTATGTTTCTCTTTGTCAGTAACTTCCAAATTTCCTCTAGTTTTCATTTCTTTCGGTCCTATCTCTTCTTGGTAGATATTTTGGTTGGAGACACATCCTAATTGAGTTTATGTGTTTCAAACTTTGACTCCCGGTCCAATCAATCATTACGTCAAGTGAAAAGTTCAATTTTGGTCATCATTCCCAGTTAATTTAGAAACACAAATGACAGCTCTCTGTCATTTGCTGTAACTGACGATCCCTGAAGACGCAGGATCATGTCATGCCTTGGGAAAGTTGCCATGGAAGTTAATATAAAAAGGACGTCTACTTGTTTTATAAGCTTATAGAAAATTCTAAAATGTACGGCATATGCGTGTCAAGGATGCAAGACAAGGAAAAAGCAAAATACAGTAAACTTGTTTAAATGGCCCTTAAAATGACACATGCATTCTAAACGGAAATGTGTTTTTATAGATGTTACTTCTTCTCGGGCACATGAAAAAGTGAACAATTTCAGCTCACCCATTATATCTTATAAAAGCTAACCCTGAGGGTGCTGTTCAATAAACGTGCTAAAAGAAGGTAACATAAACAACCACTATAATCAGAAAGTTATTGTCTATTTGGAACATAATATCTCCTAGCAGCACGATACGTATGTGTTTGACCTCAAGTAAGAACAGGATTTTGAATGCCGATTTTTATGGCAAGCATTATTCATAAGCTTGAGAAATTTGTGCAACACAATTATTCTTGATTTATTTATCCCAAATCCGCACTCAGAGCTAGGTGTAGTAAATTACTATTTCATAAAGTGTCGGCCATTGTCTCATGTAAGCAAACAGTACTTGTGATCTTTCGCAATTTTTAGGTGCTTGGAATATACGACTCTTTTGCAAATGTTGCGTCATTCAACAAATATTTACATACATATACAAACTTGTCAATAAAGTCAAACAGACATGGTGGAAACGCACCCAATAATGATAATAGAAAATATTCATCAAATATGACGATTGAAATCGATCGAGGGAGATTATGGTAACCTAGTTCACATCCGATAACGAACTCGGTGTATGTATTTGGTCGCACCCTTCTTTCCATTTATCTCTGTGTTTGTATGTCCGTCCACATCGTATTTCCAAAATTACGTCATATATTTCAACAGAGCTATTAGGAAGAAGAGTAGTAAATGAGGTCAGTAAGAGTTGATTGAACTTTGGGCCGATCAAGGGATACTATTTGCTTTTGAAATATTTTTCCGGGTTATTTTCGTAAATTTGTGTTTTTAGCTCATGTTCACACTGTATACCAAACGGTTTTCAACGAATCTCAATAAAATTATGCAGAACGGTCGACAATCGTGAATAAAAGAGCTGATTGAATTATGTGAGGGATCCATGATCAATCAATTCTCCTGACAATTGTTTTGAGAGAGGAAAGTACTCACCGGGTGTTTTCTAGTCATTAAAAAAGTGATTAGGTTATGAACACATAATATTTATCATGGGGATAAATCCACATCCTCATTAATGAACTACAAATTTACTCATGGTGTAGCAATCAACTCTTATTTAATGCACAAAATATCATTGAATTCCTTAGACTGTCGAACTATACATACGAAGCCAATTCAGTCGGATCAAATTTATGATATCGATGATAGTGAGATGATGTTTTTGTCTTATCCTTCAGTTGAATATATTGCAAGAAAATCATCTTGAATATTTTTTCAGACCAAGTAGTATGCTTAAAAATGATATCATAAGTTTGTTTGCATCCAGTCTGAGACTTGATCCAACATTGTGAATTAAATATTCCCGTTTGTAAACATTCAACAAAAGTGACACAAACAACGAGTTACACAACTTTTTTAATCGTATTTATCCCCAACGTTAACTACTTTTTAGGGTGCACCACGTAAGTCTTTTGTTCCCAGAAAATAAAATAATGTGGGATAAAAATACCACCCAGATACTATACATTATGATAATGCCTTATAGAAAAAAAATACATGTAGTATTATGCAACCCTGAACATAATAAAACATTGGTTGATATCAAAATCATAGCTGGTGAGGAAGTGACGTTGGATGATCACTTGATGGGGAGCTCTTTTGATATGACTGTTTTGCTTTCAAATTTCCAGAACAGTGAAATGGTAAACAATTGATGATCACAGCAAGAGGAGAGCTCATATACCATAGCATGTAATTACGCGTAAAACTTGATAACCGTTGGAAAGCTCTCATAAATTGCTCTGATAAATATTTTTTCAACTGACAGGAATACTTTCAAATCCCCAGTGTTTAGAACGGTAAATTTTCCTAGACTATATCTAGTTTCTTTATGTATAACTATACACAAGTTGATATATTGATGGAACGAACTTTCCAAAATTTATCAAGTGAATAATCTTGAGATAACATGCGAAAATTTGATGATTTCTTAATATTGCAATCATTAATTTAATCATCTACATATCAATGCTGATTGTACAAACTATGGCGAATTATAAGTCATTCTCTACTACGGTGGCCAATGACGTTTCCGAAGGAGGAAGGGTCTGGTGAACTGATCACAATTGATGTCAGAGTAGTATGAGAGGTCCTCCAGATCTTAGCTCCCATTGTATCTGCTGGGGGATACAGTAGATATGGGTTTTCACATTGCTTCAAAGGATAACATCAGATACATAATACGAGACGAACATAGTTTTGGTTCAATGGTATCATAGCAATGGTTTCCACACCTATCAAGTATGTATTGAAGTAGTGAAGTAAGCGATAAAGTGGGCAAAGTTAACACTAACGCATTCAAATTCGCATAACGGGCGATCCCTTTCTTACATGTGTGAATAGTTTATTATCTGATTTCGTATATTGGTTTTACATGTAGTTTAAGTGGATAGTTCTACTTTGGTCATAAGTCTCACTCATTTTTAGAGTTTCCAATTTTGTAAGCATCGTAGAAAGTTGCATCTAATAAGCATTTCAAGTTATGGATTTGTTATTAACTGTTGATTACCAACGCATGTTCTGCTATTTCCCTTTTATCAAACATGCATGTATGAATTTATATGGATATGAAAGTAAAATGATAGATAGACAGCCGAAAGTAACACAGAAATCATATAGTTCTAATCAAACAGTTGTTTATAAAAATTGCCTCAATTTTGTAAACACTGACAACCTTTCCATCCCTCATTTTTAATACATTTCTGTATTAATACTGTTTGCAAAATAACTTCAATTATAAAACAAATGGTAATCAATTATCAAATGTAAAATTATGAGCAATTCATTCAGATTACTAGACTAAAAGATTATCCTGACTGGCAGTGTTGATTTCTACCTGGAAAAGAAAAAAGAATAGAAACATAGATAAATTAAATTCAGATAAACATTTGATTTAATTTGTATTCAAAATTGATTTATAACCACTTCTTATATAATTACATAGAAAAAAAGCAAATGTGGGAGAAATGAAGAACTGATGTAAGAAAGAGGGCCAAGCAAATGGAAAGGAGAGGTAACTTAAAAGTAATTATTATCAAAGAAGGGATATTGGATTTAGAGACACAAAGGGGAGTTAATGCTAGGAACAAGTCGGTTTAATCTAAAAAAAAAAAAAAAAAGAGGTGACGAATATTGGAAAATAGTGGACGGTTTAAAAGAATAGCTGCTTAATGTTAAGGAAAAGGGGAGAAGTCAGTTAAAGAATATATATATATATATATATATATATATATATATATATATATATATATATATATATATATATTCTTAAACTGTCTTGGCACTGAATGGGATAATGCATAGTCTATAGCCACACTGAAGAGCTGTAACAGCTCTATGTGGATGACACAATTATTTAATTAT
>OY735229.1:32603521-32671021 GCA_963457665.1 Thysanoteuthis rhombus | reverse complement strand
TCGGTTGGTGCAGCCGGAAATACCGTGGACAGTTGATTCAGTGAGCCGAGATCAAACTCCAAGAAGGGCTGGTAATGTCTTCTCGTCACTAATGCCCTTTGGAAAAGGTTACAATCAATCTCATCAAACGTAGGTATGTGTAAAATAGCGAGGTAAACCCGGCTCTCCAGTCTTGAGAACACAACCAATCTAGGAGAAGGACAATTCTGTTTCCAAATCCTGGACCGGAACCTTCTTCGGGCGGTTTGATGCCCAGTTTGACATTCTTCATACAGCCCCCTGCATACACTTCAATGACTGACTCATTGCTCTATACCCTCCTCTGATCAACATCAGGATGATTGACCAACTTTGACTATTCTGAAAACTAGGCGTCCCCGGATCTTGATATGCTTCGCCCACGCATGCGCCTCAGGGAAATTTTCATTGTCTATAGAGATAGAACAGGAGCCATTGAAGTTTTTACTTCTTTTTAATGGTTTGGAAGGAGTTGTTTTCCCTGTTTGCCTATAGTTCTGTAGGTACGAAATAGTAGGATATATCCAGATTTTATTGTCATATAACCTTTTTGGTGTGGAAAGACGAGCTTCCGATACATAATGTATGATACACTAATTCATACACTATACAAAATGATTGAAACATAAGGGAATTCTGTCGTTAGTGAATGCTATAAAAATCGGAGTTAGATAAGACTAAATTGTTTATCAAGCTATTGGTATAAACTCAAATGATATCCCTCCTCTGTGTGTGGCACACTTTAGAAATTGAAATCTTTTTGTATACAGAAGATAACATACTTGACGATATTATGATACTGTACAATTTCTAAACAATAGAATTGGTGTGTTTCCTTTTGGAACGAATAACAAAAATTATCATTCTACTTCAAGCAAGTAATTATTGAAATATTACGTAGCACCAGTCCTTAAAAATTACACGTTAATTTCAGTAGATATAGAAAATCAAAGACTTCGTTCCCTGTAAATAGAACAAAGGGTACAGCAATGTGAGACTATACAATGGACGACGAGTGCTAAGATGGCTACAGAGAAAGATAAATGGTGCGATACGTGTTGTTGGATGTAGAAGGACAGATACGAACTGTTGGCTTGATTCGACATTCGTGGGCGGATTGCACAGGTTTCCACCATTTTCTTGCCAAGAAATTAAACAAACAATAGTAACAGATACTGACTGATCAGCTATACTGGGAGCAATGTCCTTGTAAAGAAATTTATGGCACTGAGTGACCATTATTAACCCTATAAAGAAAGTGAAGAACAAAAGAAGGGAGAAAAACAGACAGAAAGTGCCAAGACATATCACACTGTGTAGTAAAATCTACAAAGATTGTTTGCTGGTAAAAATACGTTCGTTGCCTGATGGTGAAGAACACTTATTTCAAAAAAACAAATCCTAGACTTTTTTTTTTTACATAATTTTCTTTACATATCAATGCATGTAACCCAACTCTTCTCTATTCAAATTGTACATTGCAAATTATTCAATGGAAGTCTCCGTTTGGTATTCAGATATTGATTGTTGGGTTACCGACATTTATACATCTCAGTATTAAGGTCAGTACTACTTATCGACTATAAATCCAGCCCAAATACATCATGGACTTGACAGTCCTATTTTCCTCTTTTTACATAAATTTCATAGATTCTTTGTCCTATCCTTCGCTAATATAAACAATTCTTCACAGTTCTGCACTCATCCCTCTTAAGCAAACCCCATCGTAAATCAATTTGACATGAGTCTATGAATCTATAAATAATACATAATTGAAAACAAATGGTTGATCAACGAGGACATTCTACAAATTCTATGTTCAAGCATGAATATCAATTGATTATCTTTGTCAGTTGTCTATAAACAATATTTTTGCACCTCACTGGTAAATTATGCTTGGTAAACTAGTCGCATAGTGATGTAGTGAATAAGATTTATTGTACTGTTCATTATTAGTGAATTTGTACCTGAACTTGAGAACCTGGCCTTAAAATCATGCTTAGTAACTTAGTATCGTGTACCATTAGTACAGCAGTGAGTTCAAAGGCAAATTGGTCCACCATTCTTGTGGTCTTGTGGTTAAATAATCCAAATTTGAGCACGTCGCTATAGGGCAGCTCATACCAAGTTCATCTAACAGACAATTACTACCACAATTAGATCGATTCTTCCTGGGGTGCCTCACATATTAGTTTCATGCCAGGCTAAGCTAAGCTTAATATCAATTCCTACCACATTGATAAAATGATTTGGCTATTCCAACTGCTTCCTGACATCAGTATCTAAACCTGGGAATTTGAATGTTGACGTTCAAGACAGATAAACATTTTACGATTTGAAAGATTGGTCAGAGATGATAAATATATCTACATTTGGAGTGCAACGAAGTAAAATTAGTAAGAGGAAAGCTTATGTCGGCGTAAATTTTCCCAAGAACATTCATACAATATCATGCATTTATACTAACTCGCATCATCATCATCATTCAGTGATCAATGAATTTGGTTTCATTCGTCCTAACGACGATTTCCAGACGGACTGTTGATTCTATCAATTCCTGTTTTGATTCAGTTGATTTCTTTTTTTGAATTTGTTGACCTAGCAAAGAGCACTGCATGGAATGAATCAAAAAAGACTTCGAAGATGATGGTTGAAGAGAATACACTGCTCAAAGAAAAGGATCATCTCCAAGTTATATTATCATTTACAGCATTACGTGGTCAGATGTTGTCATGCAGCAAAATCATCAAAAACATCCGTGTTTAGACAAGAAAATCTCTCTGTTCCGTTTGTCATTTGGACTAATCAACTAATTCACACCTGTTCTACTTCGAATTCTAGTTTACTTGCACCGTGTTTCCGACCAGAAACTCCTCCATTTAATCAGTTGTTGTTTTTTTTTGAGTGCTCATCTCTTTAATTTCTGAACCCTTATCAATAATAGCTATCCACAGCAGACCGGTTTCAACACTGTTCATAGGTTTAGTTTACTGACATTTGTATGTGTATATGTATCCATTCATATTTACAAGTGCTTATCTATATGAGCGGACATCGCCGACTCCTAACGGTTCATAGCACAAACTTGAGATTCTGCACACACACGATCTCCTTAATGAATGTGAAGACCCTGTTTTTAATTACTTTCAAAAACAATTTGTTTTGTTTATATTTGGGTTTGGATCTAAAATAAGACTTTATACTAAATTGGACCCTTAGTTTGTGCTTGGTTCCAAAAGCAGAGGAAGTATCTCCTCACTTGACCAGACGATAGAATCCATTTTTTTTATTGCGAATCCAGGGTTCAAACCTCAATAGTAGAATTTTCATCAGTTGGTGGAGTTGAAAGGAACATAAACAGGTGGCAGTGATTAATAATTTCTCTTTGGGAGCAAATCTTCTATTTCCATTCTTATTGAATAATTTTTCTGAATCATTCGTCAATACAGGGTCTAGTTTGATTATCTTGTAATCTTTGATCTTATGTTGATTTCGCAAAATCCAAGTGTCCGACTGTAATTGGTCGCAATTTTAGACAGATAAAACAGGAAACTCCTGCTATTATGGTACCCTTGGAATACTGTTATAATCAGTCAATTAAAAATCACCACATGCATATTAGAAAAATACGAGGAGAAAGCCCTTTACTTTTCTATTGGTGTTGGTATGTCTGTGGCATTGGATAGAACTGTTAGAACGAAATCTGTTGCAGTGAGAATTCATCGTATGTTCATTTACACGCCAAAAGTTTATCTCCATTTTGGATCAGTTGAAAATTTAAGAGAATAAGCAAGATGAATAATGAAATACGAGATTGTTTGTAACATATTAATCAACATTTGCTTTGCTAACCGAGATGGATGACAATTACTCAATCACATTCTATCGTCAACTTCCATTTTGGTATCATGATAAGTTCCTTTTTTAAATATCTGTCACCTATCTCTTGGCTCTGTTGCAGCTTAGTGGTATGACAACCTTTCTTTTAGTCAAATCTGCCACATGCATAATTGATTTTATTGAGCTCATAGGACTTATTATTCTTCTTTTTTTCATCTTCTATGCAGTCAATTATTCTTTACTTGCAGTGTGCAATAAAAAGGCCAATCTACATGTGTTTCAAAAATTATAAAAGTTCTGTGTGCAATTACCAGACTAAAAGTGATTATTCAATCCGATGATTATTGAATTCCTTATAATCTCCGTTATACGAAATATACACCTAAACCCATTTCTCTCTGTATACATTATGATATGTATTCTGATATTTATAGATTCTCATATCAGGCACTGTGTAGATTCCACGGCAATTTCAGATCTCAGGTAAAGTATTGTATTGCCAATTCTTTTCGACAGCATCGTATGTGTCAATATTGTCTCCTTCTCTTCTAGGTCCGAAGTAAAAGAATACAGTTAACATGAGTTTCTGCTTTTTATTTTATTCTATCAACGATTATTAAGTATAAACGCGCATGCGCTGTCTTGTAAAACGTGAAAAAAAAACCAACACATTAAATAAAGTGGGAACTGAAAATCAGAGAACAATAGGAAAATGTACAAATACGTAAAATATTTTAGTAAAAAAACATGAGTCTTAAGTAAGAATGAAATCTTTGAATACAATTCAGCAGAAGCTGAAGCAAGGATGAAGAACTGGAGGCACTTGCAATCAAATGTTGGCATGGATAAGTCTGTAGGCGAATCTGTGCGTTCAAGACTTGCCAATAAATGCGTGCACGTGCCTTTGGGAATAAGGTAAAATGCTAAGGAATGAATAGGAGGAAGAAGAGTTGGGAATGGAGGGATGACGGGAATAAAACATGAGATATGACTGAGATGGAAAAAGGTGTAAGCAGGAGATACAAAAAAAAGTCGAATTGGAAAAAGAACCCATAAATTGCTAATGAAAAAAGCAGAAGAGAATCTGAAGACATGGAGCAAGATGAGTTTAGAAAATAGTAAGTCATTTGAGAAAAGTCTGCTGGAAAAAGAGCGAGTAGAGTGGAGAGAGTGAGAAGCCCCAATCAATGAATGATGAATGTAAGAGAAAAAGGAGTATTCAAAATGAATGGAGTTGAACAAGACGATGATAATAAAGCAGAAAGATTATGAAAAAATGAAAAAGTAATGAAAAAGAATGAAAGGTTGAGAATGATTGGGAGAAAAAATCTTCAGGAGTACAAGGAAAAATGTAAGAGAAAATATTTGAAAGCGTTGAGAGAAGCAAAAAAAAGAATGTGTTAAGAAATCAACAGAATAAATGAAATGAATGAATGAATGAACGAATAAAGGAAGAACAGACGAAGAAGGATCTATCTATATACTGCATGTGTCTATCTGTAAAAATGGACTCTACCATTAGGAAATTGAAGAAAAAATATCTCAGCAACCGTCTGGACAATAGACTCTTCCACTAAAACAAGTTCAATAATTTCTTTTCTAGAAGAAATCATCCCCTAAGGAATGAAAAATCAGTGATTTTAATACGGGGATTAGGGGTTGAGAACGTAATTAATATCACAAAAAATAATGTAAGAAGAAAGAATATTAGGTAGAATATATGGATTAAATGAATGAAAAAAATTCAAAAAATTGCTGCCTCAGTGTCGAAGTCCATTCTGAACACAAAATTTTCAAACACTGAGCCGATTTTTCAAAAAGAAGAAAAAATGTTTCCAAGTCAAAAGGAATGTGTATGCAAAACTTCAAGTTCTAACAATGGAGGACTAAGACTGTAAAGAGTTGAGGGGAAAGAAGAAAAAGAATCATTAAAAAGATAAAAACAACGAAAAACTGATGAATTCTAATTAAAAGAATTTTGACAGCGACACCAGATAATTCAATATAGCCTTCATAGCTTTTTATTTACTTTTTCTCTCTGTCTTTTTCTCCTCCTATCTGTTTTCCCCCTTCCTTTCATTGAATGATGATTTAGGGATTTACTCCCTCTGTTTATCTCTCTCATTCTCTTCACACCTTATCTGTCATTTAGAAGTTTTAATTTATGGCAAGAAATTCTTGGTTTCTTCCTTTCTCTCGTTCATTGACGACGAAGGGATAAACATTGTCTCTCTCCTTTCTGTTCTGTCAATCGGTCATTTTGAAGTTTCCACTTTTCAGTCAACACCTAAAGTCTGAATTCGTCATTGTTGTTAGGTAAAGGAGATAAAGTCAAATCTGCAGTGGCCGGACAAAAACACCAAGGCAAAACCGGGGAAAGTGTAGAAAAAACACGAAATAGATGCGGAAATAAGTGAATGTAACCTTAGAAGCTTATCAGTCGGGATAAATTTAAATATTTTTCCTCAAACTAAAAGAGAGAAAACAATCACAGCGAACAAAATTCGCAGCTGGTAATAATTACTACTTTTACCGGAGTACGTACTTGGCAAAGATTGTGACACGTCGTGATACAGAGACAACGACAAAAATAATGGTAGAAAAAAACAACGAACTATTATCTTATTAAGTAAATGAAAGAAATAACGAGATGAAAAAAGTTTGAAAAAATTAGAAGTAAAAAAGGCAAAAACGAAAATCTCCCCTCAAAAATGAATGAAAAAAGAAAAAGACAGAAGATCAGGGAGAGGATACTATGCAAAAGAAGGAGAAAAAACTCCAGGAAGAAATAAATGAATAAGAAAAGGCTAAAAAAAAACTTGAATTGAAATGGGAAAGAAAATGAAAAAGAAAGAGAAAATGGATAAGAAAAGTCTTGTTAGTCAGTAGACATCAACCATTACTTGCCAAATAGTTTTGGCAGCATACCGTTCTGGAGGCGATTCAATTCCATCAAAATTGGAAATAAGGGCGACAAATGATCAGGTTACTACTCTTGCCATAAGAATGGATGTTGGAATTTTAGCTCGATTGATGCAGTGTGCATGCATAATAGATATATGGCCAGTCAGCCAAACCAACTTAAAAAATGAAGAAATGTATGTTGATAGGTTTAGTGACAGTTTTGTCTGACGGTTTCTGATTTTAAAAAAAGATAGGAAGAAAAATTGGATTAAAAGAGCTATCTGTACTGTATCTGTACTGAACAGTCGGCTGGAGGGATATAAAAACAAACCCTACAAAGCAATCAGAGAACTTTGGCATCATGACTAAAATTTTATCTATATATGTATACACATATATATATATATATATATATATATATGTGTGTGTGTGTGTGTGTGTGTGTGTGTGTGTGTGTGCATGTGTGTGTGTGTGTGTTTCAAAGATTTAGTAGATGTCATATTCATAGATTTTTTCCCTTGAATGTAAATACCATTCTGCTAAACTTCATTAGAATTCACAGAGAGCTCTTGGAGATATTGTGTGATAGACAGATAGATGGACAGACGGATAATATAAATCTTAATGCGTACATCTCTCCCAAATTCTTTGACAGAGGTAAATAAGAAATCTGTTCCTCGCACAAATAAGCTACTGTAACCCGTGCGTATACAGAAGTGATCATCTGGTGAAAATCTTAAATAATCTAAAAAAGTGAATTATTTATCTGATATTATCAAAAAAAAAAAATATCAGTACAAAGTTTAGGCATGGTTGTCCAAAAAAACTATAGAGATCCGAAAAAGCAATTAAAAAAACTGTTTTTAGATGGTGCCTAATGGTGTACTCATGCAAATTTGTAGGTTGTAGCCAAGAAAAAAATGTGACCAAGAGCGCCCGGGGACACCTAGACACATACTTACACACACAGATGAGTAGAGAGAAGAAAAATTTGTAGTCCTCTTGGCTGGTTAGTCGAGCTACGATGATTCGATTAGTTGTAAAAGCAGCAGAGAAGGTAGAAATTATTGGTTTTCTGAGACAAGTGTTGATGTTAGTGGTGGCACAATTATCGAGAGAAGAGCGGAAAATATATAAGGAGGGAAAAAGGAAAGAAATGTAGAGGAAATAATGTGAGAGAAAAAACATAAAAAATAACGAAATTAACTTTTCGAAAAAATGAAGTAAAACAATGGTAGCCGTGTTGAAAGGAACGGAACGGATAAAGTAAAAAATACGTTAGAATCAAACCAATCTAAAACACATGGAGATAAGATACTTTCTTTTTTTGTTTCTTCGTGAGTATAGAGTGCGATTGGTACAGTATCAAAAAGATCGTCTGTTAGTTTCATCACGGATCCAGTCTAGTGTCTAACATAGGTTGTTGTTCATTGCGCATGCGCAGCTCAGGATATGAGCAAAAATATTTTGATTATTCTTTTTTTATATATCATTTTACATCCAACATTTTTATTATGAGTTTCTTCTTTAACATTTTAGCCGCCATGTTTCACGTTCTTTTGGTTGGACGTAACACTTTTTTAGTCTCCAAATTTTTTTTATCGGTTTTCCATGGAAAGCACAGTTCGTGCTTTGCTGTTATATCTCAGAGATATTTACTAAGCTCAATTCAGTCCAACACGAGTTGAAAATAGCAGAAATAGGGACAGTCTTCCACAAGAAATATGTTTATTTTCATTAGATATCAGTGTTTGCAGGAATTAAACCCTCTACTTACTCAGTCACTTTCATAGTTAGATAGAGAGATAAATAAGAGTTTGAAAATTGTTATTGTCGATTTTGAAAGTAACCGAACATATTGAATGCCGTGGTGGTATCAGAAGCTTTTGTACGTCTACACTCGAATGTCGCAGATCTATTTAACCTTGGAATAGTTGGAATTTCAATTCGTATACATTCAATAATCATCGATATTAACATACGACAGTGGATCAATCGATCAGCTAAAAACTACGATTCAGACCTTACATGTAATTCTAGAAGATCTTTTTTTTCATTTATCTTAACTGTATATGTTGGAAAATGCAGGTGCGCACTCGAAGACGCGAAAGCAAAGCTGCCTGAATTCAGAGTGATCAACAATTTCCGATCCTTATGGAATGG
Source organism: Thysanoteuthis rhombus (assembly GCA_963457665.1). NCBI lineage: Eukaryota > Metazoa > Mollusca > Cephalopoda > Oegopsida > Thysanoteuthidae > Thysanoteuthis > Thysanoteuthis major. The sequence goes on along the minus strand of OY735229.1, from coordinate 32,662,096 downwards.
TTAACATTATTGCAAAAAGCTTATCTCAAGAGGCAAACACTGGAGAAAAACCTGCGTAGATTTAAAATAAGCAATGAATACAAGTCCTTGAGAAATAATAAGCATTTTCGCTAACTTGCAAATCTCTTCCGATGGAACGATTGTCCTCAAGTGGTGTATGTCACCGGAAACACAAATTCCTTTTTATTTTCATCGCTGAATCGAGGCTGATCTCTTTCTTAGGCACGCGAATATATAAACTAGATCTCATTCAAAGGGTCTTTTTTTCCATGAAAAACCGTTCACAATCTGTGGACAATCGAGTACTACTACAGGACAGGGAAAGTTAACAAATGGATTTTGCATTTAAGCTAGGTTTTCAATCCTCAATCTGTTTTTCTCTCGTCTTTCCCTCTCCATGTAACACTTTCGGACATCTTCCATAAGTCACAGGAAATCCGAAGTTGTACCATAGGAATAGATAGAGGAGAAATAACAAGACGCTGAATTGTAACTCTGACATTTTTCTTCATTTTCGTCTCGGCAAATTCCCACCTTTACCGTGGACATACAACTCATGGGTCTTACCTTTGAGCTACTGCATCATTTCCCCCTTGTTAGCACATTACGCAGCATAAAACATTTGATCGATGCAATTGATTGAGAAATCTTGGATACATTGACAGGGAAGGAAATTATGTCAGGAAAGAAATGTTAGCTGTGCAAAATTGATGCTTCTGTCATCATTTGGCTACGGACCTATTGACTTGCTAACATTGATATAACAATGCTCTTCCTACTCTGGCATTGAGCACTCTGGTGGATGGGGAATTATGCGTAAGTAAATATATTGCTCAAATCTGATCCTACTGACCACCCAGTTCTGCGGAGGGCAGGGATAAAATGCCGACCCCAGGATCTGAAGCAACAGTTTCGATAGTACCTTGTGGCACTGAATGGGATATTGAATAGTATATAACAACACTGAAAAGTTTTAATACACTAGAACAACTGTCTACGGATGATTTAATGATTATCTATCGACCTATCTATCTATCTATCTATCTATAAATATCTCTATCTCTCTATCTATCTATCTATCTATCTATCTATCTATCTATCTATCTATATATATATATATATATATGTATATAACTTGTTGATTTCAGAAGTACACAATATATATAACGTGCTGACTTCAAAAGTACGCAGTTGTATTGAATGTTTTTGGGATGTGGATGGTTCATACGGCAATCATCCAGTGTAAAGGATAAACTTACTTGAAATATTAGGATATAAAATCTAGTAAATCTCTGGAGTCAAACATTCTTCCATAACAGTCACTAGTATTGTCGATTTATGTATGCTTCATTTAGTACATTTTTGAATGTATTAAAAACAGGTATTGATCGAGCAGGAATCGTGAATTTGGCCCAAGTCTTGAATTGGACGGATTAATTTTTTTGCTGTGCATTTTTGTAGTGCTCAACTCAGAGAATGTAATAAATCAGTGTGGCTTTCAGCCGTTACATAATGTTCAAGTAAGTGCTTCAGTTTATTATTCAATTGAAATACAGATCAGGATCCTTATATTCGGTTGTCATGATATCTCTAAGGCTTCTAAATAAATATCAATGGAATGTTGTAGAATGGGCAATGGGCAAATATAGACGTATTCACATTTGGGATGAATCCTCAAATTTCCCAGGTCATCCTCCCTGACATTGCAACCATATGTAGACAGCAAACATTTCTCAATGAGTTTTAGTTCAGTGTTGAATATGGCCCAAAGAAGTGTTTACATTGTGGGTCGGATCTGATATTCCTCAAAGTTGCCTTCCCCGCATCGTAGCCATAAATGCACAAGAAAATATCTCCGAATGTTGTCAGTGTTTTTCAGTAAATTATCATTTCTCAGTTACCTCCACTGCATCGTAGCTATGTTTACTCAGCAATATATCTAAAAATAAGTTATCGATGGATTTTAGTGAAAGTCTTCAGAAAGCCGGTTAGTAGACTAAGAATGATGCTTTCAGATTTTGATGCTGATACATTCGAAATATTTGGTAAAAATGAAATACATTTAAGGAATCGTTTTTTTCTAAAATGCTAAATTTCAATTTTTTCATGACACCGTACATATACTGTTCAATTGGACCCTCTCCTCTGATCAATTGCAAAGAAACTACCGATTTTGAGTATTGTTACTTCTTTTCTTGACTTCCTTAGCCGAGTGGAATTACACTTTATCTTAAAACATATTTGAAAGGTATGACGCTGTCTGTGAGTGCATGTATTATTCGTCTGTTATTCTATGAAAGCATCTAAACACAGGTGCTGCCCAATCAAATTTGTATGCATACACAATGGACGTAAGCAAACATTTTGAATCAGAAAGTTTTCTTGAGAAAAAATTGGTAGGAATACTATTTACAATGTAATCAAAATGCAATTGGGTAATTTCTATAAACTACAAAACTGGGAAAAATGAAGGTTTATTTTGTGTCAGACGCACATTGAAAATCAGATACAGTTTTAGAGCCAGATCACTAACATCCACTTGCATAAATAAAGAAGATGTTAAACCTAAAAGGTACGAGTAGGGGTAATTTTTTCCGGAAAAATTTCCCTGAAAATTCAAGACCTCTTGACATTTTCTGAATTAGTTTTAATCTATTTTACATATCTTTTTAAAAGTTCCATCTTGTCAGGTGAACCAAGACTCAAAAACCTCCATGCTATATTTTTATATCCCACACCCACTTATAGAATGTTGTCATTCCTTATATATGATCTTCATTCCTGAATACCAGTGAGTTTATCATTATTTGGATGAGGTCTGAAGCATGAACGAGAGACTGTGCAGTCAGATAATGTCTTGTTTTTTCTTCCACGATAATTATTACGTGAGTAGCTTTGTTAATGGAATATATAAAGGAAATTGAAATTTTCCTATGTTTTTTTTTTCTTTTCGTATTTTGTTACTTGTCCATGCAAGCTTTGCTTTCCTTTCAAAGTATATTTTAGCAGCTGTGAAAAGAACTCACCAGAAGTTCTGGTCCAAATTTTTCCTTTTTGCTTTCTTTCCTCTTTCTTTCATTCATATTTATTGAACCATGTAACTCATTGTCCCCGATTTCATTTTCCCTGAAAAGATTATTGTTTTGCTGATTTGAACTTTTCTGGACCAGAATTTTGAACAATTTTAAAATGTTATTGGTCGACCTCTCTCATGTTTTTGGCTTATTTCAACTAAAAAACGAAATTCCCTTTGATTTCAGGGAGGAAGAACGAACAGAATATGATGAAATGTGGATATTTCATAACAAAAAAACGAAATTATTTTGAATACTATTCCGTGATATCCATTCTTCCTGTCATCAGTCAAAATATTTCCCCTGGTAACAATAACCAGGAAAAAAATGTGAAATTATTGATCACGTGAATTGATCGAATTTAATTTAAAATATCTGAACCGCCACAATGAGTCACTATTAAGGTAAGCTAAGATTTTCATCCCCCGGAGCACGATATCTCATTAAACAATCCTTCATAAAATGAAATATTATTATCTACACGAGAAGCTTGTGAAGGAAAACATTTTGGAATATTCATTCGACGATACGGATGAAAGAAAATTATTGACATCATAAATGATAAAAGAATCCGGGGAAAAACCTTGCAGAACATGTTCTAAAAATGTAGAAACCATTGACTAGCAGGGCTACTTCCGGGACCAACCTGGTGAAAGTGATGATTAGATCGTGAACCCTGTCTTAGAATGTATAATCAATAAACTCTTTGACACAGTCTTTTCCTCAGGAAGGGAGGCCATTGTCTCTTGGCTGTTGGCGTTTGCAAGTATGAAAGTCATTAGATCACTGACCAAATGCAGACACAAAACTTGATATCCATAGCCTAACCATCAAACAGAAACATAATATTACAAGCTATATATATATATATATATATATATATATATATATATATATATATATATATATATATATATATAACCCGAAAGTTTGGAAAAATCGGGGTCGAGCTTTGTATCAAATCCATCTTGTAAGCCACTCTATCCCGACTTGCATACAAATATAGGAAAATGTTAACCCTGTAAGCTGCAGGAGGCAGACATCCCCACCAGGGATCTTATAACCTCCAGGCATTTCCTAAATTAGTTTCAGTTCATTTCACATGTTTCTAAAAAGTTTCTTCCTTCTTTGTTGAAGGACCTGACTTGAAAATTTGATTTGCTGAATCATCAAAAAATATTGAATTCAATTGATTGCTATTCCTTCTATTTATATCATCTTTAAACAAAACATCAGCAGAGATTTAGGAATAGGAATATTTGCTGCCGTCATCAATAGTTCTGATTTCATAAATGAAAATCAACAATAGTTTCCGATCGCATTTGAGTTAGATGACGTCATCATGACACAACAAAAGTTGTGACATCATAAAAAAATTCGTATTTTTTTCACTTTTTCCGTTCATGTGTTGATTGGGTATCGGTATACAAAGTTATACATACTTATCTGTTTTGGATAGGGAAAAGGGGGGCCTTTATACCCCCCTTAACTTTTGGCAGAAAATAACGGATAGTAAATTGTTAAGATTTCAAAAAATCAAAATAATTGAAAGATAATAAGAAAAGAAAGATTCCAGTTCATTCTGCATAAGGAAGTAATTTTTATAGTGGTTGGCCCTATTTATTTGGGGAATGTTCCGGTTTTTTTTTGTTTTTTTTTAAAGAATCGTTTGAGATGAATTATATAAACTGTGGTCGGAAGTGGGAAATTTAAAATCCATATGATCATTTTATTGCATCTTCAAAAGAGAGCAAATAATATCGTTGCTCGATGGACGCCTATACTTAATAATACTGAGCACTAAAAAAGCACCAAAATATTGGGTGACTTGCAATGAAAAAAAAAAAAAAAATATACATATATATATATATATATATATATATATATATATATATATATATATATATATATAAATACCTTACACATTTACTCATTCTGGCTACAAAATTGAATGGAAGTAAGTGCTAGGAGATGGTTAGGGTTGAAAAACATGCCTCATAATCTCAGCTTTTACTTATAAAATCAATAATGAAGGGAATTATAAGGATTCGGAGAAACTCTCTGTCATCTGACCCTTTCGATACCCTACACATAACTAGAGTGTAAAAATGCAGAATGATAAGATTGGTATTGATGAAAACTTGGACAATCCTTTGCTTCAGAGGTATGATTAGTAATCTAGCCTAGTTCATCGATTGTGATCCAGTGATTTCGATCCTAACCCTGCATTTCATATTTTGCTTCTCTGCAACAATTTAATCTTAGTTTATACTAATTGGGAGGATGTTTGGTTGTAGACCTTCGTTTTAAAAAGAATAGAATAATTTTGTTCTCGAATGTCGACCTTAGCGAGAGCTTGGTAATCTTGGGTGATCCTTTGTTAAATGTTTTTCTCTTTTGAGGTTTTCATGGAAAATATCAGCCTCAAGTAAACGGAGTGATTTACTAATCTTCAGCTTTTGCATTTTCGATTTTGATAGTGATGTCTTTGACCTCAGCGTATCGGTAGCATATGGCTCTGGTTTCACGTGAAGAACTACTTTCTTGCTTTCCCTATCCAGTCTGTCTAACATTCACAGGAGTTAGAGAAGACACTCGGTGATGAGAACGATTTCATAAGCAAATCTTAGGTTACCTAGGTTTCTCGCATTGATTTTCATTTCTGTTTTTGCTCAGCCTTAACTATGGAAAATCATTTCGAGGATAGCAGCAAAGGTTTTGGGTTATTTGGAGTCGCATTTTTCAAGCAGAAAAAGAATCTGAGTCTTTATGCAATCTAGTAAGGGAGCAACTGGGTCGGTAGATATTTTGTAGAATTACTTATATGGAGTGTATCCCTTATTGTATGATTGCATCGATGACTTGAAGAATTTCCACTGTCTTCACAATAGTCACCTATGGAGCTAAAGCATGGGACCTAGTCAAAAGATTGACTCAAACTAAGTAGCATGCAATGTGCACAAGAGAGGGTTATGCTCAACATCTCATGGAGAAATCACGGGACAGTACAGTATTTTAAAGAGAACAGGAGTCAAGGATATCATAGAAGCTGTTAGAAAATCTCAAATGACGATGGGTTGTCAATGTTGCAAAAAATATCATATAACTCCTGAATATTGCAACTTGCAACGTAATCATAGATCATGTACACAATTGTGGACAACAAGGAACATGATGGGATTATTTAGACAAGTTGACAAAATGTTGGTGCCGCGACGACGTTCGCAATAGATAATCTTGATGAAGATTTGGGAAGGCATATTTCCAACAACGAATGTCAAAATGCTGTTGATGATTGAATATCAATCCAAAGCAGGAGAAGGACCGAGATCAAAAAATAAATTTATAAAGTGATGTTGATGATAAAAATGTTGTTAATAATAATAATAATAATAATAATAATAATAATAATAATAATAATAATAATAATGACAACAACAACAACAACAACAACAATAATAATAATAATAATAATAATAATAATAATAATAATAATAATAATAATAATAATAATAATAAAGTAGTAGGAACGTTCATACCATTCGAAAAATGGCTACGACTGGGGATTTTGTGGAGATATTTAGGAATCTCATTACTGTGGTTGCGATATCAAAGACTGGGTCTTTGATGTCTGTTCTCCATACAGACGAAATCAGTAGAAAAAAATACCCGTAATGCTCAAAGAGCGGATACATCTGCTGCAGAGTAAACACAAGCAAGAAATTAGAAACCTTCTGGACCGAATAAAATATGATTAATAGTCACGTTTATTTTAGCATAAAAAAAATAATCCTACCTGAAAACGAAAAAGAAAGCAATAAAAATATCGCTTTCATCTTCTTCAAAGAACCATCACGGTGATAATATCATTATAGGATCTTTGTACATGAGGGTGTTGAAAAAGAGCCTTTTGGTCATCGCATAGTTGAAACCTTTGCTATTTCTACGCACAGACCGACTACAAACAGGTATCGATTAACAATACTTTTACAAATTAAATTTTGTGCCGTTTGGAACTCCAAGCGAATAGTACATGGACAATTTGAGTGAAGATTCATTTATTGAGTCATCGTAGCACCACAAATCTCCCGCCCGATTTACCAGCTAAGTGGGCGAGTGACCCTTCTCTGATTCAGTGCTGCGTGTCTGTAGTATCGTAAATGTCTCCACGCGCCAATGGTCTCATTTGTTGGATGCTAGAACCCTAAAAGTTCGCAGAATACACAACTAGCTTTGTCTTTTCGAAAAAAAAAAAATGATTTTGGGGGTCTCTATAGTCAATCCGGACCGACTCTGTCCAAACTTTGTGCTGATTTTTCTTTTTTTTTTTTTGGATAACATAAGATCAAAAATCTCTTTCTAAGGATAATCTAAGATATTTCTAGATACTTAGTCCTTGTACCCATGCGATGTACAGTGATTCATTAAAGTTACGTACAGTTATATAGCTGGATTCAGCTCACAAAATAAATTTCAAAATCTTACCGCTTACTGGTGGCACTTACTGTACACCACATGACAGGTTTTTTTCACTACTTATCCACTTCTTTTCGTAATTCTTCCAGATTCTGACAATGTTATGACCGTATAGAATCAATCCACTTTCGGATTTCCAGTTATCTTATTTGTTTTAGTCTTTCGGGGATTTTCATTACATTCCAATCTTCCTGCAAGTTTCTTCGCGACAGTCTCAAGTGTTCCAAAGATTAGACATTGTTTTGTAACCTTAACATTCCAAGGGATTTTAATTAAATGTGAGTATCTATTTATTTATACCGCTTTTCACACTTTCGTTTTGAAACCTGTGGTTCACAGAAGGACCAATATCCAATATCCGAGAGATTCTGGTCTCATCGTATAAGCTGAATGGATATAGTCACCCTGCAATGATCAAGCGATTCGATTGCATATGGAAGTCTCGAAGGATTTATCATATTCGGCTCACTAGGAAAGATTGTGTGTTTTACTAATACCAATATAAAATGCAAACAGACCACGGACTCACAGCACTCACTACTCATGTGCCAGTCCGTAGACGAGAAAAATCGATGGAAAGCTCTTCCACAAAAGAGGGAATACCTTCCCCCACAAAATCACATAATTGAACGATAGAAACGAGCAAGAATAAGAATATATAGGACGGTAGATAAATGGTAAATTTTTGGTTTGAGGAACAGTGGGTCACATGAGTGTGGTAAAAAGGCGTAGGACACTAAACACGTGTTTTCCAAAGCATCTGCTCTTACCTGATTTAGCTGACACTGAACTATTGAAGATCAATCAAATTACACTAGAGTAACTGGTTGGCTGGCTGGCAGGCTCGTGTGCGTGCGTGCGTTACAAGCTATAAATAATAACCAATCCCAGTTGTTTGCTCAATTTAGGAGCTGGAGAACCCTGAATAGGTCGGAAGGAATAAGACAGAATACAGAATGGAATAACGAAGGGGAAGCAAAAGAGAATTAATGGAGAAAAAGAAGATTGGAAAAAGTGAGAAAAAGAAAAGATCAAGGATTAATTTAAACTTGACTTATTTTATAATTAATAGCTTCCAAAGGAATCAAATATACGTCAAATATCTAAGCAACCTAGGATTCGCTGACTACATCGTCCTTTTTGCTGAGAACCTTCATGACCTCCAACTGAGGGGAGAAAAACTGAATGAGGGAAGGTATAAAGTTGTTGCTAGCGTGAATTTGAGAAAAAAAACCCAAATGTGAAACAAGCATGTTGAAAACAGAGACACAACAATCAAAATCGAAAACGTAGGACTGTAGAAAGTAAACCAATTCATCTACCAAGGACAATAGATCCCAATTGAATCCCCAGAAAGAGCTGAAATTGAGCAAACAAATGCTTAAGGATGGCAAAATTCCTGTTGAACAAACGCAATCAAGAACAAAAAATCCTACGAGTCCCCAAAAGAAAGGTTCACAACTGATGCATCCTCCTGATAGACACGTATGAAAGTAAAACATGAGGAGATTGACTCAGAATCTTGCAACGTGCACAAGAGAGATTCATACTCAACACAACATGTATAGACAACGAGACAGCACAGTATTAGTGAAAAAATAAAACGGGTGTCTGAGATACCATAGAATCCATTAGAAAACCAAAATGGCAGTGAGTTGGTCATGTTGCGAAAATGACATCACGACTCACAACATGGATCCTCAGAGATCATATGGGAGGAAGTGGTTGGCAAAATATAAGATATCGTGACGAAGTAGACAAGTTGAGAGAATATTGGCTTCGCAAAGTTAATCATAGAGAGGTCTGGAGAATCTTGGGAAGGGCCAAAGTCTGACAACAGATGGTAAAGGCTGCTGCTGATAATGATGATGAGCAAAGTTCAATGTTTTCACTACTAAAGCTTGATATTCCTTTGTTTTTTTTATCATACATACTTCGAAATTCCATTCAAGGCTGCTTATACCCGCTTTGAACTAATACTCTTGGGAAAGACATGAATTGATCCTCGATGAAAGCATTTCATCACGTGAAACCCATCATAGTTTACAGATTAGAAGAAGTGAATTTTGAAGGAATACTCTATTTTCTTTAATCTAACTTACCCGGGTAATAGAAGATGAAAGAAGCTATAGATCTATTGACATATTTTAATATATATGCAGATCCGTATAAACAGAGGTTTTTAGCATTGGGATTATGGGTGAATCTGTGATTATTTGTTTGAGGCCGCTAGTTTCTTTATCTATGTATGTATTCATGTATGCAGATTACTGAGAGATTTCATTTTTATTTTTGTTAGTAATTTGTACGTAAAGGCCCTTGCATCGGGATATGTGTATGTGTTTAATTTCAAACAGATCAGGATACACCTTATTGTTTTCAACCACGATCGTTGATACCGGCTTATTCAAAAATAATCTTCGATATTTGACAAAATAAATATTGGCACCAGGAATGTTTTGTTTAATGTAGAGAGGAAGTGAATAATTACTTTGATTATACAGCTTTTTTGAAAAAGACGAATCTAAAAACTTTATTGTATGAATAAATGAATGTATCATTATTTATTTCGATAAATGTTTCAAATAAACAATATTAATCTTTAACTGTGTATTGTGCCGTACGTAGTTGAGAATAAGAAACGAAAACAGACGCAAAAAATCAAGTGGATATGTTGAAATATGAAAATTGAAAATGTAACAAAAAAAAAAAGATAAGTGAAATGATAATTATTTGCACTCTAAAAAAATATTCCCACTGCACATGCGCATATAAGGTATAATTGATATTTGCCGACAGTGAAAACAGATTTTTGTAATTCAAAATATCCATAACATGGAGAGTTCGCTAACACTGGAAAAAAAATTGAAAATACAAATCTGCGAGTGAATTAATACTCTATGAAAACAAAACTGCGAGAGAGTAAACCCGGGAAATCTCAAGTGAAAGGTAACCTTAAGTGTAGATCAACGTTTTGAGTTTAAGTTTGCACTTTTATGATGTATAACAAATCTATTTGTATTCTGTGGTGTATTTTAGTTGATTTATGTGGAGATGTAACAGTTTTATACATGCAATGAAGACTTTCAATTTTCATCATCATTTTTAAATGAAGATCCAGCGCATATGCTTTACCGCTATATATATATATATATATATATATATATATATATATATATATATATATATATATATATATATATTTACATATATATATATATATTTACATACATATATATATATATACATACATATGTATATATATATATATATATATATATGTCGATAGATAGATAGATAGATGGATAGATAGATAGAAAGAAACATAGATAGATAGATGAATAGATAGATAGATAGATATGGGTACATATTGGTTAAATGTTTTGAACAGAAAAGCAAACCTATGAAAAAAAAAGAACAAATGATAATGACCAGCTGGATGATGAATTGAAAAGTGTAAAAATCAACAAAACGAAAAACCTTTGTAAATGGGATAAATATAAAAAGATTTTAGCCAAGAAAGCGAGGCTAAAAAGGTGCCAGCAAAGCGTTTAGATATGCATACAAAATAGGATGTTCACGAATAACAAAAGAACCTTCTATGAGCAGGTAAAATAGAGAACAAAAAAAAAAGACAACGAACAGATGCGATCGAAACCAAACTTTTCTGGAGCAGATTAGGGGGATGGACAAAGGTAAATAGTGGAAGAGCGAATTAGCAGAAGAATTTGAAAACGTGAGGTCCGTGAACTCGAAGATGAGTCTGGAATACGAATGAATTTTTATATTTCGGGAAGTACACAAAGGAAAATTGTAACGATGGAATCTATGGTCTTTGGTTCAAAAGAGAAACATATGTACATGAAAGACTGGACCAAAATCTGCAAAATACAGAATGAAAATGAAAATCCCCGATAGGATGATAAATGCAAGGCAACTATGTTTCAAATATTGAATAAAAAATCAATGGTGTATATTTTATAGTTTAGAAGTGTTGCAGCTTTACGCACTAAATATGTCACTGAATTTGATTTTTTCTTACTAATAAAGATAAGTTGTACACTCTTTAAACACTCGATATGTTACTACGTAAATTTCATCTAAAGTTCTTACAAACGGAGACTTATTTTTTCAGTTTATCAATTTATTTCAATAATGTTATTCTAATCAATTATTTACTTATAACGGTTTCTCAAAAGATATTCGAAGACATATATTTTTTGTAAACTGTATTTGGTATTGTATATACGTGTGTGAATGTATTTGTGTGTATATGTGTGTGTGTGTGTGTGTGTATGTGTCTATTCACTTGCCTGTGTGTGCATGTCTGAGTGAGATAAATAAAAACAGGTTTCCTTCCCTGTAAAACTTTATTCGAGTAATCGATAGGTGTAAGCATCCACTACTTATACAATGACCCAATTAGCTCTTGAATAAGTGGCAAAATTGGTATTTGTATTCCACAGGTGTTATTTTGATCTATTATCCTTTGATCCAGTTTTAAGCTTATTCAGCTGTTCATAATCGAGATTAACAAATCAAAGGAAAACAATTCCTGCTCCCTTGTCAATAAACCCAGCAAAACAACGCAAAAGTTGTGCTTTTTACAAAACACCTGTTTATCGTCAGACTTACTAAATTACTCATTTTATGGTTGATTCCAAATTATTGATTGTAGGATCAGGTGTAAACAATTTTTTAATGGAGTGTTTATCAGAAATAAATTGTTTCTCCTTGAACAAGTATCATTTTTTTAAAGATAAGACTGATTGTGCTCTCAATTGGGTAATGGGTAACCTCTCAGTGTAGGTGAATATTGTGAGTATGTTAATTTTCATTCGGTGCCTCTCTGCTGTGAGATATATATATATATATATATATATATATATATATATATATATATATATATATATATATATATTTATAAGATAAAGATAGGCGCATATTTACAATTTTTGTAACTTGTCAGTTTTACGCAGTCAATGCAATCTCTGGTCATCATAGACCACTGGGGCTTTGCATTCATATTTTTTTGCTTTTTTGTTCTTTTTTAAAAATCCATTTTACTTGTATGCTGAATGAAAATGGATTGCAGTTTCCAGCAAAGCTAGTTTGGATTCAGATCAACGGAGATGATTGGAAGGAATTCCATCGTGTTTGTTCAGTGACTAGGTTCCGTGTTTGGTTTTCATACCATAAAGGTCCTGTTCGCTGTAATAATTAAATGAAATTAGGTTTTATGTTGAATAATAATAATAATAATAATAATAATAATAATAATAATAATAATAATAATAATAATAATAATGATAATAATGATAATAATCTAACTGATTGAACGTTGGTTTATGTGGATCAAAGTGAATATTTGTGCAGTTTTGAACTCAAGTTTTTGGATTTTTATGCTTTTTAATCTTTAAAGATAACATTTATAATTTTCCTACCCTTTTCGTCTTATATGTAAGTGAGTAAAATAGATTGATTGGAGTCAGATACATATACGGATGAAGTATTTCTAAAAGTTCAATCCAAGTTTTATTGATATCCGTGTATATTTTCCCTTTGTGTTAAAATCTAAACGATTGCAGATTCCCTGTACATGTAGAGAGTAGTTATTTACTAATCCAGCTACAAAATAGTAATTCTTTTCACTGGTTCGGTATAATTTTAACCCGGGACACCATCATTTCTGTTTAGCCAGAGTGCTGCATCGACCTGCCTTATATTGTTTTGGTCTCACTAGATCTGCAAACGTCTCTTTGAAACACGAAAGATCCCTGCTTATATTCTTGCATCTATCACTTGCTCTTTTTCAACTCTAGTTATGGCTCCAATGGATAGAGGAAGTGCATCGCGTGCTTTGAAGTGAAAACACTGCCCATCAACGATCACAGACATGGAAAACAGGATTGTAGTATATCGGTGAAAAGCATGTGCAAGTGTGTGTGTGTGTGTGTGTGTGTGTGTGTGTGTGTGTGTGTGTTTGGGTATATGTGTGTGTATGAGTATGTTAAAACAATGTATTTTCAAAAGTGTATGATATAAAGGAACAAAAAGAAGGAACCACTGTGCTATTGTTGATAATAGCCTAAAGAAACATACGTGTTCGGGAAAACAATGAGGAACTGAAAAGTTCAGATCAAGATAAAATGGTTTAAGCATCGTACAGGTGAGGGTATCGAACTATCTGGATGTTTAACGAAAAAGAATAATGATCATCCTGAGAGTTGCCACTCGCGGACATATAACTCTGCCAGAATCTTCACCACAGAAGTGGATATAGCTATACCCTTCATCTCCTCCGTCCCTTCACCGTATATAACTTCATTAAGAGTGTTCATTGCTTTTCATTTCCTGCTTCTGTTCCCTCAATATCTCAGCAATTATTAGCAGCAGCATCATGAATTAAAATCTGCTCCGAGAGATATTGCAATTGAGTTGTAAAACAATATCTTTTTAAATCAATTGATTATTAAATTGTTTTCTATTCTCTATTTCTATTCATTCATTTCTTTTTTTTATGTTAAAGGTTTTATTTTAATTGAAGATAATAAAACTGTATTGTGTATGAAAATGTACAGGTTGATACTACTTGTTAGGGCTGAACCTAATTGTACCCTCTTCAACGATTGCCGTATTATTCATACATTTTTCCATTAACCTTCATTAACCTGTTTAATGGAATGAACATATCTTGTTCTCTTTATTTTAACTTGTACTTATTTACATGATATTCACACGATAAAGGAAAGTATTGTGCGGTTGTTACCTATCGTTTGAAGGTCATTTCCCGATGATGCAACATTTCCACTGATCTAGGGACTGTTCTGGCCCAACAGTGCCGGATTAGTGATTGTCTACTGTATTAAAGAATATTGTTTGACTGACGCTTGATGTGATACGCTAGTAATGGCGGTGCTAAGACAGGAGAAACGGGAAATCAATTAACAACGATTATATGTGCTGAATAGACTAATATGAAAAGAATGCGTAGGAGCCATTTGGCGTCTGCTAGACAAGAGGGGTCACCATATCATTTAGCCATCAAAGAAAGTTTACATGAATGAACGTGACGATGAGAATAACAAAGATAATTATAACAACGCTGTATGAAATGGTCCAGGGATCTAAGTCTCTGGAGCTCGGCAAGAATGAATAAAAACTACAGAGATCGATGGGTCAACTCAGATTCCACAGCTGCAACTTAATTTTATGTAGTCATCCAGTAGAAACGGTCATTTTTACAAAATCCTCTCACCATGCCGTGTTGGGGGTGATCAATTGAGAAAATGATAAACAAAGGTGGTAATTAGGTATTACCTTTCCTGAATTTTGTTGCCCAGTTACCACTGGAAAAGTTCAAATTGCGAAATGAAAAATACAGACCAGAAACCAATTTAGCATAAACCTTCTTTTAATGAATTGAACGTCACTGAGTTGAAAAAAGTTTCCCCTAGACATGAGAAAACCATATTTATATCCCAGTCCTCGTGTTTCATTAGTGTGCTCTGTACGCTTGATGCACACATACAAAACCTACGGGTCTGCCAGCCAGTCAGTCAGCCTAAAAAGCTAAAGAAACTAAATTAGACTTTTGTGGTTAATAGTTACTGATGAATAAAAAAACGCCAAATCGAACATTCTACATAATTCATCATCAGTTGAATGTTTACTGCCGAACAAAAGCCGTTTTTATTTCGTTTCACGACGAACATTTTTTGCACTAGTATCTGCCTAGTCTTACCGGCAAACTTTTTACCTGGTCTCCCCTTGTGTCTGGTCTGTTTTTTCTGTTTCATGGGCACCGATTCATAAGCATGTTGCTCTATATTAGGGCCCCTCCCCCCTACCTATGTGCCCCTGCAAATCTCTAATTCTGCTGTTCTGTCACACTATTGCCTTGATCCTGGTCCTATCCGTGATCAATGCTCATCTTATTCTTCGCTCAGGGTTATTCCCAGCATAGCTCTCTACATTGCTCTCTGTATTATAATGGGTTTGTCTTGTAAGTTTTATAAGTTTCCTGGTGTTAGCATCCGTACTATGCATTTCTATAATGCATTGATTGTGTTGTTTACGTTTGTAGCTTTTCGGCAATTCACTCTTCTTTATGTTCCTCATCTATACCAAAGGCATTCTAGCCTCTTGTCTTGTGCTGCTTCATTTCTAGTCCTTCTCTAGCTTCATAGCCTGATTTAGGAGACCGTATTCCTCGACTATTTTTAAGTCTTCACCGTCTATCCTTATGGTCTTTTAGAAATTCCGTCATTGGCATCTTTTTTGTTCATCTCTAACTCTATTTTGTGGGATTGTGTATGCATATACATGCATGGAAAACTACATACACACAGAGACACACATATATACACACACACACACACACAAATATATATATATATATATATATATATATATATATATATATCAGAGGGAGGGATGAATGAGTCTGCTTTTTCTAAATATGCACGCATATATTTATGCATGTATGCACCTCATTTATCGAATAGATTTAATTTTCCATACGTGTCTCACATTCACGATCTTGTGCCGGACAAGCTTTATCAATTCACACACACACACACACACACACACGTGTGTATGTAAATATATATCAATCAAATGCAGACCACGATATTTCAATAAGCATAATTTTCCCCTCATAAACTTTGATATTTACGCAGTACTCTTTTGTCTAGTCCCGCCACCATATTCCCAATCGATATATCATCAGGTGACCGATCAAAGAACACAAAAGACCACTTCGGTTCTTTTCAATTCCGCATCATGCGGAAGTGTCATGAGGATGTCGAGAGGAAGAGACCATAAAGTTCTACTTGATTGAGTAAACATGCGCAAAACCAACAGATGTGACCGAACCAAGCTTAAGATAAGCGTTTGATGTCGTCCTTTCCGGTCTGGAAGAGAAGCCAATTTGAACGGTCCGAAACGGTTGCTAACTAGAAATATTTACATGGCTTATTTTGCAAATAACGGACTAACCGAATAGGATGCCTGAAACAACGCATGCGTACATGTTTGAAGGTCATTTAACCTATTACTTGCAGCAGGTGGGGATAACTCATCATCATCGTCATCATCATCATCATCACCACCATCATCCACAGTAAAACTAGCATCATCATCGTCCTTTGTTGGACATGGACCATCCAAAATATTTGCCAAATCATTCCTGAGAGCATTACTAAAAGCAGCAACGGGACTACTGGAACTAATGGAGTATTGAAAGACTTGCGAATACTGAACTTCCCAGCGTATACCATCAGATCACAATCGTAATCATCATTCCTCCGATCGACATAGACCTTCTCCAAGATTTGCCAGGTCTCTCCTGAACTTGCCTGAATTGTCAAACCTTTTTTATTTTCTGCAGGCAACTATTTCACCTTTTGATCCTTGGGGATCTACGTTGTGTGTTGTAATGTCCGGCAGTTGTCGAGTATTCTCGCAATATGGCAACGGTCCTGACAACTGAGTTTCGTAAAACATTCCATGGTTATTCTGAATCGTGTTTTTTTTTCTCAAATAAACCCTGCTGCGTTGTGTTTTATCAAAGAAGAAACGTTTCATGCTGATTCAACACAATCCTTCCCTCTTATCAACCTCTATTTCTAAAACTCGGATAAAATCCTGAAGTAAACTGGTAACAGACACCTCTCACGTGTGTCTAAATAGATCGATACATTTGCATATACATGCTTGCCATAATGCATAAAGACGGATCATGAACGTTAAATCAAAACTTTAACATTAATCATAATCATAACGTCTCGTAAACTAATCTGTTCGATGGTATTTGTAGGAGTATCTATTGGGATGTACTTATTTGTCTACCTCATGATAATAAAGTCTTATTTATATTTGATATGTTGCTAACACAAAATTGTTGAGTATTTGCCTGTACAGACTGTTTTCATGTGAACTATACGTTAAACATCCTTTATTTATACTTTTTTAATGAGAGGAAAAATGCTGAACTATACGTAATGCTTTTAGATTAAAATACTGCAGGGACCTACCATTCACTATGCATATATATATATATATATATATATATATATATATATATATATATATATATATATATATATATATATATATATATATATATATGTGTGTGTGTGTGTGTGTGTATATATGTGTATATATATATATATATATATACATATAAATGTATATATATATATATATAAATGCATATATATATATATATATACATATACACATATATATATATATATATATATATATATATATAAATGTATATATATATATATATATATATATATATATATATATTGCAATGTCATGGAAAAAAGTGTAAGATTAAACATTAACATCAAATATTTATTATAAAAATATTTTGCAGGCTATGATAAGTAAATTTATTGAAATATTTGTCTAATGCTTAATATGACTGTTGGGTTGTCTTAGGTTTCAGTGGGCTGTATCAAGGATGAGCTATTCAGAAAATGAATGACTCACTATCATAGGATTGTTCATTTGCCGTTGTTCCAGACAAGATTTCTTATAGTCTTATTATTTGTTTGCTGAATGCCAAGATAATCACCCTTTCTTCTTGGATTTCGGAATAAAAGTATTAACTCCGATTACATAAGAGAATGGAAGTAACTTTATTCTTCTTCCACGCGTACACGAAACTCCGATAATTGGAAACTCAGATGAAAGATGTGGGTGACAATTAGTGAATATCTTCAAATCCAGGAAAAAAAAATGATGAAAACATCAATTATACAAACGGCAGAAGAAGAGGCTTTTCATAGAAAAACCGAGTTTTTAAAGCAGAACGTTGTTAAATTATTGGCTTCTCTTTCCGTGATACAGTCATACAGCGATGATTAACGCAATTTATATGACAAACAAATGCAAGTATCAGTAGTTCAACCCCTGTTTGGTTCTCTGTGAATGGGAATTTGTGCTAGACAAAACCATGCCGTACAAACATAAGAAATGTATGGGTGACAATAAGCGAATATCTTCTAATCTAATATATTCTGAGAACGGCTGTTATAAACCAGTTATCAAGTTATTCTGGTAAAAGAATCGCTAGAATTACTTCTCATCGGCCATCTACAAAATTAAGCAAAACCAAGTAATCATATGTCATGAACACTTTGTAATAGAACAATACTTATCAAACTACTTCGGTAAAAATAAAGCAAGAATTTCTTTTGATCTTCACTGGTTCTTGGTACATATGGTCATCTGCTAGACTAAGGTAAACCGAATAAACATATGTTACGAAGACTTTGTTATAGATAGATATTCATCGAACTTCTAAGGTGCAAATAAAGCTAAAATTACTTTCAATCTTTGTTGGTTCTCAACACATATGATCTTCAGTCAGACTTGGCTAAATCAAAACATCACATGTTACGAACACCTTGTTATAGAACAATAGTCATCAAGCTACTCTGGTATAAATATTGCTTGAATCACCTTTGATCTTTACTAGTTTTCAACATATTGGTCTTCTGCCTGATTAGGCTGAACTGAAGAAGAAATGTTACGAACACCTTGTCACGTAACAATAGATATGAAGCTTCTCAGGTAAAAATATTGCTCAAATTACTTCTGAACTTTACTAATTCTTAACACAGACGGCCATCTGTCTGACTAAACTAAACAGAATTATCATATGTTACTAACACCTTGTTATAGGACGATAGTTATAAATCTACTCTGGTGAAAAAAATAATGCTAGTATTAATTTGGATCATCAATGGGTCTCTGCAAGGTAAGGCAAAACTGAAGCGAATAAATATATGCTAAGGATTCTTGTTGTACAGTGGTAAGTAGCAAGTTAGTATTGCGAACCCTTGCTAGTATATTATGTTCCGATATCACTGTGGTTGATATTATTGTAATATTGTATAAGATCGCACAATTTCTATACTGGTTAAGGGTACTAATCGTAGAGCAATAGTAACCAGCCAGTCTTGCAAGCTTTTACGGATAGAGTTAATTCGATCGATTTGAGATTCATATTAATACATCCCTGTGACAAACATAAACTTAATGAATATTTTAGAATCCCAACTATAAATCTATCTTAATTTAGTTCCATGCAGGCGATTGTTGTATGAATGTGCATAATAATAGCTACATTTTCCACGCTGCGCCAGACTAGACCGTGGCTAGGTGATATTTATCAAGAGCCTAATCTTAAGAGCACGGATTGGATAATGCTAGTCTCTAGAACCGTTGCTAGTGTGCGAGGGGGGATGTCACACTTACAATAACTGTCTTCCTCTCTTCCTATCCTCTTATAAAACTGCCTGATCCCTAGGGGGTTCAACGTGGACCCCTAGGGATCATATGCGAAACCGTAGCTGGCAAAGATGGCGTGATGAAGTTCAGAGATTATTTGGTCAGTGACGGCCGTGATCGAGAGGTCAGGCGAATCCTGGAGAAAGATTACGTTTAATGACGAACTCTAAATAGTTAATGATGATGAAGACTCTAATAATGCAACAAGACCTATCGGTTCAGAGGTAAAGGGAGCTATAGCTTGCGTTATTTAGCAAAGTATTCAGATCGATCTTCTCTTTACATGACCTCATCGCACTCATGTCAATGCTTGTAGGCTGGTAGAATCAGCAGGATCGCCTCAAGGCTCTTTACATAATTCCCAACTGCTTATGGCACCTGGTATTCCCAAGTGGTTACCTACCTAAGTACCGCCCAGGCTGGATGTTACTTTTGTGATCGTGGGAGAGCCTTTGTACCCAACATAATTAGGCCATGCCGGTTTTTCTCTTGAGACTTCAAGTGTATGAAGACGGGGAAAGCACCAGGTATTCCCGAACGGTCAACCATCTAAGTGCTGGCTCGACGTTCCTTAATTTCAGTGATCTCCAGAAAAACTGATGTATCAAGCATGATTTGGCTGAGCTGGTGTGTGTTCATGCAAGATAATTGATATAATTTGCTTCGTTTCTCTTGAGAATTCAAGAGTATGAGGACGGGGAATTGATACAATGAAATTGAATGCAGAACTGGCTAAACGTTTTCAATACAAATTGTCTGACACTGTATTCCTCTTTCACAACAGGGACAGATGTAGGCACTCATTTTCCATGATTTCAATGCTGTTAATCTTATGTAGAATTCCCCCTAAACACGCAGGGTTGATAAAGGTCATTATGATAAATTACGAGGATATTTACCTTCGGGGTATGTAAATAGCTAATCTTTCTGTGAAATAAGGTCAAGATTAGCCATGTGCGTGAGTCAGTTATAATTTTTTTGAAATACAAACCACAAACCATAACTCTTTCGGCTTCGTTCACCGACAAAAGACCCAATTAGGATGAAATATAAAAAAAAGTTAAAATGTGAAAATACTGAAATACACTGCATTAAATTTGAATTTCGCCTCCTTTCTATTATTATCAAGTGTTTGATTATTTTTCCCGTAAGAATGAGAGAAAATGTTCCTCATTTGGTGAAAAATTCACAGGTCAGCCCCAAGATTTATTCAATGATATCGTAGTCAATGGCCAATCTTTCAACTATATTCCATTGAAATTCATTGAAAACTTTTGGGTATATAGAGCTAGGATAACAGACAGAGAGGAATCAGTCTATGTTCTTCTTCAAAATTCCGTGACAGGACTAAATAAAACATTGCGAGTATTCTGTATCTTTAATCGGTGTATAGAGATCGGTATTGTGAAATGTATATTAAATGCATCTGTGTTCATTATTTTTGATTGTAGACAAAACATATACCAGATATATATGTATAACTAAAACACCGAATTCTCCCAACTATTCAATAAAAGAAAAAGTCTATGCTGCAAACACCTTCATTAGCTCCTCCACAGAGATGACTTTCTACATATACCATAGATCTAACTGTTACACCAAAAATATTATATACATCCTAGAGTGGAAAAGATGCAAATTTCTATACATATGCACATCTGACTGGTAATTCAACATTAAACTTATTAACTATAGACAGGGAATAAAATCATGAAACCATATCAGTTCACTACCAGTAGAATTACATTTCAGCACCCACGCACATAATGTTGCCACGAATGCTGAATTCATAAATGATTGGAAAAATACATCCACAGATATAACAAAAATTCTAAAAAGACATGAAGATACATGGCTCAACAAACTTCGAAGTCTCTAATGGACTCAACATTAATTCCAACAACTCTAATCGTTCAAATATCCAATATCATAATACTCTCACTAATGACAAACTCACCTACACCTTCTAAGCTTCTTCGTCTATATCTAATATTGGGAACCTCACAATCACACAATTCCCTACCTTTTGAAATTTTTGCATGGTATATCATTTGTACTTGTCAGAGCCAACAAATTTTCAGTGACCTATAAAGGATAATATATAATTCCTTAACATCATCACTTTACCATATATACTATCCCAAATTCACCCAAGCGTTCTAATACTAAACCATCAGCGTCTCCAGCTGACACCCTGTGGACTTTCGAAGCCTCATTACTGCTGCTTCTATCACATCTTGCCACAAGCAAGCAAATACTTCATCGCAGACGGAACAAAGTCCGACACATCAGGATGACCCTGAACGAATCCTCTTCCTTGATTCATGTTTTTGTTTCAAAAGCGAAGCATCTGATGGTAAATTCATTTTCTACTCGAAACTTTGAACCATCGAAAGGCACATGCACCACACAAAAAACACTCAAAATTTCTTAAGATGGATAAATCTCCCAAAACATGTATAGCAAACCAATTGATTCATTTACAGATTAAGTAATTAATGAACAGAATGTCCATACCCTCTTCCTCCCAAATCTGTCTAACTTTCTATCTTACACATACACGCACATACACACACACACACACACACATATATATATATATATATATATATATATATATATATATATATATATATATATATATATATATATATATATGTATAGGCATTCGACATTGAGGAAAATGTATCTTACATGTAACATTATTGTGCATCATCAAATAATGTGGGAAAGTCTGTTCAAGGAATCCTCAATGGCGGATCATATATCATACATTTTCCTGAATGTCATAATTCTTCGATATTGTTGGATATTTATATCCAAAAAGTACCAATAAATACCTATGCCGAGGTGATATATATATATATATATATATATATATATATATATATATATATATATATATATATATATATATATATATATATAACATTTCAGTGAAAGGGCGCAGGCATATCAACTCTACTCTCCGTATCTCTCTTAAAAACTGGAAGGTTAAGCAAGAACACAATTTTATTGCTGAACATATATCATTGCGTGCTTGTACTCATGTCATGATGCATTTATGGATTGTCCATATTTCTGAATGTGTTACATTATTTGAAATGTTATCCGAAACGACCTCCTGTAATTTCACACAGAATGAGTCACTTGGCCGAGACAGCGTAAATAGAATAAACATTTTTTTTTTTAAAGAGCTGCTGGAGGAATCAAACCTAAAACAATTGAGTTAGCCGCTTCAATATAGCGTTGTACGTACTATTGAGCTAAATAGCTCCACGCAATGATGAAAACCCAATTCTTTCTTTTATTCGCATTCTTTTTAGATGTCTACTATGTTGCTTATAACGCAGCTAATTATATTATCAACAAATATATTTCTTAATAATATAATTGTGTAAGGCAAGTGATTCATTCTCCGTGTAACAACGGGAGGTTATTCCAAATAGTGCACCTAGTAATTTAACGCGTTTATAAATATTCCGTCGGATTATATATCCATTTCATAACGATATGAATTTGGTATATAATATGAAAAATCAGAGAGCGATACTCTATTAATACTGGTTTGACTAAAGGACGGATAAAGGTGCTTTTCTGCAGGACCTTTTTCGTTTCTATACAACTGAACGTTGGTCAGAGGTCAGCGTAAGTATGACCATGCAAGTTACATTATATTGATCGCAAAAAGAATTGTTCTCTCTTGTGCAATGTTCCTGTTTTAACTCTCAGAACTCTCAAATGATTAGAAGCATAATGTCAATTTGGAAGCACAATATACAGAGAGAGAGTTAATGATTGAGTCAACAACAGACAGTGTGGCTATAGACTATCCAATATACATCAAGTACCACGAGGCAGAATCGAAACCTTTGCTTCAAATCGAGGGTTTGGCATCTTACTCCAGCCCTACGCAGAACTGGATAGTCAGCAAGGCAGAATTTTTGCGATATATTCACTTATGCGCAATTCTCTATCCACCAGAGCGCTCTTTTCAAGATTTGAAAGAGCATTGATATGTAGCTTGTAATGAACGAGTAACCTAACTCAAAGATTGCCAAACCCGGAATAAGGGAGCACTAATAATAATAATAATAATAATAATAATAATAATAATAATAATAATAATAATAATAATAATAATAATAATAATGATATATCCGTGTGTTCGTTTGTTTGTGCATTTATGGATGTGCTTTAGCCTTTGTTTTTGAACACATCCTCCCATATTAACTCATGTCCGTTATATACCAATATTTCTAATAAAACAATTACGCGTGCTTTTAATCTATTAGCATACATAAGACTATCAATGAACTGTGCTTGTAGGCAGTCGTTAATTTCTTTTCTTTTCCATTCTACTCTGCATATGATATGGTTTGTCGTTACTTTGTGTGGATGGAACTATCTTTGTATCCAAGCACGTGTGCATATATGCTAATGTATGCATGTCCATGGGAGTGTGTATTTGCGTGCACGTGTCTCCCTGTGTGTGTTTGTGTGTCTGTGCTTGTATCAGCGTGTGTATGACTGTGTAAAGGCACGCTACTACAATCGACTCTGTTTGTTTTGCCATCATTTCGCGCTTGCTTGGGCGCCTAAATATCTGCCCGCGGCTCATTGCTTTGACGATCGAAGCATAAAAAAAAATTCGCTTCCTAAACACTGGAGTAGGCAAGTAAAACAAACATCTCACGCCTGAAATGATTTCCCTATTAAGATAATCATTATCAATGTGTATTATCACAAACATTATCACTAATAATTTTTGAAAAAACTCTATTTCAATAAACAAAAAAAAAGAAGCAATCATTATACATCAGTTTTCTTCTCGGGAGAACTGTTAAACGTTGCATCTGTCGGACAAAGACAATTGAGACATATTGTACAGTATGGAGATCCATCGAGTGGCGTGCCTATCCACGTCCACTCTTCACACGGGAGATACAAAAAGCCTATTATTCTTAGATGAGGTGGAGGAAAAGCTGCAAAATTAGTCCTGCTTGTGTTTGTATGGTTTTATACCTGCTATTCATTAGCAAAATAAATATTGATACAATGTTACAAGTAGCTTTTCTGTTGTTGCCCAAGAACACTATTAGAAACTGTCAACAAAAACTGTCACCAAAATTATAGATGTTGTTTTTTTTCAGTTTTTTGGTTGGTTTGGCAGACTCGCTGTTGGCCTAGCTGTCTGCCTCCCTGGTTGACTGGCTGTGTGTGTATGAAGCTGCACTAATGAAGTCGATGGGGCTAAAATTTAAACAATTTCTCCTCAATATGTTACAAGAAAAAACTGTTTTATTCATGCTTGTGAAATCCCCCTGACACATTTTTTTATTGGCAGGTTAAGTTAGCAGTGTATCTTTATGCTAAACTGATCCCTTAGTTTGTGCCAGCCTGTTTTTAGTGATCACTACCCAACAAAATTGTGGAGAAGCTACTCATCTATTGACCCATCTTTCCAATGTTTTCATTGATTTCCCGATCACAAGTTGCCAAAAGCAGTTGGTTGTTTGACAGTTTTTATTGAGTGACTAACCTGACATGTGTCTTTCTTTCTTTGCACAGATTTATTTCTCATTGCCTCATACTTCATTCATTTGTTCTCGGCTCTCACCCTCTTTTTAGGATTTTCCCTTCCTTCTTCAATGTGACATTCCGTCTCTTTCTTATTTTATTATATTTCATTCTTTGTTTCTTTCTTTTTCTTTTCTTTTTTGTTTCTTTCTTCTCTCTTTTCTAATGAACAACTCTTCTGTCTTTCAATTGATTTCCTTGTTTTACTGTGGCCCTCTTTCTTTTTCTTTCGTCCCTTCTTCACTGTTATTCCAATCCATTTCTACCTCTTCATCTTTCTCCATTCTATTTCATTCCTTTATTTCCACGCTTCTTCATTTTCTTTCCATTTTTCCTCTCTTTAAAAGAGACTTCCAAGCTGAATTGCAACTGTAAAAGAGTTAAGCTCATCTTCATTAATGTCTTTGCTCATCAAGGACCCTCATTTCTTTTACGCAATTCTTTGGAAAGAAAAATTCCTATGCTTTTTTTTCCATTCTTAGTTGCATCGATTTCACTACATAAAAGATCATCAGCAAATATGATAGCATTTTTTATATTTTGTCGTCATATTTTTCTCCAATTTTCGTATTTTCAAATCCATACATTGTTCACCATTCAATTTCCAACTTATGAATGATTTCAGTTTGAAACGTTTTTGGTTTTTTTACTTCTTTCATTAAATGATTTCAATATGTTACGATCTTCATAACAATTCATATTTTGTCTTTTCTTTTACTTCACTGCTGAGGGGCTTATGCTACATCCCCTTGATTAATTTGCGATTTATTTTCTTTCGTTGAATAATACATTCGATATTGTTTTATGAGCTATTTTATTGTTCCTTTTTGTCCCTTTTTATTTTTTTTCTACTCTTTTTCTTTCTTTTTTATTCATTCATTTTCTTGCTACCATTCTGACTTTCTTCCCTGCTTATCGACCCATCGAAGCAAATGGCCTGCCCAACCAGCCAAGTGGGCTACAGATTTTTCTCTCTTAAAGTGTGTGTCCCCGTTTGGATATCTATCTATGTATCTGTGTATATGTGTTTGTGCATGTGTGCATATTTTCGCTCACGCGTACGTGTGTGCACTCACATGTGTGTGTGTGTGTACATGTGTGCATGTTCTGTTGATTCTGGTGACATTTTAGGGCTACAACCTTGATGATGTGCACAAGTAGGCCATTAGGCAGCATCTGTGAACCTTTTTTCCTTCGAATGCTCTTGTGGATCAGCAAAGCCCAGATTTTGTATTTAATCATTTTGGATGAAACATCTATTTAAAAAAATAAAAATCAGATAATAGATCTTATATGCATATATATATATATATATATATATATATATATATATATATATATATATATATATATATATATATATATATATATATATATATTTGAATATCCTTAGATAATTAGCTCTGGTAGACGTGCAGGCTATGGTTATTCATTTGTGAGAGGTGCAGATATTTATTACGTTTACGTTTTCTACATCACGCTACGATATATCATATGCATATATTTCAGTTTCTTTCGTAATATTTTCCATTACGCTTCTCTCTCAGTTGTGTTCTCAACTGGCGTGGTGGAATGAAGGTAGTCCATTGTGCGAATGAGGTAATCACGATGAATTATTTTGGCCAAGGCTTATTGGAGATGTGTAATGCCAGAGGGAGTATACCTGCACAACCAAAGGCTTGGATATATCCTACCAGTGTTATTCATTGAAATTATTTTGAATTGGCTTATAGTGTTAGATTTGAGTCGTTCTGTTTTCGTTTTTTTCTGTGTGTTTTTAACTTGCATTAGGGGATCAGTAATGACTTGAGAAAGTTGGGAATCACGTGTATAGTCTCTCATCCATATTTTGTTTATTTTTTCCTCTTTTCCATTCTTTTTACTATCTTATCCTCCTCATTTTTACACCTGTTTAATGATAATTCCCTTTTGTACTCAACTCTTCATAATTTGATTTTTACTTCTCCCGTTTCTTGTTTTACTTTGTTTTACACTCTTATCATATTTTTTCTATTTCATTGTAACCCCTTGTCTCTCAGCAATGCTCTCATTCATTCTTGTCTTTCTCCCTTTCTCATAATTCCTTTTTAATTATATGTATTTTCATGTTATCGTCCCTTCTTTCTTTGGTTTCATCATTTATCAATTAACTTTCCTGTTTTTATTCTTATTCTTTTTCATTCTTCCTTCCTATTTTTTCCATTTTTTCCATTCATTTGCCTTTCTCCCCATGTTGAATTTCAACCTCATTCATTATATTTATTTTTTCTCCTCTCTTCCCTCTTCTCACATTGACTTTTTGATCCGTTTGTTTGTATGTTTGTTGATTTAATTGTTTCTCCGTTCCTTCCCTTCTTTGTTCTTTTCCTCCCCTATTTCTTTCTCCCCTTCTCTAAATTCTTAACATTCCTTCAGTTTTTATGTCTGCCCGTACACTCACCTTCCATTCCTTCCCTTCTTTCAGTCTGGTTTGTTTAAGAATCCATTTTTCTCATTTTTATGACATTCAAATCACTCTTTATGTCAGCACTCACTTTCCTTCGAAGTTCAACAATTCAACAATTTTTATTGCATCCGAATAATTGAAATAGAGAAAAAAAGAAACAAATTCACTTTCATTTCTTATGTCACTTGCTACTATTTTCCCATTTCCCCAAAATCTATTATCTACAGAATGTAACAAGAAAGATGCAACCATCTTTTTGACAACTTTTTATCATAAAATCTAAGATTAATTTTCAAAACCACAAATTACAAAATGATTACAATAACATGCAAATTACCCAAATCGGTACAATAGATGTTGAAAGTGATTTCGTTTGAGCCGGATTTTCTTTCATAACCATTTCAGTAGATACAAACGACATAGTTGACTCGACGAAAAGGAGTGGATCCTCATGTGAGGCTGGTAAATAAAGCAGCCGTTTCAACTGCTAAATAGTATTTTTCTCGATGTCGCCATGTGACTAATATAGTAGCATAAAATTTACGTGCACGTAATTCCTATTCTTTTATTCTCGAGGTTGGATTCTTAATGAATCACGGTGTACTTTCCTCCTAATCTAAACTTCCCCTGTTTGCTACTATTTTCTGCTGATCTGTATCGTTGAAATCAATGTTTTCTAAAACCTTATCAAATCTTTGTAAACAGTTTTGCTGATTCTATAAAATGGAGAGCTTTTATTCTTTAGATAACAAACCACACCTGCAAGAGTGATAAAATACCTTGGTATTGAACGGTTGGCTGTGTGTGGCACACGTATCCCTCCGTGTGTGAGTGCACACTTGTTCTGATGATTAGACGTGCTTAACCATGTGTGTTGGATCTAAGCGATTTGAAAGCAGTGTTTCGGTCGATAAAATCAAAGGAAATAAACAGAAATATTTTTTCTTTCTTCATGTTTTTCTTTCCATTTCTTTCTTCCTTTTCTATTCTCTCCTTTCATCCATTTCCATTCATTTCTTTTTCTCTGTCTCTCCCTCTCCCATTCGATTGTTATCTTTTTCCACCCTAGAATTTCATTCACAATTTCTTTCTTTCAGTGTTTTTTTTTTCATTACATTCCCTAAATAACTACTACAATCTTTTATTCATCCGTACTCCCTTTTTTTCCTTCCTTTAATATTTCTTTCTCGTCTTTAGTTTTCTCTCTTTGAGTTTTATTTATTCCTGATATCCTCAGATATTTTGAGGTTGATGTTAGCTTCGTGACCCCATAATGCAACATCTGCAAGCCGTTGGCCGTTCTATTCTCATAATAATCACGAGCAAAAAAAATCCACCCACGGACTGGATTTTTAGCTAGTTTTCACAGGAAGCCTTAAATGGCCCATCTGGCCCCTGTATGAGATCAAAGTCTAAACAATTTCATAGAGGTGGCATGAAATCATGAGAAAATCGTTTAAAAGGTGTTATTTTTTTGAATGGTTTACATTTTGATCAAACACTCAATGCTTTTTTTCAGGTTTCTGGATAATCAATACAACAACATTTCATATCAGACAATTTATATATTTGTTCCATCTTCTAATTAACAACAGTCAACTTAGTTGCTCCTTTTGCAGTTTTAAAATGAAACAGTAAAAGGACATTAGCATCAAACAAAAACAAAACAAAAAAAAACAACAAATCAAGCGTGAAAGAACTTTTTTTTAATTAGTGTTTTTTTCAGTAAATTAAGCATAATGATGTGTTTTCAAGTAGCATGATGATAAAACTCTGTTTAAAGCAACATTTAACAGCTTCTTTTTGAATCGCTATTTGATGCACTATTTAAATTTTTATCACTCTATGTTTTATTGCCAATTTGGAAACATACAAGGTCTGTCTATAAAATAATGAGACTGATTATGTGAACTTATTTATCCTCGACTTAATTTCAAAATAGTTGCCTTGAGAAGCCACCTATGGACAGAAAATTTTCTCCCACTCTTGGAAATAAGACTTGAAGACTTCACCCTACACTAACTACAGTTAGTTTTTACAACTTGATGATAAAACGACCAATTTATAATACATATCCTCAACACAATTACTCATAACTTTATATTACAACATAGACCTTCTATGCCTCCTACATGCAACAAAACAAAGCAACACTGTAATAACAAACAAAAACACCAAAATGTGGAAAAAACATATCTTTATTATAATGCATCAAAAGTAAGGATATATAACCAAAAGGGCTGCTTGTATATGACAGCTGCTGCTGATATGAAATGAAACTCTGTTCTCGGATATATTGTTTAAAACTTGTTTGTCGAATATAAGAAAAAATGAATTGAATAATTAAAAATGCGTTATGCCAAACTGACATCTGGGTTTCACTCATAAATCTGTATGTTCAAGTTTTAAAAGAAAAATGGGGTCCAAATTACAAAAAAAAAAAAGAAAGAAAGATGAACAACTCATTTATGCGCTGGATTGAAGTGCAATATATGTTATTTTTATTTTTGGTTTCATTTTTGAATATATATACACACACACACACGTACATACATACATATATATATATATATATATATATATATATATATATATATATATATATATATATATATATACACACTCACACATACATATATATATATATATATACATATATATATATATATATATATATATATATATATATATATATATATATATATATATATATATATATATATATATTCCTGTCCATAGTTCTTAAAAGGGTCATCAAAAGTCAGAGAGGTTTTTGAACGATAGAACTCCTTGCTGTTTTTTTTCTAACCCAGCGAGGTCTTTTTCAGGCAGGCTATTGTATTTGGATTGTACACTTGGAGAAGGGAGTGGGGAAGCAATTCAGGATTTTGCATCATGACGGACATGTATAGGAATACATACATATCTGAAGAAACGAGTGTAGCATTTTAAGTCCAACACGAAAATGCATTCTGAGATGTGATTCAATATTCTATAACTAAGAACGTACGACGGATACTGAGAGATACATAAACAAAATGTCATGAATGAATGAATATATAGACGTGGCAAAAAGCCTGACTAAATCTTACTGAGTGTTTGATATGGGGTCTAACATAACTGAGACAAGAAGTAAACGTTATCTTTTGACGAACATTTTTCGCTACAGAAGTTTGACACACTAGTCGGTCATAATAAACATTTGATAAAAAAAACAACTATTTTGTTTGAACATTGACAAAAATATTCTTCAGTCGTATTCAAAGGGATCAATCCTTGATACAACGGGAAGCAACAGATTACGTGGATTTTATGATTTATTGACATCAATATTATTGTTTTTTTTTAAATATAATTCCAAAATTAAAACTAGCAGTATTTAAAATTCAATATTTATAATTAAATAAAAAAAAATCTCATTGTATTAACAAGACAATACAGAGCAATACATAATAAGTACGTAAGATTAGAATGGAGAGAAGACTCTCCGCGTGTTTCACGGTATATCTATTCTTCAGAAGTGGTGTACAATATTTTGCATTTGTCTCATGAGTTTCAGAATTTCTGTTTAAACACAGCATTTGAATTATTACCATTGGATTCTTTGATGAGACATAAACAAATTGATATGTTATGGGTAACTTCCTTTTATATGAATTGGAAATTCACCGGAATATTTTGTTTTTAGGATTTTTTTCAAACTAATAAAACTAAATTTGTGTTAAAGAAATCCAACTATACGATCTATGCGTATATTTTGCTAAAATTAAAGGAGTAAACATTGGCAATTCCTCTTTGAGCATTTTAAGTTAGTATATTTATCAAATTTTATGGGCCAATTATTATATTTTTTCGTTAAAAACAATATTACATTGAAATATAATTGAGTAACCGCATAATCTAAAATACAAATTAAATATATAATTTAGTATACGTCGAGATAGTTACTTTACTAGTATGAGTTAATGTGGGTAATAGAGGCTGTAAACAAGTAATCTTCGAATCGATATCGTGGATGCATTACTGCTCCACACATTAAAAAAATAGATTAGACTAAAATTGGGAAGATATCTACTATCACAGGTTTATAGATTGACTCGAAGCTTTAGCCACTAGCGATGTTTTTCGAGACTAACTTGCCTATCGATCTGCAACAGGCTCCGCTATTTGTTGAATTACTGCATATTATAGTCATCTGTGGAAACATGGAACCAAACCAAAAGTTTCTCCCCCAATTTGAGAGCTATGCTTAGCCCACGTGTGTAAATCATGTTCAACATCAAATAAAGAAGTCACAAAACAGCACAGTATATTAGAAATAAAAGCATGAGTCAGGGACAACTTGAACTTAGAAAACGCAAATGGCAAGGGCTGTTCATGTATCACGAATAGTAAACAACTGATGGACATGACAACTCACGAGGTGGATCCTCACAGATCACATGTAGAACTGGCTGGAATAACATAAAATAGCGTGACAGACTAGGCAAGTTCAGAAAGTATTGGCCCCGCAACACATATGATGGAAAGGTTTGGTAAATCCTGGGGAAAGTCCATGTCCCCAAACTGTACACTAAAAAGTTAAGAGGGTAATGATATGTAAAATGATATTTTTTTGTGTATCATTTCAATTGCAAACGTAAAGTCTGATAGATGATTCAGTTCAAAAAGCTGACCATTGTGTGAACCCAAAGTCAACGTTTAATTTAGATTGCAGCAGCGGTAACAGCATAGATACCTTCTACAAATTAAAGATCAACATGGTAATTCTTAAACTTCTTTTCGAATCATCATGTTTTTTATCGTCTGTATTTTGACATAGAGCTTCCGAAAGATCCACCAGATATCTCTATCTGAGGTGCTGAAGAGCCTATACTTACTGAACTAGATATCAAGTCTAAAAGAAATGTTGCAAGAACAGAAGACGACTCAGACACCTTTTAGGGGCAAGGACGGATTAGAAACTGAAAGAGACAACCGAACATGTTAGGTACCCCCTACAGCATATTGAAACTAACAACGTAACCGAGCTCAACCCCCTGATCTATACTGTCACACAACTGGTAACGGATTTCCTTACAACGCAGAAAATCTAAAATACCAGAACAAAATAACCCATGCTGGAAATAAGATTGGAAAGATGGATCTCCAAACTACAAAGGGATCAATGCACCATATACAAACTGAGCACGTGCAATACTATGGGACAAATAGATGTGCTCGCAGTAGTGATAGAGATACACCAATTGAGACTAGCTAAAGAAGTAACGAAAGATACACAGGCAAAATTACCAAAACCACACAGAACTGTACATTCCAAAACGAGGGAAGAATATTTTAAAAGGACCCGAACGAACAAAGAAAAAAAAACATAACGGAAGTTGCCACAGAGGCAAATAATTTCTGAAACAGCATATGGCACACCCAAAAAGACGCCCAGGAATGGTTAGATAATAGGAAAAGAGATCATACACAACAGTGAGCAGTGGAGTTTCAAATGAGACTGCATTGAAACACAGCTTTAAAAAATAGCCGACTGGAAAGCACTGGAACCTGAGGGGATGACCAGAGGCAGAACGACTCTCATTCAAAAAGTCACTGAGAAAATGAATCAAGCAAATAATTCTAGTCCAACCACATGCCTACCACCAATGAGCAAAAACTTTGACTGGGCAGCTCGCAGAGAGAATATATATATATATATATATATATATATATATATATATATATATATATATATATATATATATATATATATATATGAAAAGAGGGAGATATTCCAGAGAGACTCTCTGTCCCACTACTACTTGTTCAATGATACCATTCAAAAGGTTCTTGAAATCAGCAAAGGATAGAATTCTCCAAAACAATGGGAAAAGTCAACCACTTCACGAACATGGATGACAAAAAGTATCTGCAAAAAAACAGGGGATGGATTGAAACATAGTTCAACGAAATAAAAGAATACAAAGATTGAGTTTAGAATAGAAATGTACACTAATGGCAATGAACAATGGAAGACTCACAGCAGCGGAAGGAATGAAGTTATCAGAAAATTAACGATTCAGAGCATTGTTCACACATGACTGATATGGAAGCCATGAATTACTCTGGGAACTTTGATATCCAAACTGATCATCCCACCCAAGCAAGAAGACCAGACCTCATAATCATGGATGAGAAAAGGAGACCCTGCTGAAGTATAGACACTGTTGTGCCAGTGGATCACGAAGTGAATACGGAAGAGATAGATAAGCTTGGAAAGTACCAGGAACAGGGAATGGAACTAAAGAAAGCGTGGAACATGAAAGTCTCGGTAGTACCAGTAATAGTAAGTGCACTTGAAATACTACGAAAGACAATGAAAACGAGATTCTAAAAATTGAGATGACTGAGACTATCCAGACCATAGCACGACAGGGAGCTGCACAAGATTACTGGAACTATTAAATAAACGATACCAAGCTGTTGGCGATGTCCTATCAGCCGAGAAAAAAAGCACAGTCGAGACGGTACAAAGCACAGCGCTGCTGCAATAGTTGAGGGAGGTATGATGGAGAGCTGTAGAGCCGAAGAGACTTACTGTCACTCAGCATCCCGCGATAAATTTATTTGTAACTGTACACCACAGCAATGCTGTGGACAAGGAGAGTGCCATGAGACAAGCTAGAGATTTGAGGAGAATCGCTGTCATTCAATCACCAGCGTTGACAACCAGGCAACTGGTGTAATAATAATAATAATAATAATAATAATAATAATAATAATAATAATAATAATAATAATAATAATAATAATAATAATGATTATGATTATGATGATGATGATGATGATGATGATAATAATAATAGATATGAGAATTTGGAGGGGAGGGTTGAAGACTTGAGAAGACTTGCTATCACTCAACCTCCAGCGGTAACCACCAGGCAACTGGTGTGAGATTGCAAATAATAAATAAATCAAGACAACATGTTTAATCAGGAAACATCTCGAACTTCATCTTGATATAGTTACTCTCTTGTTCATGATGGAAGGCTAGACAACCCTTCATTAAAGCAGTGACACACTACTACTACTGCTGCTGCTGCTGCTACGACTACTACTACTACTACTAATAATAATAATAATAACAATAATAATAGTAATAATGATAATGATATAACAAAAATGGATAAAATGAAATAAATTAATAAAAAAAGATGTGGGAACTTGGATACTAGTACTTGTAGTTATAGGAGCCCTTGGGGTCATAAGAAAGTGTGTTGTCAAATATTTAAGTAGAATACCAGGGAACTGGATCATCTATGAAATACATGACATGTTCCTCACAGGCACCGCACAAATCCTTTGCAAAATACTGTCTATGTAGATATTTTGTCTTCAATGCAACTAAGTAGTTTTTTTTGTATCTGCTTGCATTGAACCACTTTTGTTCAAAAAAAACAATGCTTACCAAATCATAACATCGTTGTCTGCCGTAAGTTTTTTTGCGCTTCAGTAATGAAGAGACCTAGTGGCACTCGATCTGCAACGAGAGTCCAATACTGTGAAAATAAAACAAGTTTAATATTATAGTAGTAATTGAATTAGTGTGCAAATGATAAGTAAGATAATATGATTAAATTTATAACATACCAAATTATCAATTACTCTCGGTAACATATTCTGGTATGATATGTCTGCTCTGTTCGTCAAAAATGTCATGAAAATACTGATAATCAAATAATCAAAATATTCTTGTTTTTTTAATTCTAAATCTCAATTATCGCTTCCTAGAGAGTCTGTGAACTCATTATTCTTGAATTTCCAGGGGGAAAATTCTTTAAAAAATTGATGGCAAGGAAATGGAGAGAAATTCAGACATTGAATTACCTTACAGAGTGAGCGAGGAGAGA
Source organism: Thysanoteuthis rhombus (assembly GCA_963457665.1). Lineage (NCBI taxonomy): Eukaryota > Metazoa > Mollusca > Cephalopoda > Oegopsida > Thysanoteuthidae > Thysanoteuthis > Thysanoteuthis major. Next base: position 32,626,316 of record OY735229.1, on the reverse strand, counting down.
AACATTCCTGCCATTCCCCCCTGACAAAAAAAAATGAAAAAAAAAAAACGCCTCATAGAAAAGAAAGAGGAGGTTGGATTAAAAAATTGAAAAATAAAAAGAAAGAAAGAAAGAAAGAAAGAAAAAAAGAAAAAAAGAAAGAACAAAAGAACAAAAGAAAGAAAGAGGGGGAAGAGAAAGAGAATAAAATCATTTTTTTTACTAGGGAAGACGGGGAGAAAAAGGAAGATACGGACTGAATATAACATTGAAAGCAACAGAAAGAACAACAAAAAAAAACGGAAGAAAAAAGAAATAGGAAAAGAGAAGAAAAGAGAAAATAGATAGAAAAAAGTAGAAAAGAAGGATGAAAGGAAGAACCACTTGTATGATGAATGAAATAAGGATAGGAAGAGAAAAAGGACAATTTGATGAAAGCGATGATAGAAAATACAGAATGAATAATAAAATCAATAGAACATTGAAACACTGGAAGGAAAATGGAGAAAAATAAGGAAAAAGACGAGATGAATAAATAGATAGATAGATAGATAGATAGATAGATATATAAAAGGGAACAAAAAAAGAAAAGAAGAAAAGAAGAGACAGTAGTTTGAAAGAAAGGGAAAACATTAGATAATGGGAAAAAAGAAATGACATGCTGACAGGAGAAAAAAGGAAAGAGAAAGAAAAAACAGGATGAATAAGACATCGAAACAGCAAGACAATGATTGAAAGAGAAAAAAAAAGGAAGGAAAAAGAGAAAAACATAGATAAATAAAGAGATAGATTGATAATGTGGTAAAAGAATTTTTAGAAAAGAGGAAAGAAAAGTCGATAGGAAGGAATGACGAAAAAATGTTTGTGGGAAAGAAAGAGAAATAGAGAGAAAAAAAACAGATAGAAACAAAATGAAAAGAAAGTTGGTTACTGACGTGAGAAAAGAATGAAGAAAGACGGAGTGAATAGCAAGTAAAACCAACAGGAAGTAAATGTCGGGATAATAGAGAAAAAGTCTGGTTAGTCACTCAATAGAAAGTGTCACGTGACCAACACTTTTTGGCAGCAGCTGTGTTAGGGGTAATAATTGGATTATTGGTAAAATAGATCATCAGTGGATAAGTTATTCACACTTTTTACTCGGCCATGGTAATTAACGAAGGCTGGAATTTCAAAAACAAGTGTCGGTACAAACAAACCGATTAATTAGGAATGCATTTACATGGTAAAGAGAATACATACAGAAAAAAGAACTTTTCCAAGGGGCAATTGAAAAAAATCTAGAGATGATAAAAAATGAATGTTCAAATTCTCAGCATTTCGTGAAGCCTTCTCCATGCATAACATAACGAACCCTGGACTGCCAAATTTAGACTTTTTTTTTTTTTCATTTGTGAGTCAAGTGTTGACATATTTAATTTTTTTGAAAACTCTTTCCGACGTCTGGTGTTACCATTTAGGATATTCTTTTATTCAAAATTTAAATGTGACTTCTAAAATCGAAAAAATTGGCAATATCTTTAAAAAAAAAAGAAATCAAGCGAAAAATGGCTCACTGTTGGTAAGCGTTCGATTGGGCAAGCTCAACTTTGAAAAACAAGGGAATCAAATTGATCTTAAGAAGAGTATTATACAGCCAATGCTCCCGATAATCGATTATGCAGCTGAACCATGGAGCTTTACTGATAGATTGGTCTTTAAACTAAGAACCATTCATCGTGCACATGAGAGGATCATGCCGAATATTACATGGGAATTTCACAAGACAATAGAGTATATTTTAGAGAAGCTTGAGTCAGAGATATCATACAATCCATAAAACGGCAACAGGCTTGTCATGTTGCTAGAACGCCAAGAAAACATCTGCACATCACTCGTCAAAATATGAATCCTTATACATCAAATGCAAAACTGTGACCAGCAAAATACGAGATGGCTTGACGAACCAGGTAAATTCAGAAAATATTGGCTCAGCGCCGCTAATAATAGAGAGATCGAATGAAATTCGGGGGAGGTATATGTCCAATGACGGTCACTAAAGAAGAAAAAAAGGAGAAGGAGGGTCAATTTAAAGCCAGAAGAAACCTATGTTGACAGTTTTAACTAATGGTTTCTAATTTAACGGGAAGAAAAGATGCACCGAGAGCAGGAAGAAAAAAACACCAGACAGGGAATATGATTTTAAAAAAAGACACCCAAGTACAAAAGAAAGAAAGACATAAAACATGTTCTAAATGCAAAAGAGAAAAGCATTGTTAACAACGACGGGAATTAAATAATGAAAACGATTGGAATTAGCAAATTGATCTATTGATTTTATTTGACGTCAATATTCCTCCGCCGACCCAATCTTTCCATCGTTCTTTCCTGAATCCATACATTGGCCTACCACGTTGTAAACGAGACTTTACCTTCGGTCCGGTTACCACGTCTATAAGTAACTACGCACGAGACTTGTTATACAAATACTTGATAGTTAATATCAAAAACAATGACTGCCATCGAATCTGTCGACATAGCTATTTACAGTTTTTTTTTTTTTGTCTTATTGGCTGGGTGGCTAACTGCAATGTATGTACGAATGTATGTATATTTGTATCGTTGATAAGAGACTCATCAATAGAGCTAGGATATTTTAAATTTTAACATTTACCCCGATTATGTCAAGGAAAATTGTTATCTTTTTTTTTAAAACCACCTCTCCCCGAATCGGTTCGGTTTACAATGTAGATTTTTACTAAATTGATCAATTAGCGTCTGCCCATTTTTCTTATTTAGACTCTTTTAGTGATCAGTGCCCAGCAAAAGGCGAGCTGAGTATCATATTAACAGATCACTTCTTTCCCAATTTTTCGATAATTCTCCCTAGCCAAACACAATCCCTGGTTCAATATGTTGGTCACGTGACAGTCACTATAGAGTGACTGAACAGACCATCATATACACGTTAGAGTCAGGTTGTGAAAACAGGAATTTCGTAGAATCCCTAGGGATTTTGTGAAATCGCCGATATATTTTGGTGCTCTAATGAAACATGATGCATTCGCTTCGACTACGAAGGCCTAAAAATGGACAAACTTAACTATGTAAAAGTTTCAAAAGCGAATCTTGCTGAGACGTATAGTCCAGCATATAGCTAGGTTTTTACCTTTGGTCGAGTCGTAAGATTCTATCCCTTGAGAGAACCTGGTTGAACCAGGTTCATGACAATATAGAAATTCGTAAAATCAATTAATTACACGGGGTCAACTGAAGACTGACAAAAATGATGGTTTGAAAGAGCTTACAATAAGAATTGACTACTTCAATCGAACTACAATAAAGAGGTTCGCAGTATAAACAGTCGACTCTTACGCTATATAAAGTTTGACGCTCACCACTTTGTTCCTTATATATTTTCTTTAACTCTCTCAAAGGGCGGATTTGTTGTTGTTTTTTTGTTTCGTTTTTCGAAATTCAAATATGGTTTGAAACAGACGTGATACATGGTTCCATTAGTTTTTCAACAGTTGTTGGATAAGATATCTGTTCACTTTACGCCGTTTGCTCCTTGAAGGTTCTGCTCAACAATTTATATCTCAAAGGAATCCTTAGTTTCATGATAAGTTCAGTGATGGCTAACAAGATTTATGATGCTGACTATTACTACGGTGATGAGTTCGATCCACACCTGTTAACCGACTACCAAGGCCTTAACACATTCTAAACTTAACCAAATAAATATATAGTACATTTATTCCAACTCAGGGGGAATCTTATTCAGAACTATGGATATTTTTTCTTGTTTTTCTCATTGCTTGCTTCACTTTTTAATCACACTAAGATACTTACTTATTCAAGTCTGGTAATATCGATTAAAATCCAGAAATAAAGAAGAAAAATTAGACTTGAGAATACTAGGAATTTCCACGTACAGATGATATATGGAAGCGTAATTCTCCAGTACACCGATCCGTCGGATTTAATCAAGATTCCTACTTTAATAGATGCTCTTGGTCAGCATAAGGTCAGGTCGGAATAAATCCCTACTACTGGACCCATGTAACCCAGTACAACCTACCACATGATACTTGGAATGATGATGAGCACCTCCAAATAGTACTTACTATCCAGATCCCCTACCAACACAGCATGTGCTAGTGTGACAGGGCTTTAGGTTGGGCTGATGTACTCCAAGAGTGACTACACAAACATAAGACCAAGAACTTCACCAGGAAAACAACACTATACTTAGGAACATAAAACGTCAGGACACTCCCCAGAGACATACACCAAACAAATGAACAAATGAAATCAACAACATCCAAAGGGACATTATCAGTATTTGTGAAAAAAAAAGACCATCCTTAATACAACCATGCTTTTCAATTCATTAGAAAATAATCAATGATAATGTAATTCGATTCAAAACTATCTTTGAATGTTTAGCCAATGTCACTGTGCATCTCTCAGAGAGGTACAAACTGTACATCATTCAAGTTTATGCTTTAACTTTACAATCAACCGACGAAGAGATAAACAAATTCTCCGATAACTTGGATTCTATACTCCAAAAAATCCAAAAAGAATATTTCAACGGCATAATGGGAGACTTCTATGCCCAAGTATGATGAGATGATGAAAAATACGTCGGTAAGTACGGATACAAAATTCTGAACGAGAGGGGTGAAGATCTAGTAAATTTTGCAATAACAACGGATTCAAAATGATTAACACCTTCGTTGAAGGGAAAGCCAATAGGAAGTTGACTTGTAGGATCCCCACTAATGAAACCAAGAAAGCAAAACGTTTTATGTTCCTAAATATAGTGTTGTTTTCCTGGTAAAGATTTTGGTTTGGTCTTATTCCTCGCAGACAGGAGTGACACTATGTCTCGGAATTTTTGAGATGAGGTATTATTATTATTTCTATTGATATTCGGACCCTAGAGTGCAACGGCCGAAACGTTGTATGAAAAGCAACAAAGATGAGGATGGTCCAAATATCAATAGAAATAAATAGGAGTGAAACTGTTAACGATATATAGGTCCCAAATCAAGTCAATGTAAGAAGTGACCACAGAATGATATGATGCCAAATTGAAGTCAACACCAAAATAGAGCATAGGAAAGTGTCCAACATCCAATTGCAGCCGCTTACTGTGGAAAAAAAAGAACTCACCTGATCATTCAAACTGGAACTGAAGAATAGATACAATATTTCTCAGCGAACCGGAAGAGAACATCAATGAGCAAAGCAGCAATATAACAACCTCCCTGGCTGAAGTCGCCATTAAGTTTTATCTAAATGAAAACATTAGCAAACTCACAAAAGAAAACATAAGAAGAAACTCAGGATCCTAATGCCTTCGACAACAACGATAGAAAAGATAGAGGAAACAGAGCAAAACTGGGCAAAACCATTCAAATGACACAAAGAAAATAGAAAAGAGGACATACGACAGCAGTCATTGGAAGAATTCTCGAAAAAGGTAGGGGATTCGAAACTATCAGAAAATATTTCAGTAGAGGGAGGAAGTTAATAACAGATGTGCTGTAAGCAAATGGAGAACGGACATCGGATAGGGACCCAATTGTCGAACGTGCCAAGGAATTTTACAAATATCTCTATTTCACCAAATAAAGGATGCAGAAAAATGAACAAGAGATATAAGCCAAGCGTAATCAATTCTTTGATGTCCCGGAAGCTACTATGCATGAAAGTGAGGCAAGCCTTCAATCAAAAAAAGGGGGGGAGACCCTTTGACCCGAAAACATCACAATTGATTGACTGTAATAAGCTGGAAAAATCATCCCTAGAAAAACTAGCCATCCTATTCAACTTATGCCTCAAACAGAGTAGTTCCAGAAGAGTGCAACGCTACAATCATAATGCTTTTATACAAGAAAAGAAACCCGAAATACATCAACAAATAAAGACCAATGAGCCCACTCAAACGCATCTAAAAACTATTTTTCAATGTCATCTCCAACTAAATTACCAAAACGCTAGCTGTAGCATTGGTTGACTATAGAAGAGCCTTCCATTCAGTCAAAATCCCCTAAAGTCATCGACACAATGATACGACAAAATGTAGACCCCGTATTTGCCAAAGTATTGCAGCATATCTACCGATGCAGTAGTTTTTCCTTCAGGCTACATAAAGACTCTTCACCCATTCAAGGAGAAAATGGAGGTGGTACAGACTCACCCTAACTCTACATAGCCTGCCTTGATAAGATCTTCTATTACTTAGAATGGGACACAAAAGAATCAGACAAATTAAATAAAGCGAACAAAACGTTAATCTCCACATAACAACAAATGTCATATATAACAGAAATGATTGAGAAACGTCAAAACAATCAAAATCGAAAATACAGAGCTGGAGAGAGTAGACGACTACATTTATAGAGGACAGGGAGTCTCCTCGAAATCATCAAAAGAAGAAATAGAGCAAAGAACGTGGAGTTGGCATACTTTCAATGGAACGAACTCGACTTTCAAGAACAAGAAAATTCCGCTAGTTCTAAAAGGGAGGTTACACAAGAAATGTAGCCTACCAATAGTCACGTATGGAAGTGAAACGTGGAACTTAACAAAGGATTAACACTCAAACTGAGAACCATGTAACGAGTACATGAGAGAACCATGCTCAAGATCACACGGAGATGTCCTAAGACAGGACAGCATATTGAAGAAATAGTGCGTGACATCATGACTCATAACGTGGATATCCAGAAATCAGATGCGAAGCTGTAGCCGTCAAAAAGTAAGATGGTGTGACGAACTAAATAAAGTCAGACAGCACTGGCTTGGCAAATCTTGGGGAAGATTTATGCCCAACAACGGACGCTAACAGACTGATGATGATGATGACGATGATGATGATGATAACGACGACGACGACGATGATGATGAGAGCAGGATATACGTGATATTTATATTTATAAGGTTAGGCACAAGACCACAGGAGTTAATTACTTAGTCACAGTAGATCTCGTTACAACAGCACTGGTCAGGATCAAAAGTTTCTTTAAAATACTGAAAAATGTCGCAAATTTGTTAATCATTGCTAAACTAGGAATTTCATGGTTAGGATCAAACCCAATAATCTTGTTGTGATCTGTGAGACTTAATGAATGACTAAAATCACACAGCAGGAACTTAACCTTTTTAGAGATCAGTTCACAGACCAGTTTTATTAATTGTTACAGAAAGAGAAATCACTGAGAAGATCAAAGGGAATATCAAAGAGAAAAATCAACAACAAAAAGATTAACAAAACTATTCGAGCTCGCGGCAGCAAATATCGAGGGATCGCAAATATTGCTCACATAAAAAGGACAATCATAACAATTTTATGTTTAAAAGCTTACAATGGGAAAGAAACAGATGGGATGATGACAGTTCGTTCGTAAATAAAGGCCTCAATTTCTTTGAAACGAAATGAGCGAAGGCAAGCAGACCCAGAGATCAGGTATTCAAAACCTGACCTTTATCTTGAATTGGAAAGCAATCGCTGAAGTCTGACAGATCCATTGGTATCTTGAACATTCTTGCCCTCGTCGGTAAATTGTTTGAAAATGCATGAAAAAAAAAAAAAAGATCAAGAACGAGAAAGCGGTGGTTGGAGGGATATGTTTGCCTCGAGAATGAGATAGAAACGTATTCCAGATTATTGCCAGGGGTCTGTTTTTGATCTCAAGTTTTTTTTAAAAAAATACCGCCAGTCTATTCAATTAGTTGTTCAAAAAAGGGTTTTTTTTGCTTAAAAAGTGGCTTGATTGGTGTCTAGAAAAATTGCATGTACCTTACCGGTGCGAAAAATTTGTGTAGTATCAGATTATAGTCAAATTTACTTGAACGCTTGCGTGCACACATACGCACACACTTATGCATACGTATATCGATGACTCTGTAAACAAATGACTGAAAAAAAAAAAACAATTGGTTTTCCCTTGAAAATATTTAAACAGAATCTTCTTCTTATAATGAATTTGATTCAGTGTTGGATGTTTGTCACATAGATTGAATATAAGACAGTAAAAATTCTGCATTGAAATTCAGCTAATAACCACATCCAGATGCATATATGCAGTGGTGAGTGAATCATAAGGAATATCTGAACAATTAATATTTAATCTGTTTTTATTACTGATAGAAATAAAGTAGACTTATTGTCAATTGTTAACCATGTGTTATTTTCTTTACAGTTTCTTGTTAGACTATATGGCTTTATTTTTTCATTCAGGTTTTGACTTAATCAGAAAAAAAGAAATATTGATGATAAAAACTGTATAGAAGTGCAACGAACAAAATAAGATCTTAACAAGATTAGGACATTCATTTCGGAAATCAGTGTTCAGTGTTGCAACCTTTGTCCATTATTACTTGCGAACATCCGTTTCTATGTGAACGAATTGATTTTTGTAAAATTCGGGATTGATCTTGTCTTGATTCCAATCTTCCTCCAAAAGATCTTTCAAGATATACTGGATTCGAATGTTAGCCACGCTCTACTGTCAACAATACACACTTTCTGTTGGATTAGGGAAAGGGCTCTAGCCAGACCTAGTCGTGATGGAGAGTTATTCTTCCTCATTCCGTTCCACGCTCTTGATTTATTTACTCACTGCTTGAGATTGTTTGCCATAAAAATGAAACCACGATCAAGATAGACGTAAATGGTAAAAAAAAACAACAAAAAACAATTAATGATATTGATAACAATAAGATTTGAATTGATGTATCTATTTCTGCTTTTCGTTTTTCAGAAATCAAATGCTCTCTGATTGTCATCAATCTATCTTTTTATTTTATGAATTCTTCGGGGGGGGACGCAATTTACTGCCCTAATTGGTGGGTTTATTGGTCTAGTCATGTAGAATAAATAAAAATTGAATTTAATCAAATTGTTATTGTTTCGAATCAATCAAATTGTTAATTCCCATTATTTTTGTGTCGTAATTTTATTTATTGGGTGAGAGTGTGAAACCTTACAACAGGAATCGTTGGTTATTTCTGAAAGTATTAAAAAAAAGTGAAAGAATCGAGCTTTTTGGAGATAATATATTTCAAAAAATAGTTACCTCAAATTGTAAGAATTAAAGAAATTTAGTTGAAATATTCGATAAAAATTGTGTCTATTTCAATACAGATTTTCTATTGTGAATCGAACAACGTTCTTAAAACTTTTGTGGGTGGATTTTCAATATCTAACTCGTAAAAAACCTGACCAGCGCTCATACGACGCCCGACAATAAATTCCATTTAGTTATGCTGAAGGGTTCCTGCATTATCTGAGTTATCAGAGGCGGAAAAATGGACAGACGTTAGGTGAATTATTAGAATTCAGTGGGATTGCCATTAATTCCATCTTACACAGACATAATTCGTCCGTGGTTCCCACTGACATATTATGCATGATAAACGTAACTATTTAAAAGTTACTGAACGCTGCTTCTAGTTACATTTGAAAATGCACTGGACAATTCTGTCCGTATAGACCTCCGGTTTAAGGGGGCTCACCTGTGCGTAAAACAGACCCAGACTTTTTGTCTGTCTATTCATGAAATACTCTATGTGGCATAAGAAAAAAAGTGAGGGTAAACTTTTGGTATCATTACATTTACCTCGGAAATGACGTCGTAAGCCACGCCATTTATTTTTGGGGAATACCAGAATTGGAGGATAGGGAAAACAAATTCAATATATCTAGAAGTATAAGACATAGAACAACAATATTTTAGTACTTTAAAATGTTCATGTTATTGTACTTCGTAATTTCAAAAAAATTCCATGTAAATTGATTTGCTAATTAGGTAACCAAAGGTAATGGGACTCAGTTATCACTGAACATTCCATCTTTCTTGGGATAAAAAAAAACAAAAACAAACTATGCGTGAAAATTAAATTTAAAAAAAATATTTTTATAGCAATAAGAAAAAATTCCCATTGGGGATTTTCATACGGTTTTAAGGATTCTTCTCCCTGAACTTCTGCAAAATATGATTAGTTAGTACACTTTCAAAACTCTTGCTTTTACTGCTCCAAATTAGATAAGTTCTTATATTCCAGGGTAATAGAATAAATGTTATTAGTTTAGACACACATTTTTGTTCACATTTCAGGATTGTTGTTAATGTACCCAGTGAACCAATAAGGCTCTTTGTGAGTCACCAGAGGTCGAAAGGTCAGATTTTACTGGAAACAAAGATATAACCGCAGCATTGGGAAATAGATTGTGACCGTTTACTTCTATCTTAGATATAGGTGCGCGTGTGAAGTAAATTATGTTCTCCCTTGGTTTTTTTAAAGTTGTTTTTTGGTGTATAAATTTGTGAAGTGTAAGAATGGTACTTGCCAATCGCAATGGCAATATTATCAGGCGGGCACGAGACCTTATCTTCGACAGACTAACAGAACCTTATCTTTGACAGACTAATTCAATGTCTCAGAGTATCATGGGCCCGTGACTAAAGTACAGATATGAGCACACATACACACATATGTGCATATACACATTCGTGTATATGTGTGTGTGTAAAAGTGTTACATACGTGTGTGTATCTCTGTCTATATATGCATATATATATACTAACATAAAACACATACATACACACACGTATATGTATGTATGTATGTATGTATGTATGTATGTATGTATGTATGTATGTATGTATCCATCCATCCGAAAGAATGATTATAAATTGTATTACACTATATAGAAACTTATTTGATATGATCTTCCGTCATTACACGGTCAATTTATCACCCACTCTAGACAACTTTAATTGTAAATTCTATCCAACTTGTCCACGGCGATTGATAAATTGACCGTGTAATGACGAGAAATTGTCTAAACAACGTTTTTAAATAATAAAAAGATATATATATATATGTATATATATATATATATATATATATATATATATATATATATATATATATATATATATATATATATATATATATATATATATATTTATATATTTGTGTGTGCATGTACATGTATAAACACATAAAAAGAGACACTAATTTCTTGAGTTTTGGAGAGGAAAGAGGTTTTTTGTCTTCTAGCATTTGATTCCACCAATTATCAGCAACAATGCAGCTGGTAGTTGGAGGATATGCACAGACTGCCAAAAATACATCTGGCATATCAGGAAGGCAGGTTTGTTTTTAAAAAATACAAGGACATGTCAAATTAGTGTGAATTGATATGGCCTTGGAACAAATTATTAATGTCACAGAAGAGTCCTTCTGGCATCATCAGAATTACTAGAAAGGAGAATTTTCGTTGCCATGTTGGAGTTGACCTGCTATAGAATACTCACTATCAGTTATAGTGGAATAAACAACTAGAGACTAGCCGAGGGAAATACCTTCAGTCAGGCTATCCTTGCAGTTGAGCGAATCGAGAATCTGTTTCAACTGTCTCCTGTCAAAGTGACACTTCACAAGATTCTCAATCAGGGAGTAATAGTAGAAGATGTCAGTAATCAAATACTTACTGTGAGTAAATTCGGAACTATTGCATACCACCAACCAAGAGTCGAACGCTTCGTGGAAAAATCTGTATGGTTTTATTTCCTATCCCATCGAGAAAAAACTTGGTCTACATAAGCCTACAAAAAAGACCAAAGGGAAGCCTTTCAGTAGAGAGAAGAAAACAAAGCCAAACCAATAGAGCCGTCGATTGGGAAAGACAATGGAAGAATTATAACAGTATGATATCTCAACTACTTCATACCTGTTTGATCAAGACCGATTGATGATAAAAGCTACTAAAATGCTTAGTCCATAGATTTGAAGCTCACTTGACCAAAGATGATATTAAAACCATGACCGAGGCAATTGAATGAGGTTTAGATAAAAATCAAAACAGAAGAGCTTGAAACTTTTGCGACTGTGAAATGATCCGTAAGATTGAACAGTGAACTGACGAGTAGGACTTACTCTTCAACTTATACGTTAGAATATCCATCAAGGATTCTGGAAGGAGACCTAGTCTAGCAGTAGTGAGAATTTAAATAAACACCATTGAAAACTAAACTTGATCACCATCTGAAATGGATGTGTTTAGGGTCTCAAGTAATAACAAAATGATTCCATATTTACCCCCTCATGCTCACCTTCTGAGCAAGGAACAACCAAAGCCTCTACAGAACTAATTTGGCACGTTTGGAATGGTTTATTGTCATTTTGTTAAGCATAGCTATATCGTAGGAATGACACCTCCCCTGCCCTGGTGTGGAAGACGCTGATACTGATGTTATTCCTCATACAACGCATTCAGTGAAAAATGGAATAAAACACCTTGTTGTAATGTTTTCTAATACGTATGTATTTGTACCACTGATGTACAACTTGGACGGTTTCTATTTCAACGATCTTTTGAATCTTTGCTGAAGCACTGCTTGGGACTTATCAGGGTCCATTCCAATACAAACATTGGCTTCTCGAGTTGGAAATGACTTCTGCTTTGTAATACCTGCTCTCCTTATACTGACTGGGCGTCATTATACCAGCAGGGTAGAGACTAAACATGCAGCTTTGAAGGCTCTGGTTCAGTATCAAGTGGTATAGAAAACACCCCACTCGCTTGCAAGGCATATGTAGTTCAAATACTAAACCGTAGTAAACGCATGTCAATGGACCAACTTAGAACACACATGTACCATTACAGCATAGTAAAATCCTTAGATAAACTTCCCCCAACAAGCCATGCTACAAATGAATTCATCAATGAATCATATTTGGCCACACACCAGTTTGTATGTTTATTACATCCTCAGTTCTTTGTGCTGAATGCAAGTGTCCAGAGATCTGAAGAAGCAGAAGAACTACTGATGCCAACAAGATCAATTCTGCGAGAATTAACTCTCCTGTGCAACTGCACAAATTGAATCTGTGATGTGTCAGTCGTGAGCATTGATTCCGTGACGTTCTGCAAATGTCAAGTTGACAGGATATGGAACATGTTCCACAATGCAAGAAAAAAGGGTAAATTCAAAATTTCTCTAAATGTTACTCACGCTTTATGTAGAACTTCAGTTTGTTTGTTAGTTTTGAATAAAAGAATCACCAAATCCGTATACAAATCCAAATAAATATCTTCAGCGGCATTTCTCCAAGTTATTCCACGCAGAAATAACGTAAAAACTTTGATTTTTAAATATTGATGGGATTTTCCGAGAGAGATGACATTTTTAGGTAGAGTTGAGTTCAACGAATTTTTGACCTCGAGTGATCAAACAAGCGAATCAATTTTCATAATTTTTGATTCAATTAATGGAGTACTTCAATGTAAATATTCAAAAGTATTATCTTTTGTTTTGTGTCGTATAGTTTTCAATATAGTGAATATCCCCTTCCCCTAATCCATAAATTCTGATGCTCACCTGCAGGTGGAGGGTGTGGCCTATGACGTCATTCCAGGGGGGTGTAGTGATATCAACAGTGCACCCTTGTGTCTCATGTTTTAGTCCATGAATGTACGGGGAGAATCTAGATGTCTCTCACTAATATATTATTACCAAATACCAGTCGCCCTGCATTTCCAGTAAGTGAAATTGGGATATTTTGCAACGCCTGCATCTATAACTTTACCGATTTGAAAACAAATTTAAAACTTTTATCCTGAGAAATCTTATATAAGTTTCTTTCATTTACTAAATACAAATGGAGATATTTGATTTTGAAACTTGGATTTTCCTTCGTGAAAAAGTCACGTAAAAATAAATATATGGTCACATTTCAAAAATCATCAAAAAAACCTATAATAATGGGATTTAGAAAAAATCAGTACTTATCCATTGACGATTGAATATATTTATGAACGTTGTTACAGCAATATATATATATAGTTTAGGTGGGAACCTTACACACTTAAAGAAAAAAATTATGACAATATCGAATTGAACTGCAAATTACTGGCAGTATGAAAAGATAAATTCCCGAAAAAATCAAATCAATGTATTTTTTTCTAAAATTAATCTAAGAGCGTCATGTAATGCCCAGAGACCCTTGAAACTGCAATGTAATCTGTATTAATCCCTTGCTCAGCAATATTTTTTGCTTTATTTGTTGAAGTCTATGATTATTTTCACCATGTGTAAAGGCTTTTGTCGACGATTTACTTCATGAAAGTCAAGTGACCACACACACATACACATGCTAACACCCCCCAAATATATATATATATATATATATATATATATATATATATATATATATATATATATATATATATATATATATGTGTGTGTGTGTGTGTGTGTGTGTGTGTGTGTGTGTATATATATATATATATATATATATATATATATGGGGGGCATAAACTTAGAGAGAGTGGGGAAGAGGACGAGAATAACAGTGATTGATAGATAGATTGATAGATAGATAGATAGATAGATAAACTGTCTTAAAAAAACGCCCATTGCAGGCCCGGTTGTAGTGACCCATATAATAGAATTAGGTATTACATTTAAAATAAACATATTTCCTTCTTTTTTGGTAAATCAAAACGATTAAACTAAAGAATATTAGCATTTTGAAATATATACTTTTGTTTCCAACGTAAAAAGCTTTTAAAATTTTTATTTCTTAATTTTTTTTTTCAAAATTAAATTTATTCTAGTCGCAGGAAATGATATCACAAGATCGCAAACAACAAATTAATCACCATCAAATGCTAGACGATTTTTATTTTAAAACTTTGGCCTTATTGATTCTCCTTTGATTTATCTCTTACCACTAGATCTGCAATAAAATTAATTTTTTGTATGAATGGATAGTGTAGAAATCCTAACAGCTTCGATCCCTACCAATGTTTTTTTTTGTAAGTGTTGCCTATTCAAATATCCTTTCTTCAAATCTTGAATCTGGAAATAATTCTTGGAATCAAGAAATCGAAAAAAGAATTCCAAATCAGCATTAATGGACACCTCGATTTGAAGCATTTAACATCTAAACTGACTCATTGATTTGAAAAATAAAAGTAAAAACATCATGGTTGGCAACAGTGGTTCTTACTTTGAGCCTCCAGTCTCAAGATTGCTTATTCTGTAAAACAATGACCCAGTAAAGGATGTATGTATGTTAATTGATTTATCAATTGTTTTATCTGATTGATCTAATCTGACTATTTACGAATAGGAGATAGACTTGATATAATTCCAATCAATAGGAACCGTGTTTATCGTTTGAGCATCGTGAGTTCCTAAAAAATGATATTGAAAGCTAACTGCTGGTAGCAGTTATCGTATGATGGAGACAAGACGATGAGGTCTGTGCGATTGGAATGACAGAATGCAGAGAAGTAAGACTGGACGAATACGTATGTAGAAGCAAGTATGTATACGAAGAGACTTTGGTAACACAGAATAACAAGATATATCTATTTACCACAAAAGATAGTTCGATGCAGTATTAGCCGAAGTTGCTAGCGTTCCATACTATGGAAGTTCGAATGGTAAGAAAGAGTTTTGGAGGAAGTTCAATCAACATGCAATGGAAGCAATAATATTGAAAATCTTGACCGGCACCATCGTTTGTTTATTTATATGTGCGTAAAGAGAGTCTGTGGGCCTCTCATGATTGTATATGCAATTGTCTATATAAGTGATGACTTAGTACTTGTCTCAATGCAGTATATAACGCATGTGCGCTTATATGAACGCAGTTGTGTGTGTGTGTGTGTGTGTGTGTGTGTGTGTGTGTGTGTGTTCAAAATAACTATCAGAGTGGTGACTTGGTTTTTGCATTCATTGCTGTGTATATTTCATGTGTGCATTTGTTAGCAGAGGTGAGTGTATGTGTGTTGAGAATAGCCATCGTTCCGGTTGCTGTACAAAGTTGGAATTTGACTGCCTGGCTATCCGTAGAACGAAGTTGGGCGATTGCTCCAATCGTAATAGATGTTCTGGTTGGTTATTCTAAGTGACGCTGTGTTTCAATTGGCTAATTTGGTAAAGTCTATTGGGAGCCTACCTGTTGACAAAGTTGTTCAATTTTTGAATCCAATCGTCCAAAGTATTGCAGTTCATGATATTTGGAGTAAATACTACACTTTGATTATGGCAGATTCCAAGGCATGAGACAGATTTCAACGTAAATGTCAAGGGACGACAGTTCTAATGTAGTTAAAAAAGTTTGCAGATGGATTGAACCATGACCAATTTTTTCAAGACGACCTTGCAAAACATCACTTCACTACAAATGCCAGATACATGCACACACACACATACATAGGCAGACACACACATATACACGCATATATATATATAGTCTGTGATACTTTTTAGCTTCAAATACCAAATGTGCTATAGATTTTCTCTTAACAATTCATGTCACTCCAGTAAATTATTTTGAAATATCTTTAAACGCAATTACTGAAAGATTTTTAAACGATATCATGTTCTTTTTAATGATTGTTATGTTATTGATGAGAATTTTTTCTTGGTGGGGGGTCATCATCTGTTTACCATGTAACCGTTTTGGGGATATAAAAACAAAAGAGTTTATTTATATATATATATATATATGTATATATATATATACATATATATATATATATATGTATGTATGTGTGTATGTGTGTGTGTGTGTGTGTGTGTGTGAATATATATATATATATATATATATATATATATATATATATATATATATGCAACACCAAATCAAATGAACATATCAGAACAAAAAAATGGTATTGAATCCTTGATCGTCCAAAGACAAGCGCTGATACTGTGGTCATAATTTTAGTAATGATAGAGTCATGACGATACACCATATGGAACTGGAGTACTTTTTTCAATATCAGCACATATCTTAAACTGAGATCAGTAAGCCAATCACAACGGGCCATTGTATGGGGAGATGCCACACCTTGGAGGAATCCTATCTGAAGTTACCAGATAAAAGGGGTTCAGTGTAAGGTTGAAGCCTGAAAAGTAGTTGGTGCTGAATTACCATCCATTCTGCATCATACCTACAGATGTTTGAGGGACCAATTACACTCACAGAAAATATGCAAGCTGTTTACCTGGATTAGCTTGAGCTTAAGAAATAACAGAGGCCAAAGAAACAGCAACGGGCGACAGGCAAACAATATCTGTACACAGTTTCGAATGTTGTCTTGTTTTTGAAGGAAAAATAATTTTATAGGAATCCTGTTTTGATTACCTGGACGGTGAATAGATAGATTAGGTGCACATCTTTGTGTTAATTTCTTACAAAGACAACATCCTATGGGAGTCTATGAGCAAACATTAAAAAACATACTTTGGAGGATATTGCTGACGCAATATGTAGCATTGCTCAAAGATGATTATGACATTTTTTTTAATGAAAATCCCCCTTTCATCCATAGCAAACATGGGAGGCTTTTATTACTTTTATTGGAACATCACACAATGACGCATCGATAAAATCAGAGGACTATCACTCAAAACAATTCTGATGAATAAATTATTTTCGTTGGAATGTGCTGATATCTTGATAGAGATATATTCATATTCCATGTAACGGTGTTTCAGTATCGTACGGGGTGGACATGAAACAATACCTGTTAACACGTATTGCTGGTGTATTTTCTACTAAAAAAGTCAAAATCCCGCAATGTTTGGTTTACAAGTT
The DNA here is from genome assembly GCA_963457665.1 of Thysanoteuthis rhombus. Classification (NCBI taxonomy): domain Eukaryota; kingdom Metazoa; phylum Mollusca; class Cephalopoda; order Oegopsida; family Thysanoteuthidae; genus Thysanoteuthis; species Thysanoteuthis major. The sequence goes on along the minus strand of OY735229.1, from coordinate 32,608,715 downwards.
TCAATAAACTAGTGGTAGGTATGTACTCACTTATGGGCAACAATGTACATGGATGTCTGGTGTTATAGGTTTTGTACATAACCAACCTTGAAATATCTCAGGGTTCTTGGGAATCAAAGACTCAGATAAAAGGGAATGTATTACTCAACTCTATAACAGGGTGGGGATTACAACGGTTGATGTGTAATGAAAATATTTCAATTGTTCAAGATTCGTGGTATTGTAAGATACAGGTTGGCTTCTTGTTTTCTATGTACCATCTGCGAAACCATACGTGACGCCTCTCTAATCATTTGATGAAGATATTATTGGGAGCTATACAAGAAATAGAGTTGGGCAGCAGGGTCACATACGCATACACACACACACACACATACACACACACATATAGCAAACACACACACATCGATGCACACGCATGTACATATAGATAAATAAATATATGTGTGTCTCTGTGTGTGCATATGTGCGTGTACATGTGTGTGTGTGCGTGGGTATATCTCTTCATGCATTATTTATATGCTTACATATGTCGATGATTCAGATATCCGTGCATATACATATATGTAAAGAGAGAGAGAGAGAGAGAGAGAGAGAGAGAGAGACAAATAGACAGACACACACACCAACAAAGTCAGAGAGACAGAGAGACAGAGAGAGAGGAAAAGAGAGATAAAGATAGAGAGAGAGGGAGAGAGAGAGAGAAGGACAAAGATGGACAGAGAAAAGTACCATTCTTACACAAAAAAGGGTTTATTAAGTATTAAAGATAAGTATGAAATAAGGAAAAGCCGATTTGGTCGGGTTATCATTCTGTATTACATAACCTGAATACTTACAAAGCATCTTTTGAGTTGATAATTGTATATTTCCGTTCAAAGAGAAATATATTTTCTGACAGTTTTAGCAAATAACTTAGTCATGGTATGGTCTCAGTTCACACAAACACATAACCATATACACGATTGAGGAGAGTGAATATTTTCTAATCTGTACAAATTTCTTTGCATAATCAAAGGATATCATCATCAGTCTTCTACTGTCCGAGGTCAGGCATGAATTTTCCTAAAGATTCGCCTGATCTCTCTATCATGGATGTCACGGAGCCCATACTTGCTAGGTTGATTTAGTTTGTCATGTCATATTATATTTTGTCTGTCCCAGTTTCGCATGTAATATCAACGTGTGATTCATGATAACCAGCAATTGTCTTACATTCTAGCAACATGACCAGCCCATTGCCATTTTTCTTTATGATATCTCAGACTCCCAACTGTTCTATTATATACTGCGCAGTGTTATGATCTCTCCATGTGGAATGAGCATGATTCTCTTTAGTATATGTTGTCTGATTTTCAGATTAAAGGTTAGTCCTTTGGTTATATTCCACATCTCAGTCCGATTGGTGACTATCGGAAAGATACATTGGTTGTATACCCCTCTCTTTAGCAGTAGCTAAATTTTCTCATTCTTACCCCGTTGATACTCAGTTTGAAGTGAAATAAGCCATCAAACCAACAGAAAAGGAAAGGCGCCTGGACAGAATGATATCATTATCGACATACTCAATGAATGTAAGAATCTCTAATATATGTGATCATATATTTATCCATTTCTCGAATAATTGAGTTTAACCAGTTCTATTTACTCTTCTTTTACTCCAGTCCAAGCTAATTCAGCTGTCTTTGATCGAAGCAAGTAACCGTCTCATTACTTTTACAAACACAGGGGAACAACACAAAGTAATGCCTATTCCACCAGTTTGTCATTCTTCTTCATTGGATGTGTCATGACCAAATGAAATCATTGATTGTAAATTTAAGTACAATCGATTCTTTAAAAAAGAGATAGATTCCAAACGGGTAATGTGTATTTCGAAGATACAGTAAAATCTTTGACTCCTGTTATATTTTTACTTTCGCATGGATTGGAAATACGATGTGGAGATTATTTTTGAGCGCATCTTTATAGAAATAGCGAATAGGCTTTTCCTTTTTTCCCCTACACACAAGGTAATTGCTTCTTTGCTTTACGCAATTCACTGCTCATGAAATGCTTCTTATTGGCACCCTTTACTTTTGGATTGCAAGGGAAACCTTCGAACAGAAATTAAGCTTGTGCATGGCATGTTTTCTGTTGGGCAATGGGTGGTCTATTGTTGTTTCTTGCAGGATCGTTTTCTGTTTAATGCGTCTTCGTGACTGCGTGTAAAACTTAGCTTTGTACTACACATATCTAAAAATAAAAATACTTACACCATATATATATATATATATATATATATATATATATATATATATATATATATATGTATGTATATTCTATAAATGCCTTGTATTACTTTGGAAATATTTGAAAATATTTCTCGTCATTACGTGATAAATGGATCATTTGGCCTAAACTGCATAAATTGAATGAACAATTCAAGAAAAAGGAATTATAATCATTTCTGTTAGATTATTTAGCCATTATATATATATATATTTATATATATATATATATATATATATATATATATATATATATATACACATATATATATATATATATATATATATATATATATATATATATATATATATATATATATATCCTCCAATATTATATATGTAAAGATATGTATAGGAACTAAAAGCATAAAATAGTTCATGAAAAGCAGATATGTCTGGCTTTTTTACTTCTGCACGACACTTTTGAATGAATTAGCACGTATGTTATGCTGAAATCAAATGATCAGCAGCCCAAGAAGAGATTTTGATACCATATGTGAGCTTAGACGAAGGCGGAACGAAACGAAAACACAAATAGATTCAAGGGGTTCCAAAATATGACCCCAATAATTGGAGTTACGGTGAAATTTTCTGGAAGATCATATATCAAATCTTGGGACAGAAAGCAAGACGCATTTTTCAAAACGCTTACAATCTGATTCAACCTTCAGTTAACTTCCTCAGATTTAACTGATCATGGATGGTAATTCAAACACTGACATCATATTTTTTTTTTCATTTTATATTCAGAATCATGTCTAGGACTGACTCAAATTATAATTAGAATTATCAAAATTCCGATTCCATTTGAGTCACCTTCTGTTCTCGAATTCAAGGTAAACTCAATATTTTATTTCTTTCATATTTCTTTTAAAAATATCTGCGTAGTGGCTAGAATCTCTGCATTATATTCACACACACACACACTCACTCACACACACACACACACACACACACACACACATATATATATATATATATATATATATATATATATATATATATATATATATATATATGCTTCTTATAAATATTTAGCCTTTCATGTAAGGAATTTGAAAATTTGCACGCCCATCCCTTCGATGATCAGGGAAGTATTAATTAGTCTGAGTAAAGTTTGACTCTGAAGTACTCGGTCTGGGTTTTTTTTTTTTTCTGTTTTTTTTCCTTTCCAAGTTCAATGATAAAAGCGACGTATCATCCGTGTTAATGTTTACTATTATGTCGTCAAATGATCATTGCTTTCTCTGCCTCCATCATCCTCTATAGAGTCTCTGGATTTAGAGGTTGTCCATACCATGAAACGAATTTTATTTGCATGTGACTTAATGATTGCGATCTCGACAAATAGGGAAGCAGATAAAGTAGTTATGAACAATTAACTGATCATATGATAATCTTTATCTTCAAATGTTCAACTTACGATTCAATATATCAATTTTGTATAAGATAATGCCCAGTTCTTTCCGATGAAATCTCCAAAGGATATCAGACTACTCTTTTTGTTTGTTTTCAAACTCGGTAGAATAATCGTTCAAGGTCTCAAAAACATTATATAGTGTATGTTATATGATTTTGAGATTAAAGGTTACTCCTTTGGTTATATTCCACGTCTCAGTCCGATTGGTGCATTTGGAATACGGAGTTGCTCAGAAAGAGAGCGATACAACGTTGATGGTACAGATTTCATCCAGCAGATTTGAACCTGTATTTTGAACCTGGAAAATGCTCTCAATGGGTTGTTGATGAGAATTCAGAGGAGGTTATGTAAAGTTTTGAAAAAATATTTACTTGAGTTCTCACTCAAAATTTACAGAGTTTGAAAACAACTGTAAGGTGCTGCACGTTGGTCATTTTCATGTGAGACAATTTAATACGATCTGATTTACTGCCAAAGTAAGAAGCCCCACTAGGAAATAAATCCCTTGTGAGATATCTTGTTAGACATTCACTTTCTACTTCGCTGTCTTTGAATTAATTTGAATCATTATCTGATTCATTGACTGGGTCAGAAGCCTTAGGGTGAATTAATTTATTGAAAGATACCTCATCTTCTGCTACTAAGGGATTAAATGAATTGAATTTGTAAAATGATGCTATTCAGTACAGATACGAATTAAAAATCACAATAATATCTCCTTCACACGGTGTTACTTCATCAATAAAACAGATTATCGGAGAATATTAAGATGGATATGTGATTATATGTACCTTGCAAAATGAATCATAGTAGCTTGCGCGTAGACCAGAAATAATCATCTCAAATTATTTTTTAAAAATATCTGATATCTAAAATAATCTTTCAAAATATCATGATTTGGATATTGTTAGTCAAAATGATTATATATACCTAAAATCTTTAAAAAAACAAAAAAACAAAAAAAACATTATTATGGATTATGCCTAGTGGTGTGATCATGTAAATTCCCGAGTTGTAACCCCCAATATGCGAACAAGATCATCGAGGGACATACACAAACACAGAGACCAGAAAAAGAGGAAGAACATGTAGCCAGCCTGGCTGGTTGGTCACGCACGCCATTCGTTGGGATATGGTAAAATTCTCACTACTTGTAGTCATCATTAATCTACTGAACTCTCGTTGTGCTTATGTTTATATAACTTATTGTTAGCTCTTCAGAGCATCTTTTGTAGATCAGACAAAAACCTATAAACATACTTTAAAATGCAAGTTGTCCAAATCAGACAAAATAGTGCTATCATTTGTTCTAAAAACGATACCATTTTTGTTCGCTTTTTTTAAAACATTCTGATCGTTTTACATTGTTGAACACTTTAAATAAGTTGCATTGATTGGAAAACAGAAAAGTACCACCTGACGAGATTTTAACTTGCATCCTATGTCCCTGGGAGCTTGTCTGATTTGGACAATTTTTTTTCAACGTCGTGGCCAATTAGCGGGT
>OY735229.1:32561021-32598521 GCA_963457665.1 Thysanoteuthis rhombus | reverse complement strand
AGATATTGCCGACGTGTTCAAATTGTAGAGTATGCAATGATTGTATAATACCTGCTATAACCGAGGAGGCAAAAGGTGACCATGGGAGAGTAAACAGAAAGTAATAGGAAAAGGCTTGTCATAAAATCTAAGAATGAGGTTGGCAGGTTTTCCAGTAATGCATTGCAGAGGTTAGCACAATCGAAGTCTTCGAGGAAGGAATTTGGAAAGGCCTTCCTCCAGCGATGGACTTACTGTGGATAATGATGACGAATGCACCTTGGCATCAAGTGATGGCTTGCATGATAGTTTCTAAAAGCACCCAAATTTTCAGCGTCAGCCGTGTGCCCAACACTGCTGGCTCCGTGCTGAGGTGAATTATCAACACTCACGATTATATCTATCTTGATAGATCCATTTTTTGAGTATGGTGGATATATATATATATATATATATATATATATATATATATATATATATATATATATGCAAAGCTGTTTAGTACAAATCCAGTACTTTCAAACCCCAGGTCAGATTAGATGGTTGATCGGATTATCAACAAATATCTTATGTCCCTGGAGTCAGGGGTTTGGATTACACAGCAACCACCCTGCAAAACTCTTCCGTTAAATCTTTTCATTTACCTCATATCTCATACAAAGGATATACAAGCATATGGTAAAAGTTAATATAACTTATGGGGAGATCTTGGATGGATCTATTTGTTGGACAACTGAATCCCAGTTGACATCTATGATTTATAGCATCTTTATATATATATATATATATATATATATATATATATATATATATATATATATATATATATATATATATGGCTAACTTAACTCAAGAATATCCTTTCGTTCGGCTACCAATATGTCACAATGTTCATTTATCTCTAGCTCAATAAAATGCATTCGAATAAGTATGTCCACGTAAGTCGGCCTGTCTCATAGTCATATATATTTGTTCTCCTTGCCCTTATATATAAAAGTCTCGAAACCGAAGACTTTGTCGTACGCTACTCTCAGAAGGCAATGAACAACTGACCTTATTGAATCTCACTTTGAATCCACGGTTAGAAACCATCAACTAAATATGTAAGCATAGAGGCTTTTCTTCTTTTTTTTTTTTAAGTTGGATCTGGCGATGGAGAAAGATGGTGGAACATTCACATATATGTACTTTTTATTATGTCAGGGGAAAAACGAATTTTTGATCATTCCATATTTCCCACCTCAATACTTCTTTTCGAACGGTACAGTTCACAATGTGAGTTTATGTTAAATTGATCCCTTACTTTGTGTCCACTTGATTTTTTTAAAAAACTAGATAATTCTTGTGATCTATGTTTAACAAAAGGGGAGCGAAATAACTTGTTCATTGATCGCCAAATATTTCCAATTTCACTAAATGATCACTCCTAAATTCATGCTGCCAAGAGACCTTGGTTTCTCATTCAATCCGTCTGCAAAACAATCTCTGCTTCCTTGACTCTCTCTCAACCTTAATTTCTCATTGTACATTATTCTGTTTATCCCATTCCTGGTTTGTTAGTGTAGTTCCTTTTGGCTAAATAGTATTCTTCCGTTTACTTTGTTCACGTGACCTTTGGATTCTTCATACTTTTTCTCGTTCTTCCCAGTGTGGATTTTTTCTTTCTATCCTCCGTTTTATACCTGATATTTCGAGTGCTGTTTCATATATGATATGTTGACTGTGCGATCGAATAGTTAAACAAGTTCAAATTCCATCATTCAGAAGTAATCACACCAAGACACAAACACACGCTCACACACGCACACACAAACAAATAAACAAACAAACTATAATAGACCATTCAATAACACAAAAACAAAACCATGGAAATAATACATAATTTTTATTTATACCCTGTCCTAGTTCATGTTCCTACGGTATGATATTATGTAGCATTATTTACTCGGAAAAAAACACTTTTCGGTATTTTTTCATTTAAAATTACTACTTTTAAAAAAGCTGGAAGGCTAAACATTTCAGTGTGATAAACTAGATTTAAATAGTATTTTCAGTATTGGCCACTCAATAATATTTTTGGATATCGTATCTACAGACTTGTCATACACACAAAATTGTGAGAATGTTTAGAAAAATATTTGAAAACTTAAAAAATATCTACTTGGTATATTCCTGATGCTAACATTTACTTTGAATTTACACAAGCGATGTATTCTGATATAAAAATCAACGATCACAAAGAAAATACTTTTCAAACATAAAATAGAATTAGATATTTTTTAAAAGTGGAAATAGTATTTGGACTATTAACGTTCATCATGAATATGATTTTTCCTGCAAGAGATTGAAGTTCCAGTAGAGACAAAAACTTTTGGGCTGTTTAAGTAATATTCACACTCGGGTATGATACGATTGCAATCGCTATCCATTACTGTATCTTCTTGCAATGTTTAAAGTGAGCTGTCAACCAAACAAAACACTGATGTAATTAAGCAACATAATAAATGTTTCAACTACAGGACAATTGCCAAGGAGTTAAATATCCCCGTCATTATCGTTAAATTGTTTATTCTGGAATGAAAGATGTTTGGCACTACCAACATCTTTCCTCGAAATGAGGTCCCATGGCAAAGTCCTTCTCGAATAACTCAAAAAAGCGATAAGAAGAGTGAAAGTGAGCTCGATGATAAATCAAAGGGTAACCAAAGATATAAGAGCGGCTGAGGCATCGGATATAAGAGAACTGTTAGTAATAAACAACAACAGAATGGTTAAAGATCCCTTACTCCACAGAAAACACCTTTGTTGATAAAAGAGTCGGGATTCTTAGAAGCAGTTTGCTTGTGTGAATCCAGGGAAGCCCAATCGTTCAATGGAGATCCAAAAAGTCATTGATGCCATAATACAACAAAGTGTGGACCCTGCCAACGTCAGGATACGGCAACATATACACCGACACAGTAACTCCTTCATCAAGCTGCGTAAAGACTCTTGGCACTTTTAACTACAAAAAAAGTGAGACATGATGACACCAGCTCATCCTCACTATTCACAACCTGCCTTGAAATGATCTTCTTAAACTTAGAATGGTAACTCAAAGGAATCAAGATGGAGGAAAAATACTGACGTAACCTTAGATTTACTGACAACATCGCCCTCTTTGCTGAGGACCTTCACATCCTCCAAATAATGTTAGATGAACTAAATGAAGCACACAAGAGAGTGGGCCAACATCGGCAAAACAAATGTCATATACTACAGACATATCGGGGACAAAGACACAACAATCAGAATCCAGAATGCAGAGCTGGAATAAGCAGAGGACCACATATATCTAGGATAACAAGTCTCCGTGGAATCTTTGGAAAGAAGAAATAAAGCGAAGAACACAAGCGAAGAACACAATACGCTGACAGTCTTTTGGCAATGCAATCTCGACAAGATAATCCAGATAGTCCTTGAAAGTAGAGTGTATAACCAATATAGTCTACCGATAGTCACATATGGAACTGAAACATGGAGCTTGACCAAAATATCTACTCTCAAACTGAGAAACATATAAAATGTACGCAAGAAAATCAAATACATCCTAGAAAATGTTAGAAAACTCAGATGGCAATGGACTTGACATGTTTCAAGAGTGTCAGGCAACTGCTGGACATCATGACATAACGTGGATCTCAAGAGATTAGGTGCAAAGCTGTGGCTGACACAAAGTGAGATGGCGTGACAAGCTATATAAATTCAGAAAGGACTGGCGCTGTAATGCCCACGATGGAGTGGTCCTGCGAATAATTGGGAAGGTCTGTATCCAACAACAGATGCTAAAAGGTTGATAATGATGATGATTAATTAATTTGGGGAAAACATTTTTTGGTCAAACAAAATGAATATTTCTGGTAATGACCTAGGTCGTCCTGTATGGAAAAAAGATGCAGTCACATATGATCCAAAACAAAAACCCCAAAAATCCAAACGGTAAAGCATGAGGATTGGAGTATCATACTTATGGGTCATTACTTTTTCAACGCTAAAGAGGCACTTCACGGAATGGAACGAACAAAGAAACGAAGTAAAGATTTGGAATATTTTTAGAAGATAATTTGTTCTCTCCAGTGCAACAGTTGGCGATTAAAGTGGGTTGGATCTTTCAACAAAAGAAAAAAACGACCAATACACCTAAAGTCACTTACGAATGGTTTGTTCAGAACAATGTGGGAGTGCCTCAGTGGCCAATTTAATCTCCTAACTTAAATCCATTTGAGAACTTATGGCAAATCTTGAAAAATCAAAATGATCAAAAATACCCTTAGAAACATTTGTTATTTGATGGATTTCTTCGGAGATAAGTAGGCCAAGATTTGAAAAATGTTGCAAACAGCTTGTAAAAGGGTAAAAACAAATAACTCTGCGAACTACTAGCAAACCAGATCAATGCAAATGAGTATGAAATCAATACAACCAAATATTTATTCCATCATCAGCTATGTTTACAGTTTATTCTGCATTGTGTGTTTGAAAATATGTGATTCTTTCTTCGTGATTGTTAATTTCATAACGAAGGACATCACCTGGGGGTAAAAAAGGAAGTGTGAGCACTGGAAGTACACACACACGTGTGGATATATATATATATATATATATATATATATATATATATATATATATATATATATATATATATATATATATATATATAGTTGTTATATATGATTTTACCTATATATATATGTATGTGTGTGTGTGTACATGTATGTTTTTAGTAGCCAAGGTAGAGCACATAACAACATATGGATATAGTAAACTGAAAAAAAAGCAAAAATATATATTAATAATTCGATGTAGATCGACAACTATAGCGGCTGTGTGCATAAGAGTGACCAGGAAATGTTTACTAAAAATCTGTATGAACTAGAATTCTTGAGGAGGTCTGCAACCATCTAAACAACAGCAATACTTAAAACAGCCACAACACTGTAATAAAACAGCTAGAAAATGCTGAGTAGACTGCTGGAGTATTTAGAAGATTTGCCACCTTTTGTTCCTCAGGACATTGCACCAGTTACTAATGATAGATCAATCATGGTTAAATGTTTTATAAGGTAGATGCAAAATTTTCAATCAATCTCTACCGGAATATTTTATTCATAGCAATTAACAAGTAGGGTATGAAACCTATGCATTATCCTGATCGTCACCCATGGAGCTGAATCATAAAATACAATGAAACAATTTGCCCTCAAAATGAGAACCACGGAAGAAAATCATGTTTAACCTCACATGGACAGGTCACAAGAGAACACAGCATATGAAAGACAAAAAACAGGAGCCATAGATATCTTAGAAGCAACTAGAAAACGCAAATGGTAATGAGCTGGTCCTGTTGCAGTAACGACAAATCAAAACAGATCCCTAGAGATCATGCACGCCATTGTTATCGACAGAAAATAAGATAGCGTGACCAACTACACAAGTTTAGAAAATATTGATACCAATCATGGAGAGGTTTGGCAAATCCAGAAGGGCAATGTCAAAGGACTAAGCTAAAGGTCTGGTGATTATGATGATGATGATGATTAACATCATTATTCATTCATGAAATAATGTTTTCCCAAACACTTTATAGCATTATGTACCTGTTTCAGATAAACTGTGTACTGCATCATGGTAACGATGCCTGTTATAACTTAATGAATCCTTGAATTAATTTTTAATATCTTCAAATTATCTGAATAGTAATCCAAGCAATGTCTGTTGCATGGGATGGAACAAATTAAGACCTAAAAGTGATAGGTTTGGAGAAAACACAACATGTGAAAAAATCTCTCCAGCTCCATAAGTATTGCTGCGTCGAATTTACAACATGCAGATGGACGTGTCCATGCAGCATAATCAACGATTAGCTATTTACCCCTGATATATTTTTCTGCTCAAATTCAGCATCTAAACGAACTTATTGGTCACTTCAGTTATAGTTTGTTAAAATTTAAGCCTGTCCTGATAAATTCCACCAAGGTCAGAGAAAACCTGGTCATTGGAGCTGTTCACATAGAAATGCTGCAGATTGTCCTGGATCTAGTCATCATTTTTCTCCGTTATGGATTCCTGCTAAATATCAAACATTGTTTACAAATTGTTATCTTATCAAATATAATTTTTTTGTATTAAGCCAGAAGATAATGAAAAATAGAAAGATTCAACTCTCCTAGCTTTTGTATCTTTCCTACTATATCTTAAACACGTGCTGATTGAACACACGGAGATAAAAGGCTGAGTGAACTTCAAAGATAATTATACGATGTTCCTATCATAGAAGCTTTGAACATCACAGTACTAGAAGTTCAGTTTTTTTGTCGCACTGTTCTGTTCTTAGCTTGTATCTTCGGGAAGTAGCTGGTACCAAGCAACAAACAGTCGAATATATAAATGTGTCCACAATAAAAATTACAACATACTTTGGTACTCAGCTCCCAGGTTTGAAACGAGTTATGCTGTGCGTACGTATTTGCTCTGATGGCAACTCTCCATGCAGAGAGATTCTGCTTGCCTGGAAATCAACAAACATTCTCCCAGCTTGAACCCGGGCTCAAACATTGATTTATGATATCTATTCTCTGTTAAAAATGTCCTTTATCTATACATGGGTAATTATTTTCTAATGTTGGAATTTTGCACGTTAGGGAAACCTTGGAGCAACTGTTAGCATCAGACTTGGAAATTGTATTCATGAGTAGCAAAAACTGTTAGTATTACAACATTTTTATGAATAATTCAATTGAAATACCGACAATTTTGCAGTGAATTTTCTGAGGTGTTGTATATGGCCACCGCAGTATACTAGGAATTGATATTGAGAGAGACTGCAATGTGTTGTTCCCATATCTGGTAACACTAGTCAGTTTAACCAGTAGCACAAAACAGTGTATTTAGTGGCGAAGATTTGTTCAGCATGAGGCACAAAACAGTGAAATATACTTAGTTACCAATGGTGTGATTTACGATGTGACTTTGCTTCGCTCAAAGATTGGAACTCTCAAAACCTAATTTTACTGTCTATTCTTGTTCTGAACCACCGGCGAACTCTCACCTGTTTTTTTGTTTATTTTATGTGTGTGTGTGTGTGTGTGTGTGTGTGTGTGTGTGTGTGTGTGTTTGCAAGGGATGTCTGTGTTTTCAAGGGATGGAATTTGATAAACAGTGAAGTATGACACGTTGTCCAGAAGGAGAGTGGTATTTTTTTCCTTTTGATACTTTCGATGTGTGAATTGACAACCCTCAGTTGCATGGTAGTCGAGGATGGTTTTAACCGACTTGGCTGAATCTTTTTATTTTCCATTTGAGTAACAGCGCTTTATTTCAAGGAATTATTTATTCATTCGCTACACAGAAAATTGAATTGATATGCAAGTTATCAAAGGTTGACTGCAACACAAGACCAACATATACACGAGTATACGTACCACAAAAATGCACGTTTTGGTGCGTTTTTCTACTTAAAATTGATATTGTTGTTGCTCTCTCCCTCTCTCTGTATATCTATCCATCTACTTATCTATCTATCTATCTAACTATTTCTATCTCTCTCTCTCGCTCTCTTTCTATATATATATATATATATATATATATATATACACACACACGCACGCACACACACACACACACATATATATATATATGTATATATATATGTGTGCATGAGTGTGTGTACAGAGAGAGAGGGGGAGGGAGAAGGAGAGAGAGAAGCAGAGGGAGAAATACGCTTTTAGGAATAATAAATTGCAACAAAAGGGAGAAATATATTGAAAAACATCGGAAATCGGATGGATGTAATTGCAGTAATCATATTCAAGGCAATACGATTCAAATTTGACTTACAATGTCTCGTGGAATTCTAGAAACAGATTTTTACCCCTCCCCCGGCTGAATGAGATTGATGTTCCAAACACAAAATTATGCCTGACACAATGTCATCATCCATTTTCTTAATAGCATTATTACAGATGCATTTTAACAGAGAGGGTGCTTATAGAGCGAGAGAGTAACACCGTCAATGGTCAATGTTAGCTCCTAGGTAAACAGTCATTTTTCCTCAAAATCCTATTGTAATTGCCAACATAGTATCGTGGCTTTCTTTTTATGGACATATATTTCTTAATTCTGGGATATGCAGACTTGAGTATAATATCTATCTATCTATCTATCTATACATGCATCATACGCCCACTTTGTCAAAATGGTTGGCGAGCTCGTTTAAAGGACCAATTTGCTGTCAAAGTGAGTTCAAACATTATTGAGTTGTCATCTTCAAAATAAAGTTATATATATACATATATACATATATATATATGTATATGTATATATATATATATATATATATATATATATATATATATATATATATATATATATATATATATATATATATATATATAGTGAGATCTGGAAGAATAGATTCCAAAATTTCCAAGCAGGAAGACTATTTGGGATCTGTTGACAGGAAATATATCCGAGACAGTCGTAGAGAATGATGGAAAAATTGCTGCGAAGTAATTTTAAAATCCAGATCCTGCGGTTAGTATCATTTGCTTAATGTGAGTACAATTTCAAGGAATTATGAAGATGGACTGACGGTTAGGGACTGATACACTATCAGATTGTACACATTGACATATACTTTTAAAATTTCACACACACACACATACTCCGTGTGTGTATGTGAGCGTGTGTGCGTATGCATCAATCTAATAGCAAGGAATATGTGTCAAATATCATTGGTATATTTCATTGATTTTGAGAAAGCTGAAATCTGCACTTATGTTATATATATATATATATATATATATATATATATATATATATATATATATATATGTGTGTGTGTGTGTGTGTGTGTGTATACGTATCTATCAATATATCCCTATATAAATCTATATGTGTAAGAGTTAGTCGATAATAAAATCTCATCAAACATATATTATATAATCTATCATCTTTTTCTCATTTTTCCTTGAAAAGTTGCTCCAAAAATGATTTTTATAGGTTTGGTTGATGGCTCAATAGAGATCGTCACATGGACAAAGTCTCTAAGCAGCATGTTTTCTTTCGTTTTTGTTTATTGTTGTTGTGTTTTTTTGACGAGGGGCGGATGATCAATCAAAAGGTTTTTTTCAAATTGATGAACAATGAAAACAAAGTTACCTATCTCGTTTTTTATGGGGTATGAACTAAACGAAGAGAGCAAGAAAGTCGGCCTACACATGAACTTCAGCAAGACGAAGATCATGTGCAACAACCACATTGGAGATAAAAACACTAAAATCGAAATTGAGGACACAGAACTCGAGAAAGTAGACCACTACATCTACCTAGGGCAACGAATCTCCATGAGACCCTCAAAAGAAGAAGAAATCAGGCGAACAATCACACTGGGATGGCAAGCCTTTGGCAGAGCTAGCTCAACCTTCAAAAATAATAAGATCCCATTAATCCTAAAGAGAAGGGTGTACAACCAATGCATCCTCCCAATAGTCACTTATGGAGCTGAAACATGGAATTTAACCAAGAGACAGACCCGTAAGCTGAGAACCATGCAACGTGCACAAGAAAGAATAATGCTGGGCCTCACATGGAGAGACCACAAAACAGCACAGCACATCCGGGAAAAGACGAGAGTTAGAGACATCATAGAATCCATAAAAAATCTCAAATGGCGGTGGGCTGGCCATGTTGCAAGAATGGCTGACAATCGATGGACATCACGACTCACAACATGGATTCCCCGAGACCACATGCGCAACCGAGGCCGGCAAAATGTTAGATGGAGAGACGAGCTGGACAAGTTCAGGAAGTACTGGCTCCGTGACGCCCATGATAGAGAAGTGTGGCAAATCCTGGGGAAGGTCTATGTCCAACGACGGACGCTGAAAGACTGATGATCATCATCATCATTATCAAGTAAAACAGTGCATTCTCACACAAAAAAAGACACGTGCAAATGCTACCAGAAACGTACAAAGAATCAATTTAGCATAGACGTAGATTGAAAATTGAAATCTCTCCCCTTTATTTACCATAATCTAATCCATCTGTTAGGACTGATATTCAGCCAGTAATTTTTCTGCAAAAAGTATTTTTTTTCATCAGATTCAGGAAAGAGTAAGAATGTTGGGCTTCTGAGACCCCATTGTCATGTGCGGCCATTTTCTCTATCTCCGAGCGACATTAGAGGAGAGCACGATATTTGTCGACTATTTTAACCATCTCGACCGATACAATCCATTATCACGAGAGCTTGCATTGCTGAGTGGCTAGTCAGTGTGAGAAAAATTCTGTACGAAAAATAATTGCCAAAAGGCAAAAATCAATCAATCAATAAAACCAGGTCTTGTTAGTGACTCAAAGGAAACCATCATGTCACCAATATATTTTGGCAGCATGTCGTATTGTCATGATCAATAAAAAAATTGGAAGAATTTGTTCGAACAATTAATCAGCCAGGAATGATCACGAAAAAATGCTGAGTTATAAAAAAAACACACGCGAATGCTGCAGGACACAAATTGAGGATAAATTTAGGGTAAAATTAAATTGTAAATTGAACTGCCCATTAAAAATATTGTTTAGATGGGAGTGTGAAAAAAAGTCCTCTGTTGGCAGAAGGGGTAAATGTTCAAATATTCATTCTCCTCTCTTCATTGATACAGCCTGTGTGCGCGATATATACATATATTTATACACGATCGGTGTCATTTGATACGAATATGGCTACTCCTAAAAGTTGGGTCCTTATTAAGAAAGGTTCTCAATTAAATCGTGGCATAGGATAGAAAAACCTTGTTGCTATATACGGTCACCCATCTGGGTAATGTTTACGCTCAACATCACTTAATTTCAGTGATCTCACGAGATGTACACCCACTGAGAGTAGATTGGCAATATTCACTATCATGATGTCGGATTAACCACAATCCATACCAAGAGATTCATCATACATACATACATGGGTAGCTAGCCAAACCAAATTAAAAGCTGAAGAAACGTAAGTTGACTATTTCGGTGACAGTTTTGGTTGATGGTTTCTGATGGAGACTGAATTAAAAAATTAGATCGATCCATGAATGGATCAATTGATGGATGGAAGTGATCGGACTATGTTGTGTTGCTTTTTAGATTGATGAATGCGATGGTTGAGAGCTAGATAGATGAAGAGAGAGAGAGAGGGTGGAATTGGAAAGAGGAAAGAGGATATAACAATTAGAGTTCTACAATCAGGTAAGTGAAAGAGACAAAACAGGTGAGAGTGCAAGGGAAGAAATGAAGATAGAGGAAACGTGAGGCTGATATCAGTGCCTCACGTACATGAATCACCGTAGCCACTGCATGTACCAAAATTGATTATCTAAAACATTACCTAAAAAATACCTTTTAAAAAAAGATCTTTGACTAGGATCATCCAAAAATATGTAGAGAATTATCTAAAACAATCTAAACAAATCGATTTTCTTTCTGTTTTTTTTAGATGCCCAATGTGACCATAGAGACCTCAAAAAATATTTTTTCGAGGAAACAACTCAAAATATGTTTTCAGGTAGTGCTCAATGGTTTACTCATGCAATTTCTAAAGGTTCTAGTCCAAAAAAAATATGACCAGGCATGCCTGGAATCACACACTGACACATGATCGATCAACAAGAGGAGAATCTGTAGCCATCTTAGCTTGTTGATCCGCCACTTGTTGGGGCTACGGTGATTTGATATCAACAGCGAAAAGAAAACGAGAAAGACATAAAAATGAATAAGACGTGATAAGGCGAGTATAGATGAAAATCGAAAGAGGCATTCCAGGAAAGAGAAAGAGTTGAGAGTGATTAGGGAAATAGAGAAAGCAAAGGTAAGAAGAGCGAGTGAAAGGAAAGAAATAGAAGACAAAACAAACGAGGGAGGGGAATAGAGGATGAAGAAGATAAAGGTGTAAGAGAGCAAGATCGAGAAAAAACATCGGAAAACTTCCTTTTTTCATTAAAATCTAAAAGGTAAACAACTCAGAAAACATTTCTCCATTCAATATTTTTTTCCAAATCTACGTAACCCATTCCGACTCCTTTATTAATAGTTCTTGTAAATGGGAATTGCTAACTTTAGCTGAACAAGTCGACCTGAGCTTGGCTCTAGAAGTTTGGTTGAATTCTCCGTCTGTTTTGCGTACGTCGATGTCATTTTGAGCATGACGTCACCATTTTTTGTGTGGATATAGTCAAACATCATTACATATGACAATAATTAAAAACTCAATCACGAGAGCTTGACAAAAATGACATACTGGACATCGAGAAATAAAATGACTAAGTAGGGGTCTGATTTGAAAGAGAAAGAGAGTGAGAGAGAGAGAGAGAGAGAGAGAGAGAGAGAGAGCGATTGCAAGAGTGAGAGAGAAAATGAATGGGACAAGATGAAGAAGAAGGAGAAGGTAGGAACAGAAATAAATAAGACAGCAATAGGACAGCAACGACCTCTGCCAACCACATCGTCAATTAAAAAAAAAATAGAGAAAATCATTTCACCAATAGTTATGATGCAGGAGAGGTAAGTGCTAAATAATTCCTGGATCCGAGCAATAACGTAATCGCTCGTTTCTTAGCCCTTATCATACCTTTCTACAAAGTAATATTAGAATCTATTGAGAACTTTTGGAGATATCGTATGAACACACATGAATAAATACATAAATACATTTTTTGATTCAAATTAAATCTCAATCAAAAAATAAAAATAATTAATCGAATCTAAAATCGTATCCAATTCCTCATAGCTTGCTGCATACCAAGCCAGATAATTCCATTGTTATTTATTGAGAACTTTTGGGGATACTGTGTGGATGTATAGCTACGGTGCAGAGAAGGTATTTGTGGAAAGTTCACGGATCCATCTCCAGGATTGAACCATTACTTCTATTTCCCATGGCCTAACTTTGGACACTATTCAATTGAAACCCATAGCAAACCTTTGGAGATAATGAGTGGTGTGGATATACAGCTACGTTGAAAGGGAGGTAAATATTCGATGGATAAAGAAAAGGAAAGTTTTCATTGGAAAAGAGAGAGAAAGTAAGATTGTGGATAGAGAGAAAGAAGTTAGAAGAGAGAGAGAGAGAGAGAGAGAGCTGGAATAGAGAGAGCTAGAGGTGGGTGAGAGGTTGGGTCTGCAGAAAAACAAGAAGGAATAAAAGATGATAAGAAAGAGGAAGGGAGTGAGGAAAACAATTTTTAAAAAAAGAGGAAGTGTGAGTGTGTGTGTTTGCAAGAGAGGAGAAACTTAAAGAAAGAGAGATACAGAGAGAGAGAGAGGAAGAGAGAGAGAGAGAGACCGAGACAAGACAGAAACAGAGAGATAGTGAGAGGGAGACAGACAGACGTATAAAGACGTAAAAAGGATAAGGCGGAAGGGAAGGAGGGATTTAGGTTTTGAGGAGGAGAAAAAAGATAAAGAAGGTGGGGTTAGAGAGAAAAAGAAAGAACACAGGCAAAGGGTGACGATAAAGAATTTCAAAAAGTTAGAGAGAGAGAGAGAGAGAGAGAGAGAGAGAGGGGGGGGGATCCAGAGAACGAAAATGTACAGAGGAAATTTGAGAGGGGTGAGAAGAGAGACAGAGGAAAGGAGAGGCACACCAAGTTAAGACTGAAAGAAAAAAGGGGACATGAAGGTCTGTAATGGAAAGAGAAAGACAGGAAAAAGTAAGAGAGGGAGGGAGAGAGTACGAGCTTGTGGATAAGGTAAAGAAAGTGTAAAGGGAAACGGGGACGAGAAGAAGAAAAGGGTGAAAGAAAAGGAAGCGTTACATTTTTAAAAGAGAGAGAGAGAAACAGAAAATGGGATAGAATAGGTAAAGAGATGAAGAAAAGTGAGAAAAAATGAGAGAGAGTGTGTGTTATCGTAGATACACAAAGAGAGAGACAAAGGAAAAAGGTGGCAAAGATATGTTTGAGTTGAAGAGAAGAAAATGAAAAAAAGGATAGAAAGAAAGCGAGAGAGAACTAGAGAGAGAAGAGAGAGAGAGAGATTGGCATCATGTTCGGATGCCGCTCGCTGTAACTACACTCTGTGTCTAGGCGTGCGTCTGTGTATTTTCTCAATTCGCTTACCTCCCTCGCATTCATTTACCTGACTGTGTGTGTGTCCGCCTGCAGTACTGCACAGACGGACCGGTGAAACGGACCCAAGGAGCCAAATCACAATCTCTTAAGCACCAATGACGACAACCGCAACGGGGGCTTCACCTGACGCACACATTTATCCTGGATTCAAACCACGCGCATATATTCACATTCGTGGGCCAGCACGCGCGCGACGTGTTGTCTGCCTCGCTCGTTCACACGCTCGTGTACTCCAAGCAGTTCTGCGTATAAATTATAAGCCACCACGGGAAAAAAGAAGGAAGACCTGAGTGAATGCTGTATGCAACCGGTCTCACCTGTAATAACTCTTAAAGAAAAAAAAAAAGAAAAGAGCAAAAGAAGAAAGAACAAAACTTGTCAAAAGAAAGATTTGGAGTTTTACCATACACGAAAGGGGAAAAAAAAGAGCCGGTGCCATAACCGAGAAGCCAAGAATTTAAAAAAAATCTAAATTATATTTTTTCTATTTCCAAACCTTCACTACGACTTATACAGGAATTAACGAACCACTTCATTATCATTTTCTTTCATTTGTTATAATTTTTCCATCGCATTTTTATTTCCATTTGCAAATTTTATTCGTTAACTTTAACGTTATAATACCTACTTCTGTGTCTGTGCGGATATAAAAATATCATATTAAAAAAAAAAGAAAACAAAAAAAAAACAATCGTATAGATGAGGCTTGTTAGCAAAACGAATGTTGGAGAAGGTAACTAACTTTCGATTTCGTCGTTCTAACATCTAAGCCGGCACTTCTGCCGGTTAGTTCGGTTACAGACAAATACTAAATCAAAAGAAACGGAAAGCAAAACTATTATGTTGGTGAGGCTTGTCAGCAAAACGCTTTTCGGAGAAGGAAATCAAAATTCGATCTGGTCTTTCTCACTACAGCGCCGGTCTTTGTAAAAATCCAACGATAGAATTCACCGAATGTTTGTTCAGCCGCGTCGATTGACGTTGGCCTTTACAAACGCATCTTCACCCCACCTGTCCCTTGAGGGCATTTTGATCGCTCCTTTGCCCCCGTACCCTGACACAAGCACTTTTCCCCGACACTCTAAAAACACAACAACATACACACACTTCATGCATGAACGCAGAGACATGAAAAATTATAACGGAATACTAGAAATTACAGAGCTACTGATATTCGGCCAATTACAGAGCTACTAATATTCGACCAATAACGTACGAATTCTCATACACCAAGTGGACGACCGTGTAAAGATACTAACTCACAAGCACCCGGCTCAGAACACGTATATCCTCATTTTAGACCCGCTAACACACACACACAAACATACACTCATACCTAGGCATTGTATACATACATATATTTCTGCATACTGTACACACGCATGTTTTCTCATGAACTCTTACAAGCAAAAATAGCAGCAAACTTAGGTATACTGAAGTACGATACAGATGCTTATACAAACATAAACACATATATATATATGTGCGTACATATAAATATACGTGTATAGAAATGCATGGAAACAAACGCTCGTATACGCATCTTTAAAATATGGTTATAATGAAGTACTAAAAATTACAAGGCTATTTTCATATACTAATATTTGACCAATGACATATACGAAGGTTCATAAACCAAGAGTTCGATAGTCTGTAGATAGTGTAACACCCGGCCCAGTACATACATATCTTTTCTTTAACAAAACTACTTCACTAATAGCTCAATTGCATTTTCCAGTATAAACAAATAGATTAATACACGAGTTTGTGTCAATCTATACATCTAAGTATAAATACGTGAATATCAATGGACATATTTTCAATTAATGCAGGTGTAAATGACGCATAAAAGCGTGTATATTGTGAAACGTTTTGATTAATAACACTAATCACAATCGTATATCGGAATATCCGAGATCGGATAAAAGGTCTATATTGCTATAAATGTAAACACTGGTTCTCAGATTGTTTAAATTACGCCCCGGAATCGTATAAAAAAAATACATATGCCGCTGCAGTTGTACATACATGATCACAGGTAACTCACTGTGAATTGTTCACCTACAAAACTAGACTCACCTAAATTAAAAGTGAGGATATATAGGCTATGATATTAAAAGGATTGGAAATGCATTTAGAGATGTACATAACAGCGTGCACGCACACGCGCATCATACAAACTGACACATTTCGACGGACTCAGTGTTAATAGCATTTATTGTGGCTCAAGAATATACATACTGGAATATAAATATATATATATACATACTTATATATTTATGATATATATATAAACATTTCTATATACATATGTGTATACATATATACGTACATATTTTTTTATATGCTCATCTGGACATTTTTTTCGCGTGTAATGGATGAGTTTGTTTATACACTTATCGATTAATATAGTGTTATTCGTCAGACGAAATCTGCTTTTTTCAATTGAACTAGTTATTTCTTCTTCGATCATTATAACGTCAATACTGGGATTTCTTGCTACCTCTTATTACCAGCATATTTTAATAACATCTTCATTAATATCTTCGGATAAGTTATCATTCCAGCAGTTACCGGTGGTTGTTACAATTGGAGATCAAATGACAACAAGTTTCCTCTATACACCCGGCTCTCCTTCGTATACTAGTTGACGTCAGTAGTGCTGTCGTTTGGATTGTCGCAGTTCTTCCTTGGATTACTGTCTTTATTATTTCATTTTTCTCTCCAGCAGTGACTGGTGGCTTTCAATGAAGATCAAGTAACAGCAAGTCTCCTCAATACCCCAGGATTCTTCTCAATATTCTGGTCAACTTCGGTATTACTGTCGTCCGAATAGTTCAAGTCCCTCCCTGGATTCGCCGTTCATCCAACCTCTTGGCTAGGTTCTTCGGGATTGTTCTCAGGGCTCCAACCTCTACTGACATTATTATTATTAGTAGTAGTAGTAGTATTAGTAGTAGTAGTGGTAGTGATAGTATCCGTGTTTTCACACCAACAGCAACTGGTGGTTTTAACTGGAGATCGAGTGCCAGCAAGTCTCCTCAATACTCTAGGACTCTCCTCACCATTCTGTCCGACCTCAGCATCATCCTCAACTGTAGATACTCAGCGAGGAAATTGATTGTTTCATATGCCGGATACGTGCGTTCCGTTTGGAACGTGTTGAATATATTTTTTTCTAGAAATTGCACAGAGGCATCTCGCTACTCCGTTTCTTTGAAGTTCATACGATTTTCAGCACGAAAGCACTTCACTATCTTTGCCAAACCCAGACACCCAGGCTGACTGATTGACTGACTGACATTCACATACATACACACACGTACACGCATACGCACACGCACACACATACTCAATTTTCGCTTTGCTATTTTGTCAGTTCCTTTTTGTCCCTATCTAGCTAATAATGCACACGTATATATTCATACGAAAATCTGTTTTATATACTAACAGCTGATGGCCTGAAGTGCTTAGAGGAGTCAGTAGTTTTCTGAATCTCAAGTGAAAGCCTTTAATACACATCTCGTAAATTGCTGGAGGAAGAAATCTATGATCACCTAAGTTTCGATCCGGAGAGAAATAGTCATTTAAAATCTTTCGTGTTTTATATCGGCAAATGTACGTTATCTTGTAAAATCCAGGAAAACGGAACAGCGTTTCAGTAGCTTCAATGCGACCGAAACGACTTCAATTTCTTTGATATTACTCAGTGGGGATTCTCTGAGTTCTCATGTATTTTCCTCTACCTTGCACTTGAAATATCACACGGAGGTTCGGGTTGCTCGGACCAATTATTTAATGGATTATAGATAGTAGTTTATATTTTCTTTCTTTTGTAGATTTTTAGATTTTTTTGTTCATCTTAGTGCTTATGCAAATGTAGTTTTTAAAAAAAAAGATGTGTTAAATTGTAAATACTTTGTTTTCATTTGAATTATTTGTTGTTTTACAACATAGATATTAGTATATACATACTTGAACATTTTGTTACTTTTCATTCTTTTCCGCTTTGATGTAGGCCTATCGATATATATTCATTTCTACATAGTCATATGGACGCTAATACATAGTAATATAGACCTAGATATATCTTTTGTAGAGGGTTGTTTTTTTTGGTTTTATCGCGTCTGTTTTTTTTTTAATATGTTATTACGTTTAAAAACTTTTTTATTCGACACATTTTATATTGGAAAATTGGAAAACACACGAAAAATATCTAAAAATACAATATTTTATTAATTTATTCTTGCTAAAAATCTGAGTGATCGCACCTTTTATTCTGAAGAAAAGAATAAACCAATTATTTTGATTGATATTTTTTTCGAAACGAAAAAGAAAAGAAAGTAATTAATTTTCACACATTTTTTATCAACGAAATAATTAATCTTCTAAACATTTTTCAGCAACTGTAAAAAGATATACTCACGCATATGTACGTGTAAAAATATAAGTATATATTTGTAAACATATTAATTTGTAACTCCCGTGCAGTGTGTAAACATGTTGTCGATTTAAGCGTAATTGAATTTTTGTATGAGATTGCATTATCGATTGTTTATCTTCTTTATTGAGAGTGCTTCTTTGATAGCAGCAAAACAAACAAATATAACATCGGCGAAATTCATGCTGTTCTCTTCCTCGGACGGTTTATTGTCCTCCAACTTGTAAATATATGATCATGTATAATTATATGAATTGAAATAATCATTATAAAATTACTTACACGATAAATATTACCATCCGATGCTTTTTCTTCAAGATATTTATATTTTCGTCTTCTTCATAATCTGTCCAACATTTTTTGAAAAGTTGCGCACACTAAACTTCTAAAACAGAAAAAAAATCAACTCGTAAAAAAAAAAGGATTGAATTAGTAATTTCTATTATAAAGTATTCACGATCTTTCCACGAACATTTTTCTAAGAAAATTCTGTCTTTTTACTGTCAAAAATTAACTTACAATTCAATTTTTATGAAGGATTTTGAATATAATATTGAAAAAAAAAGTCCGATTTTATACTTACTTCTTTGATCTTTAAAAACGTATTCTTACTGATATGCGAGTTTGAAACTTTTTCCTCCTGATCTCTACTTCTTTCTTCTGTCTTTTCTTCAAAAAAAAATCTTTTTCTTTCATCTTCGTGACAGTCGTTGCAACATTTTATATTTCGAAAAAAAAAAAAAAATCAAAAAAAAATCTATTACGAAATTAAACAAAAAAAAAAAGTTGAACGTATGAGATTTTTTACAACTCCGGAGATTCCGTTTCATTCTTCTACAATTTTATTCAAAATATAACATTCCATTTCTTACTTGAGTAAAAACAGTTTAACAAGATCTTAATCACTCTTTCTTGGGCATACCAAATTTAAAATTGAGACTACTAAAATCAATTGTGTCATCACATAATATTGATAAAAGCATTATTTTTTTTCATAAATATTGATATTGATTTATATATATATATATATATATATATATATATATATATATATATATATATATATATATATATATATATATATATATATATATGTTTGTATGTATGAATATAACTTCTTGACGGATATCCCAAATTGTGGAAAACTATTCTCTATGACAATTATTTTGGTGACGACTGAAACGCAATGTTAATATAACCTGTTACCTGAAATTATCCAAGAATTATAAATGATCTCGCTAAATTAGCCCTACTCAACAGTATTTTGTAAAGCCTTCGGGAAAGTCACCTAAAAAACAAACACAGTTACACATATTGATCCATTCGTGCACACACACATACAAAACGCACAAAAAAAAAAGGGAACACCTGCTTTTAAACTTCAGTTTAGAAATATAATTGTGGTTATTTGTCCTTTCATAAGCGCACAAAAAACGCAAATAGAAAATGAAGATTCCTGAAGTTTAAAAAAAAAGAAATAAAGGGAAAAAATTGTGTGGGCGATAATATTGAGCCTGGCCTTCAGTAATGAGAGCACGCATAAAAATTCATTAACGTAAAGAGTCCAGAATACAAAACTAAAAAGAATACTTTTTTGTGAGATAGATGAAAAGATTGAAAAAAAAAAAGAAAATTGTTGAAAAAAAAAAGTAAATGAAAAAGAGTCACTAAAAAAAGTCACCTATATGACCAACGAAGACGGAACGAAATCAAAAATATTTTCAGATAAAAATATGTACTAGAATACTTGAACGAAATAAAAAGAAAGGAAAAATCCTAAAAGTACACCTGCGCCACTGATTAAAAGTTTGGAAATAGATATACATATTCATATTTGTTTTTATTTTACGCATTTAAAAAATACTGAATTAAAAAAACAAAAAAAAACTTGGGTAACTCAACGATAACGAAAGAGGAAAACAAAGAAGAAATAACTTAGCAATAATTCGAGACACCCACAACAGGAACGGCGAGTAAAGTCTACAAGAGAAACAACCAAGTGACAATAATTACATCATAAAACAAACGGGAAGAAGCTAGCAACTATGGATAAAATACGCCAAAAATTACAACTTCCCAAGGCCCAATCATGCCACGAGGTTGGGAGCCTTAATGATTTTGTGCGGGATTCCATGTACCTGGCCTGGCCAGTAGCCAGTATTGCCGCCGATGGACGGCGCAGCCCCCGGCGACTTTTACCACGACAGCAGGACGCCATCGACGAAGAGACCGAGGGAGAAAGGTAAAGAATAAAAAATATATCTATCTATATGTACATATATATATATATGTATAGACTTGTGAAAGATTTATATAAATTTATTTTATTTACAAAGTGGTTTTTGTTGTTTTGTTTGTTTTGTTTTCGTTTTTTCTTACATTCATTTATTTTCATTTTGTCTTTATTTTGTATTTCACGTTTCTGTGTGCAAGCATTCATAAAAAAAGAGAGTCTATTTTGTGAGAATATAAGGGCGAGGATATCCATTCTTGGATGTCCACGGGATATGGAATATGATGTATTAAGCCAGGGTATAGAGCGGCTGGACTTGAATGACACGGTGAATAAGATCTACTAGCCGACTTCATAATCGGGTGTCACCTTCGCGTTGATGCCTTTGGGAAAGGCAGGGATCCACCCACCTTTACCTAGAATATGAATATGAATGAGAGGGCAGACTTGACTCTCCTGCCTTGATTGGCAACCGGTCCAGGATTCGGACAATTCTGATTCCAAACCAGTCTGAAGAGGGATGGGCTCCGTCACTCACGACACGCCCATGATGAACTTGGTTTTGGGTCATAAAATATACAATTGCATCTATCTCATCAAGTTTGCTTTTATGTGAGCGCTCAAAAAAAAGAAAAAAAAAGAAGCTCTTTGTAATGATTTAAAAGAACTATGTGCAGTAAGGTGTGCTCGAGTTATCTTTTTAATTGTTTCAGTTTGGGAGGTAAACTCTGATGATCGATCCCGGTCTCAAGACAAGATACTTTTATGACTTTTCCAAGATACGATTATTGATTATTTTTATATGGTAGCAGACGTCATTGGAAATAGCGTGTCTGTTCCCTAAGTGGCGCGGTATTTGCTTTGTGATTATTTAAGGTTTGTTGTCAATGCGCAAAAGAGCACTTCGTATGGTGCAATGGTCAACAGGCAGACCTCAAAAGTGGTTGTTAAAGATTTCTATTCTGAGTGAATTCTTAACATTTACTGCTTGATGTGAAAGTTAGTCCCGTGTAAGAAATTATATTCTTCGTTTGGAAATAAGGAGAAAAGAACGTGTCATATAGTATATTTCTCTGTTACGAAGGGGCACCGGCCGAAACAGAAAGGAGGTGGAATAATAGATACGCATTTAGTATCCGGAAATCTGGGGAAAAATATAGAACATGAAGATGACACTAGTGTCATTAGTTGTTGGAGCCCTCGTAACAGTTACAAAGAACTGAAGAAACTAGGAATCTTGGGGGGCTGAGACTATGTAGACAGCAGAACAACTAAAAGCATCTGAGTGTCCTACAGTATTGTCAAACTCCTAGAGAGTTGACTTTATTATAAGAATTTGTTGAAAGAGGGGTGAAAAGAGAGAGTTATTTCATGTTGTTTTGTTGTGAAAATCGCGTTCCTGAGTTCTTGGTATGCTTTGTAAACATTGAATTCATGTAATAAAAAATATCTTTTTTGTATAATAACAAGTGTATATATATATATATATATATATATATATATATATATATATGTGTGTGTGTGTGTGTGTGTGTGTGTGTGTGTGTGTGTTTTTCTTCTGGTGAAAATTACCATGTCACCAAGTCTGTCATTAAATCAGATACTATAACAATAGAACTATTCAACAATGAAAAAAAAAAACAAACAAAAAAACATAATAATTTTTAAAAGTTTATAAAAGTTCATCTTTGTTTTTGAGATTTTAGTCCAGCTGCGTTGTTTATAATTACAAATGAATTCCGATTTGTTGCGTGTCCTTGCTCAGTGGTTTATGGCGTTCTGGTAGACATCGGTAAGATTTTTTTTCATCAATTCCACCGGGGGGCAAAACTAACTTTGTCTGTTTCCGTTGCATTTGACTTTTACCTTAGCGCAACCACGCCAGTTCAGACTTGCTGTCAATTGATCTCTAGTGGAAGCAACAAGTAAGTGTTACTGTTGTTGTGAAACGAGTATAAATAACAATGATAATGAAAACAAGAAGGTTATAAAAGTAATGTTAAGTGACAGTCGTGTCTATCGATGTTGGGGCACTGGGAAAATTCCAGTGAAGCCTTGCTGAAAAGACTGGATGAGCTGAAAATCAGCGGTTAAATTGATGCTATCCAGATAACAGAACTGCTAAAAAGAACTACGATACTGTGGAGAGTTCTGGGATATTAGGGAGCCTTGTTGTATTTGAATCTCTTGTGTTTTACAACTGGCCTGAACACTCAACAAGTTAAATGTATAATAATGCATGCTGTCATTTGATCTCTCCTAAAAACTAACAGATATGCAGTTTGAGAATCGAATGAGCAAAAGAAGTTACTATAGCCACTTGTTAGGAAGCATCATGTCTTGTGGCTGCATGCTGGGCTTTGGGTGATCAATCAAAAATTAGAAAATCGAGTGATCAATAGCTAAGTTATTTGACTCACTCAAAAAGTCTGGACAAACAAAAACAGGCACGGATGCTGCAGCTTACTAAATGAGGTACCGATTTAACTTACCTTATAAATTGACCCCCCCGCGTTGATCCATTTATGCTGTACTTGTGTGTGCCCACTTGCACGTTTTGCAACTAGCGCACAAAGGAAATAAATGTGATCACAAAAGATTTCATATTCTGTGGATAGCTCAATGGGTTTATATTGAATTAAAATTGCAATTGCATTGATATATGCGCACATTTTTTTTTCACAAGAAAGAAATTTCCCCCCTATGAAATTTTAAGACATTTTTTCAAAGACTTGTACAAAGTTTAAGACCACTGAAAACATTGGTTTTTTTTTCATAAAAACAGGCATGTTTTTTTCTAGACAGCCCATTAGCTCATTTGGCACAACCCTTACGGGTGACGAATACAATGATAGCCAGTCGGCCAAATAAGATCACTTAAGAAAATGTAGACGAATTTTGATTGTTTTTGTCAACAGTTTCTGATAACTCTACGTACTATCATTTATATCTATCTATCTATCTATCTATATATCTATATATATATATATATATATATATATATATATGTATATATAGTCCAACAGTCGACATATATAGTCCGAGAGTCCACTGTAATAGAACTTTACCATCTAGCAATAGCATGTATAGGAACCGACATCTAAAACCAATACTGTCAGCATAGCTTTCCTCAGTTTTCAAGTTGATGCAACTGGCTGTCTATACATGTATGTATCACGAGTTCAGATCGCCCCGATGGAGCTACAGTGCTGAAAAAAAATCATACTTATGTCTACGAAAATATTTTTTCATCCTGCTTCGGAAAAGGTTGCTAATGGGAATTTAATAGGCGATGCCGGTTAGTTTTTGAATTATTCCCTAGTTTGTGCCCAGCTGCGTTAACGCGTGTTTTCTTTTAGAAATTTAGATTTTTCATAGATCACCCTTTTTCAAATTCTCTTATTGGTCATCACCAGTGCAGCATACGGCCATAAGACGATTTCTATAGATTGACTAACCTGTTTTATTTCTGTAATTGATGTGCGGTGTTTTGATGTGTATGCATGTGTGTGCATGAGCCTGTCCGTATACATATATATATATATATATATATATATATATATATATATATATATATATATATATATATATATATATATATATATCCGTATTTGTATGCTGAGGGCAGTTATATAATTCAGCATTTCTCCTAGAGTTATGTATGTGTACCTTTGACTGGTGTGTGGCCACAAGAAAAGTGCATCAGTGAAGACCGAAGTCAATAGCAATTCCCTTAATTCTTGTTCCAGATTGACCCGTGATTTGGTAGGTTGCTGTGTATTTTTGCTTCATAACATTTCTCAAAGTAATGAAAGTCATCCAGCAATGCCCATACCCCCCCCCCCCCCAAGTGAAATACCCCAGGTTTCACCAGATGATTTGATAGCAGGAGCAAGGAGTAATCCCTGACTTGAACCACTGGAGGAAGTGGAGCCCGTCGGCCTTGGGAATCGTCTTTTTTCTTCGACTGATTGCCAACCAAGGATAGAGAGCCCAGTCATCCCGACTATTTAACCATAGCTGGGAATAGGTTGGATAATGCAGGATAGAACAACTCGTCCAACTGTTCACCCTTACCTTAAGGATGTGTGTGATCATAAATCTCTAAGGGATAGTGATAAAAAGGAGGAATTTGAACTTGATTTACTGATTCAATTTTCTTGCTTTTAATCGTTTTGTCACTCTTAGGTCAATGCATTAATGATCATATCTCATTGGCTGGCTTAAAAAATGATGCGAATGCCAAAATGTCTTCCTTTCTTAAGTTTTGCACATAACTCTCGAAGTAGTTAGATCAAAATGCAGGTGTGATAAGACAAAGAATATGATGGCTTGGCTCTGGAACTGGAGATCTGGGAGAGTTTTTCTTGTCTTTCCAGCGCGTAAGTTGATGGGACCTGTACGTGGATAGCTTAAAAGCAATGAAATTTTGAGTTCGATGTGTGTGCGACCCATCCCATCCTTCAAACAAAAGGTCTGCGTCCTATGATAGCTGCAAGGCTCTTAGGTCGTTGCTTTGGCAGGAGTTCCCTTCTTCTGGCAAAATGCCCCACCTAGCTTTAGATGTCTGCAGGCCCTCTGTGGGTGCGTCCGACAGTATGACTGACCTAGGTCAAAAGTATTATGAACACAAAAGAGTTTACTATGAATTAAAGAAAATTAGTTCGAGTTGTTGGTGCAATATAAACCAGGCGAAAGTTAAGATCAGAATGCTTATTGTTCAGTGAGAATTTGGAAGGTCAATCTACCGCAATAATGATAAACGGCAATCACTAAAACCAGTTCTTCATCATCATCATCATCATCATCAACAACAACAACAACAACAACAGTACCAGCTGCAACAGTACGGTGGCAGTAGCCTTTTAGCATCTTTTGCTTAGCATTGACCTTCCATGAAATAATTCAGACCTCTCTATCATAGGCGTTGCGTAGTCAATAATTTCTAAGCTTGTCTAGCTCATCACGTCATCTTATTTTTTGCCAAGTTTCCTTCATGATATCTGGGGATTCACGTTGTGAGTCGATATATCAAGCGGTTTTCTGACGTTCTTACCACATTACTACTCAATTGTCATTTGAGATTTCTCTTTCCTGTTTATTTTTTCCCATGATATACTTTGATGTCTCGTGAACTCTCCATATGATGCTGGTCATGCTCTCTCCCGAGCACGCTGCATGGTTTTCAGTTAGAGGCTCGATCTCTTGGTTAGGTTCCATATTTCAGCTCGATAAGTGGCTATCAAGATGATGCATTGAATTTATACCATTCTTTTTGGGACTAATGGGGTTTCCTTGTTATTGAAAGTTGAGCTTGCTCTACAAAAAGCTTGCAAACATATTATTTGCTTGATTTCTTCCTTTTCTTGGGATAAAGAGAAATCAAATCGTTTGGGAAGAGGAGAGAGGAAAAAAGATCTTTAAAATTGAACAAGAAAATTTATTTTCCCATCATTTACGTACTTTTGTTATTTCATGAATCAAACGACTTCGAATGATGACCCAAGGCCTTTCTTAAAATAAACATGTCTGTCCATCCTCAGTTAGTCGATTAAAGATGAACAATACTTTTTTTGGTCATTTGTAAATATTTTCCATAACTAAATGGTAGGCACATATGTAAGATTGCTAAAAGGATGATTCCATGGCTTGGCTTTGAAATCAAGATTCAGAATATTTTCCCGAGTCCATTACAAGTCAAATTGTTGTTCACGAGGCCAGGGCATGGAATAGTCGTCGTGAAGTTATGAGATGAAGCATGACCAAGTTTTACACCAAGGGTTTATGTGCCATGACGAAATGGGGTACAATGATGAAAGTAGGGTCCCAAAACTTATACATGAATGAATCAACTGTCCGAGGATTGAAATTCATTATAGTTATAATGACGCAAGCCTCTAAACCACATAATAACAAGGGAACAGACTAAAAGTGAACATCAAAACAAACACAACAGAGTGGGGGGGGGACAGAGGGTGAAATACTAGGGATTGCACAAACAACCACGGGTTCGATCATGTAAAGTGATTATATGTGCACAAATCTAATACTATCCAAGTCAATGATAAGAGGAAAATGTTCCCGGTCTTTGACACCCGCGACGTCCATTTTACCCGAACAAAACGACCGAATCCAATGTCTATGAAGACGAAACACATGGTTTGCTACGCCGTAGACGCTGCTGTTCCAACGGACCCCCAAGAACTGGTGATACAAACCAAATGGAAGGAAAATAGAAGGTAATCGCTGGGAATTTGAGATAAATCACAGAACATGACGACCTAGGTACGTTGACAAAATTGGAGATTTGAGAAACGATTGAGTCCAAGGAAAATCCTCAGGATGCGAGGAGAGTTTTTGTCACTAGCATCAATTTCTATACATGCTAATGGAATAATAATAATAATAATAATAATAATAATAATAATAATAATAATAATAATAATAATAATAACAACAACAACAACAACAACAGCAACAGCAACAACAAAGTATTTGTGAAACCAGACAAGTACGAGGATTTGGGAATTGAAATAGGGAAGATGGAGCGCTTTAAAACACAGAATTCCCCCAATATTGGATGGGCTCAGGGAGGTGATCGAGAGAAGCACCGGAAAACAGCTTGCCAAAATACTTAGAGACCATTATTTCTGTGAAATCCGAGAGATAATGCTTACAGGTTCTGTCCGTATATTGAGAAAAAGGCAATCATCTGACGTGTACTAATATTAAATGCAATACGAGAGAAAATACCGCATTGACAAAAAAATGCAGTACATAAAAGATATGCTGGTGACAACTCAGCAATAGATTGTAAATAATAATAATAATAATAATAATAATAATAATAATAATAATAATAATAATAATAATAATAATAATAATATTAAGAAGAAGAAGAAGAAGAAGAAGAAGAAGAAGAAGAAGAAGAAGAAGAAGAAGAAGAAAAACCTAATCGCAGCAATCTGATTAAAGGAATGAACACATGGGCTGTACATACAGGACCAATCCTTGGTTAGACAAAGAAAGAACTCCAACCAATGGACCAGCGAACAAGAAAGCTTACGATAATGCATGAGGCCATACATCCCAGATATAACACCAATAGAATTCACATGAAGAAGAAATGAGGTGGTAGAGGACTCACCAGCAAAGAAGTCTGTCTAAAAAGCCTTAACAGGAATATAAACGTAGGTGCAAGAAAAATAGTGACAAAATTTCGATGAGCGCTCGAAACGGTGCAAAGGAGAACAAGAATCGCAAACCATGGAGCAGCACAACAAACAAGGAAAGGAAATTAGAACAGGAAAAACTATACATAGGATTCAAAACGCAAATTCAGAATATCGCAGACGAGATTTCATGGACATGGCTACGCAGAGAAAACCTGAAGAGAGAAACAGAATTGCTCATCATTGCAGCCAAAGACAAATGCATCAGGACAAACTATAACAAGACGAAAACCGACCGAGCCGTAACAGACAGCAAATGCCGCCTATGCAAAGAAAGGAAAGAGACCGTACGCAACATTATGAGTGAATATAGTCAACTAGCCCAGAAAGAGCGTAAAAATAGACACATGGTAGCAACAGTGATACAATTTGGAATTGAGCAAACGAATTGAATTCAACCATGCAGACAAGTGTTATCAGCACAAACCAGAGATAGCCCTGAAAAACTGAAACCATGAAATGCTCCAGGATTTGGACATCCAAACTGACCACCCATCCAAGAAAAAAGACCTGATCTATTACTCTTGAACAAGAAAAAAGAGAACCTGCCAAATAATACATGCAGCAGTGTCTTTGGTTTACAGAGTAAGTGCGAAAGAGGGTGAAAAACTAAGAGATAAGATTTTCACTTTATAGACTACGGCACTACCTGGGACGGCATGATTACTGAGAAGAGTACTCGAAAAATGAGACTCCATCTGGTAGCAACGACCGAACAGCCAAGAAAAAAAATCATGATGGAGACGGCACAAATCACAGCACTGCTGTGACAAGTGAGGACGATATGAAACGCAGGTCTGTGACCCAAGGACATATTCTGCCACTTTGCTTTCAGCAATAACCACAAGGACACTGGTGTGAAACTGTGGTCGTAGACTGTGGAATGTGAGAGTTTAAAGGGGAAGGCTTGTGTCAGTCAGTCCTCAAGATTGACCACCAGGTAACAGGTGTGATGACCACCTCATCCAGGCAAGAAGACCAGACTTGGTAATCGTAGACAAGAAGATAAAAACCTGCCAAATGATAGACGTGGCTGTATCTGCAGACCATAGAGTAAAGAGAAAGGAGAGTGAAAAACTGGAAAAATACCAAAGTCCAGCAAGAGAACTGAAGAAGATGTGAAACATGAAAGTAAGGGTAGTGCCAGTCATAGAAGGTGCACTGGGAACTATCCCGAAGACACTGAGGGTGAGAAGGAGGA
The DNA here is from genome assembly GCA_963457665.1 of Thysanoteuthis rhombus. Taxonomy (NCBI): domain Eukaryota; kingdom Metazoa; phylum Mollusca; class Cephalopoda; order Oegopsida; family Thysanoteuthidae; genus Thysanoteuthis; species Thysanoteuthis major. The sequence continues at coordinate 32,569,285 of OY735229.1, read as the reverse complement.
GATCGGGATAAAATGAAGGATTGAGACTGTACAGACCACAACACTGCTAGGAACCGCACGAATACTGAGGGAAGTGCTAGAAATATAAAGCTTGCAAAATTAATTGTTAGCAGTGGCCTAACAGAGGAAGGGAAATGAAAGTGGAAATGTCAACCACTGCACTGGCATGATAGGTGAAGGAGAGAAGAGATGTTGGCTGAATACCTGAAGACACTCATTGTCACTCAGCCTTCAGCAATGACCACTGGGCAACCGGTGAGAAACTGTACACCGCTGTATTACTGAGGTCTATGAGAACGAAAAGAGGATGGTTGGAGACTTGAGGAGACTTGCTGTCACTTAACCTCCAGCGGTAACCACCAGGCAACTGGTGTGAGATTTCAAAAAATAATAATTATAGGTCAACTCGCCCAGAAGGAGTGTAAGCATAGACACGATAGAGTAGCAACGACGATACACTGGGAACTAAGTGAACAAATGGGATTCAACCATCGGGAAAAGTGGTATCAGCACAAGCCAGAGGCAGTTTTGGAGAATGACAACCACAAACTACTGTGGAACTTTGACATCCAAACTGACCACCTCATCCAGGCAAGAAGACCGGACTTAGTAATAGTAGACAAAAAAAGGAAGGCCTGCCAAATAGTAGACGTTGCTGTGCCTGCGGACCATAGAGTAAAAAAGAAGGAGGGTGAAAAAGGGGAAAAATACCAGGACCTAGCAAGGGAGTTTAGGAAAATGTGGAACATGAAAACCAGGGTAGTACCGGTCATAGTGGGAGCACTAGGAACTGTCCCCAAAACGCTGAGGGAGAGACTGGAGGAGATCAGGATTAGGGGAAGGATAGAGACCGTACAGACCACAGCACTACTGGGAACTGCACGGATACTGAGGAAGGTGCTAGAGATATAAGTACTGCAAAGAATTGTAGCTCTATTAAGATATGCGAAAGAGAGAGGAGACGTTAGCTGAAGACCTGAGGAGACTTATTGTCACTCAGCCTTCAGCAATAACCACTGGGCAACCGGTGTGAAACTGTAAATCGTAGAATTACTGCGACCTATGAGTACTAGGAGAGGAGGGCTGGAGACTTGAGGAGACTTGCTGTCACTCAAACTTCAGCGGTTACCACCAGGCAACTGGTGTGAGATTCCAAATGATAATAATAATAATAATAATAATAATAATAATAATAATAATAATAATAATAATAATAATAGTAATAATAATAAATACAAAGAAGTGGTTATCTATGACGAGAAACTAGTTGTGTCTTAGTCTCATGTCAGAGTTACTTGAAGACGTCGATGTGAAACTTCGTAAAAATAAGATACTCTGGGACTTCGAAATCCAGAGGGAATGACTGATCTAAGCGAGAAGATCAGATCTGATAGCTTTAAACAAGAAGAAGAAGAAAACATGCCGGGCTGTTTTACCAGCAAAAAACAGGCTGAAGGCGAAAAATTCAGAAATGAGGAAATGTTTAATAATGAAGTTTTGTGTCGATGACTTGTAAAGTCGAGAAAGAATTGAATCTGTCTGGACTACCATCTTGCTGTGTTTTCGAAGATACAACGATGGTGCTGGAAGGTGATTTGTGCAGACTTCATAATCAGTAGTCTGTTAACGTCTGTCCTTGGACTTGGAACTTCACCAAAATTCGCTGGATCTGTCGACTGTGAACGACGCAGAGCCAATATATTCTGTACTTAACATCACAGCATCTATTTCTGCGAGCCACAATTTTGCGTATCATCTCAGTGAGTCGTAGTATTCAGCAGTTGGGTGACATTCTTGCAACATGGCCGGTCCATTGCCTTTTGGATCTTTTATTGTTTTTTTCTATGACATTGATGTCCCTCGTTTGTTCTCTGATATAATAAACGGTTTTTTTATAATGATAAGCATGGTCCTTTTCGATTCACGTAGCTTGGATTTTAATCTAAGCTCCATGTTGCAGCTTCGTAGGTCACGATTGAAGTGCAGCATTAATCGTTTGAGCTTTGTTTCCAGAATGCTTGTCAATAGAGTGTGATTCGGAGTTTTATCATCTCATTTTTGAAAATCCCATTGACAATTTTTCTCCCAGGTAGATACAATGTTTTTGTTATATATATATATATATATATATATATATATATATATATATATATATATATACCTGCGTTTCTGAATCTGAATGTTGTAACTTTGTCCTCAACATATTTTTACATGGCATCAGTTTATTTGAACTTCATTTAAAGACCAACTTCCTTGACTGCAACAAAATCTGCAGTGATAACCCCCCTGACATCAAGTGGGAATGTTAGCATTTGATGTTTTCCCAATAGTGTGGCAGCTTCGTCGTCTGGTTTAGTAACAATTTTTTCAATGATGGCACCGTGGAGTCTACGAGTTCCTATAAAATGTTGACGGTTCACGCATTAGTAGAAGAAAAAAAAACGCGACTACAAGAATTTGATAACTCAATATTGTATTCAACGATGAGTTTTCGTATGCATGTCTAGAGATGAAAAATCATTAAAAAGTTATGGGAGGCATAATTCATATCTATGGAATAGAGGGTGACACTGTGGGACAACAGATCATTATTATTTGTATTTCTAGCGTTAAGAAGGAATAAATATTTAAGTCTCTTACTAATTCAGAATGAAATTGATCACTGACACTGGAGTACCAGAGACAACATTCAAATCGAAGGCCTGTGTAGAGCAAGAAGAGAAAAAAAATGAATATATATGTGTGTGTGTGTGTGTGTGTGTGTGTGTGTGTGTGTGTGTGTGTGTGTGTGTGTGTGTGTGTGTGTGTGTGTGTGTGTGTGTGTTTCCTCGGTCTATTTGCTTGTTTCGATACGACGGTTAATTATCAAGAAATGGATATAGATGAGCCGGCAGAATGATTACAAATTGCATTATATTATACAGAAACTTTTTTGAAATGATCTCCCGTCGTTACACGGTTAATGTATCACTCACCCAAGACAACGTGAATACAATAAACAATTAATGAAAATTTACTTGTTGTTGGAGATGAAGCTGCCATCGATATTACCTGCAGTCGTTCAGCTTATATATATATATATATATATATATATATATATATATATATATATATATATATATAAATTATTATTTAGAAAGCTTTACAGCTTAAAACACTGAACATTGAAAATATTTTTAATAAATTTGTCGTGTCATTTCAGTCATTTATATCTCAATATCTGTCAATGCATTATATGCAATCTTCGAAAGTTTTTTTTTTCTTTGTTTCCCTTATACTTTGTTATTGTGGCAAAATGTATAAATCGTGTCTTGTTGGGATTATCAGTTATTCATCATGTGCTCGTTCAGGGGATTTTAAAAATAAATCAGTTATATTAACATGGCAACTTAGCAGTGTTGATCGAACACCACCACCTACGATTATGTAGTTTTTGCGATACACTTAGTGTGCTATTTTATGTGAGGTTTTATGTGTGTTGTATAGTGATTTTATACTATACTTCAAATCTTTTTTTTACTTAGATTGGTTACCCTGAAAACTTTTTAGCAATGAGGGATCAGTATTATATTATCTCTAATAATACTAATTGCACAGAAAAAAATTCAAATTGATTCTCTACTAACCTACTCAACTGAAGAATTTGATAATAGCACTTATATTAAAGATACTTCTGGCGTGGGTATAAGTGAAGTTGTACTTGATTACTTGATCTAAGATAAGAATTTACAGAGTAAATCTTTTCAGACGCCACAGTTGGTCTAAGGGGCCACCGTTGACCCTTAGCTGCTAAAAGGACTCTGAACTCTCTCCACTTCCCTCTCTCTCGATAAATGCTTTCTCTCTCTCTCCCTCAACTCCTCTTTCTCTCTGAGAGATAAGTCTGTTTAGTCTTTGAGCGAAGACTATCAACATATTTTTGGTCGACTGGAGATGAAAAATAAAGGTTCAATTTTGAATCCTAATTTGAGTTTTGCGTCGGTCCCCTCCCGTGCTGCAGCTACCATGAGCAAACGTGCTAATACAGCCATTTTTTCATATATATATATATATATATATATATATATATATATATATATATATACGTTTGTGTGTGTGAGTCTGTGTGAATATGCATCGAATGTGATTAAGATATATATGTGATTAATTGCAGGCATGTATTTATATACAAATTTCCCTTTTCAGAATTATTCACGTTGTCTTCTAATCCACAACAATCAACTATGTTTTAGCATTTCCCCACCGACTGATCGGGGTTTGGGCACTGTTGCAAGGGCCTTTTCCCTGATCCATTATCATTATCAGCAGGAACAACATTTTAGCGTCCATCACTGGAGATATACCTTCACAAAGAATTGCTGCACATTTCTATTGGGGGTGTTGTGGAGATTATACTTTCTGAACCTAGCTATTTCGTCAAGCTATATTATATTCTGCCGGCCCTGTTTTTGCTTATAATCCCTTGAGATTCACATTGAGAGTTGTGATGCCGAGCACTTGTCAGCCACACTCGGAATATGACCAGTCCATTGCCATCTGAGTTGTGTAATGGATTCCATGATATCACATATTCTGGTTTTTCCTCGAATATTTTGCGCTTCCTTGTGATCTCTCCATGTTATGTTTAGCATGATTCTCCAAGTCCCAATTACTATGGTGCAGTTTAGCCCGGATATTTTGTCTCGGTTAGCCTGAGTCTCAACCATGAACGAGGAGTATTATAGTATTTATTATATTTAATATATTCCGGCATCAGGCTATGATTATTGAAAGATATCTAGATAAACTTGCTATCTATTAATATTCAGTGAATCGTGCCAAAACTTAGCAAGAAGGTGGGAAACCTTTTGTACTTTAGTTGAACACTTTCCCAGTTGAAACTTTTTGGCAGCTGGCCTTTAAGCATATTATAAAGAGATGATTGCTGAATCAAAGAGAAAAGGTCAACTCATACATTACATTAGTATCTAAAAATACTTGGAGTACATCTTTCAATTTATGCCAACAAACCCATATTTCGTCCATACATATATATGTATATTCTAGCAAGTTTCATTAAACGTGACAGATACTTTTGATCGATTCAACTTGATATGTTTACTGATATTTGTGTCTTTCTACGTTTGTTTGTTTATCCGTGCCTCTTCTCCGAAAAAACGTCAAGGACAATCAATCTAATATTCTGCATGTAGACTGAACAAAAATAAACTGAAAACATTGGTTAAGTTGGTTGACCTACGTCACCAGAGGTCATTTCTAGCTAATTTCCAGTGTTGTTGGCCACAGTTTTGCTCAAAGGACTCCGTATTTGAACAAAATGGTATATCATTTTACAGCTAAAATTGCAAACCACGTGTTGTTGACTTTGAGTTCAGCAAAGGTAACTAGGCGTCATAAGATTTCATCGGAGGCCATTTTTTGTCAATCTTAAAAGATTTTACAAATTCTAGCCATAGTCTAGCATCTACAAAACTATACATAGGGGTTCACCTGTTCACTTCAAATATCATATGTAATAGAACTGACGTCTGAGGTCATTTTTCTGGTCATTTTAAGCTGAGCAGTCGGGGGTCATGATTTTGTACCAATGATGCTGGGAGTTAGCATTTGGGTGCATCTTATCACATCAAATTCATTAGGCCATGCAAGATTGACTTTAAAGGTCACTCAATGTCACCATGAATCGACTTTGGTCAATATCATTCAAATGTCGGAATTTCTGTCGATAATGTCGCATCTATGTAACTGGAACTTCTCATAGGAGTATATCGCTTCTCGACGAAAATCAGAGGAAATGCAATATTGACCTCAAAATTCATCTGATGTCATCCAAGGCCATTACTGGTTAATCATTGTCAAGTTTCCAAGTATTGGACACTATTGAATTTGAATTGCGTATATAGCAGATACTTTCATGGATAAAGTATATTCAATTATGACTTTGATATCAGAACCATTAAAGGTCAGTACATGTCATTTCTAGCAAATATTCTACATTGTTAGCCACAATATTCCAACCAGTATGCTGGTATTTTGCATAAGGATACATCTTTACACAGCAAAAAAGTATAGGTAATATGGATTTGGTGATGGAGTTCTCAGAAGCTAACCTGAACGCATTTCTGGAAAATGCAACAAGGTACAAGGGCATTATCTCAAGATCAGGTCTTTACCTGAGTTCTCCTTGATTTTCCAATCAAGAGCTCTATGTTGGTTGCTACAAGTTTGGATCCTAACACCCAGTTGGATTAACACTTATGTAGCGTATCCAAAAGCCTTGCTAAACTAAACAACAGCATTTCTTTTTTTATCATAGTATATCTTCTATTATAGCTACTTTTTTTATGAACACATAGTGTAAATAATCGCTTTTCTATTGGTCTTGTTGTGCAGGGGGGAATATTTTGATTAACAAATTATTCTGTTTGGTTATCTTTTAATCTATTTTCCAACGGGCAATGCGGGTTATCTCTGCTTTGTAATATTTAAGGAGACATAAGATAACACAGATTTACTGCCTAAATACATACATACAATATATATATATATATATATATATATATATATATATATATATATATATATATATCAGAAATTCAATACCTAATGTGCTGTGGGTTTACTTCATGGAGCACTCTTCACATTCAACAATAAGTCAAATCAAAGTCTCGCTTTAAAGGATCGATATATATATTGACGATAATAACACTTGAAGGTTAAATTAAAATCATTTTTGAAATCATTTGGTCAATGTTATCAATCTATGTGTAATATTTAAATATTTTTTCCGTATACAATGATATTGTTCTTCAAATTTGTCTGGTCGGTATTGCTAATTCTACAAGTATGTAGTAAAGATTCGAGCGAATGCTCGTAACTAAAGCTATTGAAATAAATTGATGGTCATATAATTGCTTCGATGTCAGTACCAACTCTACCCGACGCAAGTAAAATACCATCAGATTGGTCATTACTCCGACACGTAATCTAGTTTGGTACATTTGGTAATTTCAATATATCTACCTTATAATGCCACGTACTTAAACAAGTCTTTTTATGTTAGTCACGTGCCTAAATTTGGTGTATATATTTCTTTAGGGTTGAGCACTTTCAAGTAGGGCAACTCGTTCTTTATAAGCTATATAGCAATGCTCTTCCAACTCTTGAATGAAGAACTCTGGTGGATTGGGAATTGTGGGTGAATAGATATATCGCTTAAATTTGGTCCTACTGACCGTCCAGTTCTGCATAGGGCAGGGAGGAGATACCAGCCTCTGGGTCTGAAGCGAACTTTCCGATCCTACCTCATGCTACTGGATGGGGTGTTTATTCGCTGCCCCACTACAGCAAAATATGACACAAGGTCGAGGCTTGTCGTGGGAAGAATAGGAAACCATCCGTCCAAAAATGGCTCCAGCCGACACAGCTTCGGTTTTTTGAGCAACCAAAGCAACCTCGGCAACAAAAGCGTCCACTTGGGGACCTGCTCTGTTAAGATGGAGCTGTGCTGCTCCGGGGAAACTGACCACAAACAGCTGGGCCGGGTAATAATAGGAGAGCCCAAGGACGGGTCTATAGCCACACTGAACAGTTTTAATACAACGAAACAGCTGTCTGTGGATGACTTAATTATGATAGTATATATATATATATATATATATATATATATATATATATATATATATATATATCAGTTTCACTAGTAGCCCAATTTTCTTGAAATGCTTTTTTTTTCTGTATACGTTGTGTAGGCAATTCACCATGTAATACTGGGAAATCATTCTAGGTAGAGTTTCAATATAATATTTTGCAATTTATTATCATTCTGCCGGATCATATATATTTTGTTCAAAAATACAAATGCGTGCGTTGAAAGAAAGAAATAGAACATATATATATATATATATATATATATATATATATATATATATATATATATCGTGGATAAACAAAAAAAGAGTTTGGAGTGAGGCGGCTGTTTAGCTCAATCGAAAGAGCAACGATACGTTGATTAATTGAACCTGGGTCCAACGAGGGACTGCCTTAACGTAACACCACATTTACCATAAGAACTAAGCAGCCAGATGATAAGACCCATTTAACCGCATTATATCCTATTCTCATGTTCATCCATTGTCCATATCTGCTCTTTTTGTTTCTGAACGCACCAATTATATCATAAATAAATCGTTATATGGTCTGGCAAAATGATTATGGATGCTTTTTTTTTTTCTCTTCAATTGAATCTGACTTACCAGCTGGCA
>OY735229.1:32541021-32556021 GCA_963457665.1 Thysanoteuthis rhombus | reverse complement strand
GCAAATCGATTAAAACCGTAATTGGTCTGGAAACTCGCCGACGATCTCCAAGTGAGACATTTCAGTTAACGTTTTAAAGAAAAAAAAACCGTATCTGCGACTCACAGCACAGAACTGTCTCCTGAAGAGAAGTGATAAAATAAATAATTGAATTTGACTTGCTTTGTGCAACGTTATATAAGTCATTATAAGACGCTTTAACTTGTTCTCATAAACAATAGGAAGTGTGAAGTGACTGAACGTGTGACGAATGATAAATGAACTCGGCGAGTTTAACTCAACAACGACAATTTGGCTATACTTCGCACTAATGTCTTCCAAAAGGTATAATTGTATTTCTCTCTTAGCTATGAAAAAATAGTGCATGCTGAGGTGAGTGACACCACTTTAGGCGCTTGTCTATTTCACATATCTCAAAGGGCCGAGTACGTAGTAATGTAATATGTGGAGCCCAAGCAAGGACAACTGAAGCAGTAGCCAGCGTCAAGGCACTAATTACTTTATAAATTAGAAATAAGGTCACTTTATCGAGAATATATCTTCTGGATCAGGAGGGGATTTTAGGTTTCCAGAGTGAAATTTGGATCACGAATTCGCAAATATTATCTGAATATTGATTTCCCTACAACTTGAAGCGTGAAAAAAAATGATTCCTGAAATATTCATTTATTTAAAACGTTTGACGATGGTCTTTACGACCGTATCAAATCTTAGAGGAAAACAATCGTCATCTTCACATTCCACAATCATCTAACTTCTCTTACAAGATCGTAATTTTAATTAAACTGTTCAAGATCTTCCAATTTCATCATGTTGTCTACCTAAATGAGATGTCCACTGGCAAGTGTTTTTCCCCGTTTATTGTGACTAAATCAGGCTTTCTGTACAAAGATTATTTAGAATTTTCAGTTTCTAAGAAACATCGAATAGACTTTTAGTGTTTTGATATCATATTGAATAATCAATAAAATTTTTATTTTCATTCGATTTTCACATCAGTGGTGGATAATTTTGCCGGGATCAAGTGGTAGAAAGTATTTACAAAACTCCAAAACTCTCCTCAGTAATCAAGCGTTTTCAAGTTTATCAAAATATATGTAGACTGTTATTCTATGTCAGGTGTCATCGTTATGTATTATACATGGTTGTCCTTTTATATTTCACATCATTTTAAGGGGTTAATTACGGATCTTACCCCACAAACGTATTTGATGATGATGATGTGTGTGTGTGTGATTTAAAGTGAACTCCCTACTTCTTCTCTCTATGTCGTCTACTCCTGGCCTTTGACCGGTCTTTGGAAAATCCACCTAAACTACAGGATTTAATTATTTACAGTAGATGGAAGGGTAAGGATAAAATCGAATTATTTCTCTCGTCAGGTGTCTTCAGGAGGCACTTTGATGTTCTTGAACACTGATAAGTGTATATAGATCGTTTATTTAAATGCCCAACTAGAAAAATCTTTAAAAGATCGCCAGACCAATTAATGACTTAATCGAATCACTGACATTCCCTCTTCACCCGCAACCGACGTACCCAGATAATAAAATCGAATTCGAACGGAAAAGATAGATATAGTGTTTTGGGGTTTTTGCTTGTTTATTTATTTTTTTTTTTGTTGTTTTTTTTCCCCGTTTCCTGGAAAATTCGGTACGAAAGTTATCGCAAGATTGCAATCAAGCTGTGAAGTTGGCCAAGTTAAAAGTGGGATCTCTTCACCGTTATCAAGATGAGATTGATTTATATTGATGAGCTTCCGTGTCATTTGAGCGGGGCTGAGTTTCACAGAGGGACGACGAGTGTTTATTTGCCAGCTTTCACCGCGATCGTATCTTGTATTTTTAGACACCCTTGCATTGTTAGTAAAGTGAATATAATCAATGCCTACGATTGAGTGGCTTAGACATTGGAATTAGAGGGCCAAGTTCAAACTCCGGTTGGGGAATGGATCCAGCTTGTCCCTACACAAATGATAAAATTGCAGGAGATACTGAACTATGCAAGAATGCACGGTGAGTAAGTAGAAGCAAAGTAAGAACCTAGAACCCCAATGATGGTTAGACGTTACCTTCAATACTGTCCTGGCAACCATTTGAAGGATTGCCATTATCAATTATTTCATCTCAATTTTTTTTAGACTTTTTTCATGGCAACAAACAACATTTTCAACGATGTGTAAATATTGCAAATGGAAAAACCCCCAAAGAAACTGGTCTGGTTTGTCACTTAAAAGAAACCTTCAGGTGACCAACTTCATTTAGCTGGTTGCCGTGTTTGGGATTATCTATTAATGACAAAAAGGGGAGATCAATGACTTTGTTACTTATGTTGCCTTTCGTTGCACAGCAATCATTAAAATGTCTGAATCTGAAAAAAAAAGTGAGCAAAAAGTAGGGACCGATTTAGTATAAATTCAAATTGTAAATTGGATTTATGGTGATGATTACAAATATTCTTTGGCGATCATAATAAGAAGTGATTGTCAAAATTTCAAGCCCTGTCTAGACTGTTTCAGTGACAGTCTTGTTTGTTAGTTCTTAATAATGTAGACAAAAGAAAATAATCGTAAAAATCAATAATGATCATGATTGATGTGTGATGGTACCTTGGGATTTCCATAGGAAATATAAACATTAAAGGACACAGTAGGTCCTAGAGATGATTGTAGCGTTTCTGTCATTGATTTTTTCTTCATTTCTCTCAGAAGAAACAGACAGAGAATAACATTGGATTGTTTTATTTGGATATATCACCAAAAAGTATGTTCCAATTTTACCTTGATTTCGCAATTAAACAAAAATTTACTTTTTACTCAAGATTGAATAATTGGGGAAAAAAAACTTCCAAGGAAAAAATAGATAAATTTGAAATGAAATATCGATCGTATCCTGTTTGGTTTAATGACTTTGTTCAATGCATGCGACGGACACGTAAGAAGACGAATATAGAAAGACGCAATAAACAAAGTACATAGGAAATACGACGAATAGAAACTTGAGTTATTATATTTAATCAAAATAATTTAGAGTTCATCCAAACTTGAGTTGAAGGTGAGTCATTCCTGGACAATTTGATAAATATAGGCTTCCACCGTGGGTTCATAATTTGCTCTCTTGTTAATTTAAAGATGGAACAGAAAACACCTTACGCAAACTTGACACTCAATTACACTGAACAAACAATAATTTACTATTCATTACATATCGGAAATTTAAAACTAAGAACGATCTCATAAACCTGTAATTTAAACATAACAACAAAATAAAATGTCGCATGATTAAAGGTTTTCAAAGCCCTAAGAATATATATATATATATATATATATATATATATATATATATATATATATATATATATATGTGTGTGTGTGTGTGTGTGTGTGTGTGTAATTGGTATATGAAAGTTGTGTGCTTATCTGACACCTTATAAAATGTATCTGAACATGAGTGAAGACCAAACTTAGCATATTGACTGAATGGAAGAAGTGCGTTCAAAATACGATTATATACGTTTTACCTTAGGGAAAACAACATTTTGAAAGTTTTATCTTTTTATTTTTCAATTGTTTAAACATAAATTCTTAGAGAATTCCAAAAGAATTATATATATATATATATATATATATATATATATATATATATATATATATATATATATATGTGTGTGTGTGTGTGTGTGCGTGTGTGTGTGCATTTAATTGTTTCTGTTGCAAACATTTCCCCTTCCAATAGAATAAGAAATGAAAGGAGATTTTATTCCATCTCTTAAGAGGTCAAAAATGAAGAAATACTTTTTCACAGTGTAAGGGGTCAAAAGTATAGAGGAACACGCCCCTAACACCCAAAAGATCCAAAGTAAAAGAATAATCGGCTCTCTTCTCTTTCAGGAGTAAAAACCGTATCTATCTATCCATCTATCTATCTATCTATCTATCTATCTATCTATTTATATATATATATATATATATATATATATATATATATATATATATATATATATATATATATATATATATATATATATATATATATATATATATATATATATATAAATATATATACACGCAAGGAAAACACGATTTTATCGTCAATTGCACGCAGCATGCATATTTTATCGTCGTGAATGATATATTAGAAAAACAAAGTTTAGAATCAATTTGAATTTCAAATGAATCAAACCAAATATTGTTATTTATCTTGCTGAGATTTGGTTCACGGTCAGCAAGTTTGAAAAGCCTAAGAATTATTTTTATCTTGTAGAGTTGCTAAACTTTTCAGTTAAATCAACTTCTACTCGGCAACTATAGGTACGGAAACGATGCAATCATAGACAAAAACAAGAATGTTTAGTGCTTGTTGTATTACTCAAGAGGATTATTTCATGCTTTTGTTTTATATACTTCTTCAAATTTATATACGTTTGTATTTTATATTGGTGAAATAATGTTTTATTTATAAATGTGTATTATATTGATATAAAATAGTTCAGTTTTTATAGTTTTTTGTGTATGTTACAATGACAAATGATTGGTAACTTACATCTACAATATAGATATATATATACATATATATATATATATATATATATATATATATATATATTATATATACATACATACATACATACATACATATATATATATGTATATATATATATATATATATATATATATATATATATATATATATATATATATATATATATATATATATATACATATATGTACGACCATATATTTATTCATACGTGCATTCATATATCTAAATCTATTCGGGCAAGTGTTCCTCCCCTCCAGCAAATATTTGTTACAGGCCAGATGTCACAAGGTAAATTGATTGTGAAGCTGAAGATGGTTTCAATTTATTTCAGTCTAATCAATTCAATTCCCGAGAGTGACAATACGTGGCCTGACTGGAGAGTAACCCGCTACTCAAAATTAACGGTGAAATAGACCACCAATGTCGATAGAGCCTTAGTTCTTGTCTAAATACTCCCTCGGGTCACCGCACACCTATTCCACCGTCTGTTTTACTTTTCAAAACTGTTTGTAATGTTTTTTTTTCCCAGATTGCTGTGGTCACCTTATTGAGTTTAATTTAATCTTGTCCACGATCTCAAGTCCCTTTGAAAAAAGGCCAGACGTAGCAGGGATATTGCCGGTAGCAAGGATGCCAACGCAGAGTAATGCAATGTGTTGCCACCTAAAAACAATACAAGATGGGAAGAATGACTCGCTCAGTCATTGTGGATGCAACGGCCACTCAGTATACAAGCTCAATCAATAGGATGTCCTTGCCATTTCTGCAATAATTTGTGCGTTCAAGCATTTGTAATCAAGTCCCTCTAATTTGTTTTTAAGTTTGGTTCAGACCGTGTAAATAATGATATAAGATTGTTTCCATTATAGCAGCCACAGGTTATTCGCTTCACTCATTTTGAAGGGTTTGTTGTGTATAATTGTATATTCACTTATTCAGAATAATTTCTTTGTCTTTTTTAGTTTTTATAACGAGCTTTGACCGCTGTAGCTTCCGGGTCTCCCAGCAGCCTGTTGTATTTCAGATTATATGTTTATGTACTTGAAAGAAATGTTTTCTTTGATACAAAAACAAAACAAACCATATCACGGACCTCATTATTTTAGTAGGACAGTAACATCATTTTCACTGTTGAAAAGATTCTCGAAAATGATTCAAGTAAATTATAACTATCTGTTCTATTCCCGAACATTTTCTATGATTCTATTCAGTCATATATATTTTTGAAAGTGGAAATTAAAAAAAAAACAAACAAACAGTGATAATCAAAGGAACCTCGTTAATATATGGGTTCAAAAACGAGTTTTTTTGAAAATGAAAGTAGTCTGACAACAACGTGAACTTGCCATCGGCGTCAATAATTGAACGACTGTGGCGTCAAAATTTAGAGTAATGTTAAAAATCCCATCAAGAGTAAATATGGTCAAAATAAATCCCATTTATAACATCACTAGCGTTTTCCACTCGGAGTGAATCAGAAGTAGTCTGATATGGTTTTGATGCCAATTCTAAGTCTGTAAACAAAATGGTATGGTCGGATACTCTGGATCGTTCAGGTACATAAACAAACACATACACATGCACTTAATAAGGACAAAATTCTTCGCCATCAACAAGGAAGAGGAAAAATGTATCATGATACAGGATTTAAACATATTGGAGGAATAAACCACTTCGAAAGAAAAAAAAATGATGAATGTGAACTTTGGTATAGAGAAATGATTCAAAGCGCAATACTGCAGATACTAAATAATGAAGCGTTCGTCTCTTAATGAATAAATTGTATTGAAGTATATGGACAGTGACTAAATCCTGGTTTCCAGTGCATGAGTCTGCTTAGCAATCCTAACAAGCTCAAAGTCAGGTCGAGACCAGGACTTTATTCTTACAAATTTTTATAACCTGTCTTCTTTTAGGAAAAACACTGTTGGCTTTTCCCAAGTAACCGTCAATTGATATTGGGGGGGGGACCCCTCGTAGAATGTTTATCTACCTGTTTATTTTTCATGATATTCCCGGCTCAGGTAATCACTTAGAGAACCAACTCAAGAAGCTGATTTCAGTAGCTGGCATCAATCATCAATCTTCATAGTAGGAAGCAACCAACAGAAAAAAGGTTGGGACCACTGCATTAAAGTAGTCAACCTCGAATAGGGAGCTATGAGACCAGCAGCTTCTTGCAATGAGAGGAAAAGACGGTAGCAGCGAGCTAACCTTTGTACACCATCGACCCAGAGAGTCCGTTGTTCTTAGTACAGGAATGTCTGTGCTACGCAGATTCGGCTCCACAGCCACCATCAAGCCAGCAAAGCATAGGCACACCATCTTCTCCTGATCCTCACGAACGAGAGAAACTAGCCTACCATTGAAAACCCACTTCACTAGCTTTTGATGACTTCGAATTGCTTGTTACATGATTGTTAATTGGTTGCAGGTGATTAAACCAACGTTATTCCCAATCAGATTTTCTGATTTAACCTTCTCGAGAAGCATACCCATGGAAATAATGAGTCGTGTAAAAGCCTATCACTTTGCTGGATTTTGAATGGTTTAAGCCATTGATAAGTTTAAATTCTGATATACTGGACGAAGTGATGAATGATCCTCACTGCCATGATATTTATATGAATCCAGCACATACGGTACCATTATGTAGCAGGGATTTATTTTGATTTACTGTCTCATCGCATGGATTTATGCAGTAATTAATAAGTCTCCTAGATACTTTCCTTAAAAATTCAGAATTAAACAAAAGAGTCTTCATAACATAGGATAAATAGCATATCCAGAACATTTCTTCTCACTTTACTTCACAGCTTCTCTTTCAATCACTTTCATTTTCATTATTTCATAATATATGACGTCTCTATCAAGACTTGAAAGGATAAAATTGATTAGTATTGTCAGGTGACTACTTCACAGAGCTAATTTGATCCTTAACAGTAGCTAATCCGTCTCTCTGATGAACCGTAAGAAGCAAAACGAAGGTTAATGATTGGTATGGGCAAGATTTCCACATTTATCTGATATATATATATATATATAAGAGAGAGAGAGAGACAGAAACAGAGACAGAGAGAGAAACTGAGAAAAAGAAAGAGACCGAGAGACTGAGAGCAATGTAACAGGTGTAGTCATGGGAACTTGAATCGGATGAACAATTTCGAATTCAGACTTGGATCGTTTTTATTAACCCGGGATGAGCACATCTGTGAATGGCATGGATTCGACTACTTGACCACTGACGGATGGCCAATTATCTCAAAACTATTTCATCGTTTGGCACGTCATGACTTTTGACTGCTTGCAGAAGTACTCTTACTAACCATTCTTACCATGCAAGCTAGTATAGGAAGCTGTTACATCATTCTCTTATCTTTACACGGGTCAGCTGTTTTTATGTACATACACATGTACATTTTACCTATATAATAAAAAGAATAGGTGAATCCTCCTATCATATAAATATAAATATAATATATAATATATAAGCATATATATATATATATATATATATATATATATATATATATATATATATATATATAAATGGCCATATATATATTTATATATTCATATATATATATATATATATATATATACATATATATATATATATATATATATATATATATATATATATATATATATATATATATTGCTGAATTCGTATCATGCATTTTCAATTCATAATGTCCAATCTATGTAAATAAGCAGACACCTAAGGTTAAGTGCGTTGACAAGGAAGGATATTATCATAAATAAATGATAGCATAAAATAAGTACTCACTGTTGTTATACACACACACACATATATAAATATAAATATAAATACGTGTATATATATATATATATATATATATATACATATATATGAATATGTGTATATATATATATATATATATATATATATATATGATGTGAATTCGAAGTACATATATATATATATATATATATATATATATATATATGATGTGAACTCGAAGTTCATATTTGAAAATATCCCCGTATTTCCGCTGCTCGTGAGTGTTTACAAAATCTGTACTTGAATTTGGCAGCAAAAAATTCATATTCGTGAGCTTGGTCTCCGTGTCAATTTGCCAAGAATGAATTCTGATGTTTTGCCTTTTCATAATATTTCCAACAAAAAAAGGCCACATCGCTCATTGCCGATCAGGAAACACATCCGTGTGATGCTTCGCCTGTTGTGCAATCGTTCCGGTCGTACAGAAGATGAAATCAATCGCAGGATGATCATCATGAAAGAGCTACATGATAACTAACCAGGGCCACCATCTGGTACTTCAAGACCAAAATTAGGCAAATTTGGCACTGAACATAGGTATTTATAAATGAAAATAAAGATCTAATATCGGTGCAGCAACAATAAGAAAATATGTTTTTAAATCCAGTTTCCTGCAAGCCTAGTCTAATAATGGATTCTTTGATTATTTAACAGCGGAACACCATACATATTTGGTCTCGTTTAATAAATGGCGTCTGGCGACCATGCATTTGACCGTACCAAGAGAACCAAACATGGCTTTGAAAAATAAAGTAAAGCAGATTTGAATCATTTTCGTCGAGGTAACCATATTTTCCGTATTTTTGCTGGGTAACTATGATATCTCGCTGGCCTATACTTTCATATTTGCATTAGTCAGCAAGACTCTATGACATTTTTTTTGTTAAAATTGTGGTACACACCTCTGTTATGATTTAGTCTGAGTTTTGCTAGCCCAGACTTCAATCATACTGATAAATTGTTGGCCATGATTGATTTCAAGTTACAGAAAAAGTAAAATCGACACCAAAAAACTTTATGTGAGCAATTAAAAAATTCTGTCACGTTATTGGAAAAAAAAGGAGTTGCAATAATGTATTTGAACTATAACCCCGCCCCCATAAGGATGTTTGGAAGGTAAAGGGTGGCCATTGTAGATATTGTTATTATCATTATCATTATCATTATTATTATTATTATTATTAATCTTATCATCATCATCATCGTCATCATCATCATCATCATCATTATTATTATTATTATTACTATTATTATTATTATTATTATTATTATTATTATTATTATTATTTGCAGTCTCCCACGAGATGCATGGTGGTTACTGTTGGAGGTTGTGTGACAGCAAGTCTCCTCAAGTCTTCGGCCCTCCTCTCCTCATTCTCATAGACCACTGTAATACTTTTGTTTACATTCCCACGCCAGATGGCTCGTGGTCATTACTGGAGGCTGTGATAATAAGTGTCCTCAGGACTTCAGCCAACATCTCTTCTTTCCCTTGCCTATCACGCCAGTGCTGTGGTTCACATCTCCGCTTTCATTTTCAACTGCTAGGATTTAGTTTTACAGTCCTCATATTCCTCGAACTTTCTTCGGTATCCATGCGCTCCCTAGAAGTGCTGTGGTTTGTACAGGCTCAATCCTTCCTTTTATCCTGAGCTCCTCCAATCTCGCCTTCAGTGTCTTTGGGACAGTTTCTAGTGCACCTACTATTACTGGTACTACGTTGACTTTCATGTCCCACACCTTCTTCACTTCTCTTGCTTGATCTTGGTATTTTTTCCAGCTTTTCACTCTCCTTTCTCTTTACCCTATGGTCTGCAGGCACAACCACATCTATTATTGGGAAGGTTTTCCTCCTCTTGTCAACGATTACTAAGTCCGGTCTTCTTGCCTGAATGAGGTGATCGGTTTGGATATCAAAGACCTAGAGTAATTTGTGGTTTTCATTCTCCAGGGCTGCCTCTAGTTCGAGTTGGTACGGCTTTTCCGTATGGTTAAATCCCATTCTTTTATTCAGTTCCCAGTGTATCATCGTTGCTACTCTATCGTGTCTATGCTTATACCTCCTTCTGGGCGAGTTGACTACATTCACTAGTTATGTGGTTTACGGTGTCATGTCTTTCACCACACAGGTGGCACATGCTGTTTGTCTGTGTTCTGTCGATTTTTGTTTTGATATAGTTTGTCCTGATGCATTTGTTTTGACATAAGTGATGATTTTATTCCTCTCTTCACGTTTTTCTTTTCGTAGCCATGTCCATTATCTCTCGTCTGCCACATCCTGTATCAGTCTTTTAAATTCTTCGAATAATTTTTTTCTCTTCTCATCTTTCTTTCCTTGTTTGCTGTGCTGTTCCATTGTTTTCTACTTTGTTGTTTGTTGCACTGTTTCGTGCACTCTCTGTGATGTTTTCACTGTTTGCTTTAGACCTCTGGACACAGTCAACTATGCTGATGAGCCCCCTGCCACCTTCTTTTCTCTTAATGTATAGTCTATCCGTGTCATCTCTGGGGTGTGAGGCTTCATGCATTGGCATAAGTTTCCTTGTTTGCCTGTCCGTTGATTCGAATTCTTCCTTTGTCCACCCAAGACACGGTCTTGTTTATCTTACTACCGATACAGCCCATGTGTTCATTCCTTTTATCAGATTCCAGCTGTTTAATCTGTCCTCTAATATTTTATTTATCCTTCTAAGGTATTCTGTATTTTCTCCTTCTATATATTTGGAAAATAACACCCCAATCTTAAAGATTATGCACTCAAAAGACACCAGACTATTGTTCGGTACGAGGCCAAATGAATTCTGTCCAAGCCCTTAAGATTCTAAATCATACTGCTAACAAATAGTTGAAATGCATTCAAACTAGACCTTGGCCCATTTAGTTGCTCGACGATGCCAGAACTCACATTGGCAACCTGACCAAAACAAAGTTGCAGCAACTCAATTATGAAACATTATATCATTACCTATATCTACCCGACTCATTTCCAACAGATCATCTTGTATTCCAGGCTGTTTGTGCTATCTCTTTGCCATAGAGGTATGCCAACAAAGAAGCAGTAATGAAAGCATTTGAACAATTATCAGCTTCAAAAGAGATTACTCTTTCTATTACACTTAAAGCTCGACAGGAAGAAGGTATTGAAGTGTATAGAGCCTATTTTGATTTATAAACCAGACTTGTTTACATGTTCAACTTGTTTTCATTTTTCGTTTCATAAATGGCCATGTCATCTTGGAAAACCATATATATATATATATATATATATATATATATATATATATATATATATATATATATATATATATATATATATATATATATATTGAATTCAATATACAATATATAAACTCCAAATAAGGGAATTGGATTGTATTTATTTCTATAACATGTTTCAGACAGTGGTTTCTCCCGCTGCTAAATGTCCAATGGGAGAAATGATAAGATACGCGAATAACAAAGTTTGATGGGAATGCGTGGTTATCATTATTATCATTTTCCTGGCAAAAAAAGGATTCTTATGTTGTTGTCTGAGTTTACTTGGTTGTATATGGCAAGTGGAAGTGAGAAAATGTCATGTGTGTGTATATGTACTTGAATCTAGTTGCGGAGAAGAAATGGCATGCATGTATGTATTGTACACGAATGTGAGATTTTGTGTGTTATTGATACATGTGTTATGTATTTTTACGTATGGGCTTGTAGTGGTTTTCGTATTCTGCTGGGTGAATATTAGTGTAGATAACCAAAGTTGCTACTACTTACGTAGGCTATATATATGTATATATTCTACAATATTGAAGTGTGTCATTTAAATATTCTCTTTTATTTTTGCATTTAGTCTTTGAGGAGGAGAATGTCTACCTTGGTATTTTGCTGCGTGAATATATGTTTGAATAATCAAATATTTTAGACGTTTTGAATTTTAGACATTTGAATTTTAATATGTCTCAATTTTATGTATATATATATATGTATATGTGTGTGTGCGTGCATTTATTGGATCACGTGTCTATTTTGTTGTTTGGTAGTGATATCCAGCGCTTATCTTGCAGGATGATCAGCCCATCGCCGTTCGAGTTTTCTAATAGATTCTTGCATGTTTCTGACATTTTTTCCTGAACATATTGTGCTGTCTTGTGATTTCTCCATGAGATGCTGACTATAATTCTCTCATGTGCACATTGCATGGTTTTCAGTTTTAGGGACAGTCTCTTGATTTTGTTACATGCTTCAGCTCTGTATATCCAGCTTTTTAAGACTAATGGAATTATTTTTGTTCTTTACGGTTTAGCGTGCTCCACTGAAAGCTTGCCAATTTCGAGTGATTCTCAGCTTGATATATCCTCCTTTTAAGGATTTCATTGGAAGTCATTGTTCCAGGTTATAGTTGTTAACAATTCATTTTTACATCCTATCTATTTTATGGAGAGAGATGGGTCTCCTATCTACAGGAATTGGTGCTCAACAATGTAAAAAGTCAATATGTTGCCTGCTTTGGCTCATTACTCGCGGAGCGATCAGCATAGTCGATAATCAATAGTCAAAACAATTCCTGGAATTATTTTGAATTTTTCTATCATTATCGACTTCATGTTGACACCTAATGTACTTCTCCATGTCAACATGAAATATAGAAGAAAGACTCAAAAAAACACAGGCTGTTCACACTCATGTGAAATGAAAAATGATTTTTCCAGTAATCCTTTTTTTTTAATTTCTGTTAATGGAATGTATCGTCGTGTGTGCTGTCAAATATGTAGAATTTCCAACTCAATTATTAGGTTCCAATATTTACTTCTCAATACGCTGAGTTGTCTTCAAAGAAACAGCCTATACTTACAATAATTCAAAATTTTCCTGAAGATATATCAAATGAGATCAATTTTTTCAGAAGGTCACATATCCAGAATAATCCTCAAGGCACGTTTGCGATCATGCAATCACATTTACAGGCTTACTCAAGTGAGTTATTGAATGGTCACCAATCGGCTCGATATATATATATATATATATATATATATATATATATATATATATATATATATATATATATATATATATATATATATATATATGAAATGGACTATTAGAGACAAGGCAAGGTGATTTAGTGCACCATATCGATCCAATCAGGTCGTGCACCGTCGAAACTAGATATATTTGGGTGTGGGAAGGCCTTGGCCATCCTGAGTGATGACGATGATTATGATAAAAACCAAAAAAAAAAGAAAAAAAAAAACACTCCACAGGATCAGTTGAGTGACTTACTTTTTACGGCAACTTTCAATTTAGGGGGCAATCAATTAAAATTGTAAAAAAGAGGTAATCAATGAACCAGTTTCTTTGCTAGACAATGATCACTAAAAAATTTAAATTCTCAGAAAATGAAACGCGAATTCTATCTGGCGTGAATTGAGGTGTCTATTTAGCAAAGTATTTCATTACAAATTGAGTCATCATTAAAATATTTCGCCGGGCCAAAAAAAGAAACAAAACGCTTTTTCTTAACATGATAAGGAGTGATTCTTCAGATTTTTAGCCCTCTAGCTCCATCATCGCGGCATGTATATAAGATGCATACAATCCCGACCAGTTACCTCACCTGATCAACTCCAAAACCGCAAAAACCTATGTTAGCAGTTTTGATGGACGGTTTTGTAAAAGCCAATTTACCATCCCATGAATTTTATCATCGATTTCCAAATGCCAATCTATTGATTGATTGATTTTTGAATTAATAATTTCAAAAATCTCATCCGTAATAAACACGGAGAATTTTCTCTGGAATTCCCAATTTTTGTTCCAAAGTAATCAGTTAATGGATTTGTGCCAGTTTAATTAATTTACGTAATTAGTAAATTCAATTAATTACCCAATTTTATATTCTCCCGTGCCTTGGAATCTCATCCTCGTTACGAATAATCAATTTTTTGAGTGGTCATTGAAGGATTGGAATTTTCCTACAACTTGTTAGGGATTGATATTATTACAAGTCATCTTTTGGAAATTAGCTCCACTACGGCATCTTCTCATATCATAGGTCGGCTGAGCAAATGAAAGCTTGGAGAATGAATTCAGTGGATTTCGTTCGAACTCCGGCTATGGTAACCTGTGATCACTTTGACTAATGCCCTTTGGAAAGGCATAGATCGATCCTTCTCAATCTTATGTATATACACATCCGTTGCTTCATTTATTTTGATAGTACTCGATATTATATCATTATATTTACAGATTCTTTTGCGAAAATTACATAACTATATCGGAACTAATCATAAATTGCGTTGTATTATACAGAAATTTATTTAAAATTATTTCCTGTCATTTAACTTTTACAACTTGAATAGAACAAACAATCAAGGGAAATGGAGCTACTGCAGTGAGGTTAAAAGACTCTTAGAGTTTGGGTTGAAAACGCTTATTTTGACGTTATTTTTCCTATTCTTACACACACACTCTTTCTCTCTCTCTCTCTCTCTCTCTCTCTCTCTCTATATATATATATATATATATATATATATATATATATATATATATATATATATATATATATATCAACAACTGTTATCAATCCACTATTGGACAAAGGCTTTTCCCATCTCATTCCATTACGAGCACGATTGCGCTAATCTCTTTTCGCATCTCATCAGC
>OY735229.1:32523521-32536021 GCA_963457665.1 Thysanoteuthis rhombus | reverse complement strand
ATGCCAGCCAGTGAAAGGTATGGCATATCGTCGGACGTTTGATGTTCAACAACGGATATTGAAAGGCTGTTGTTGATGATCATAATGTGACGTAGTATTATTGCCTCAATTGTAGTTCTGATTACCACCCACTGTTGGCCAGTCCGTGAGAATATTGATAATAGCAAACTGTTTGGTGGTGCCAAAAAGGTCTAGGAACCAAGGTGTAGAGAGTTCAATGTCTACTGAATCCCCTATTACTGTTGCACAGTAACAGTCGAAGCTAAGTTTAGTAAGATGTGGAAATGTTATTAACTAGCGAACATTGTTAGACGATTAAGCTTTTATCGCCCTGAGTCAAAAAAAAAAAAAATCAGCCAAGTAAATATTGAGGAAAAGTTTGGGGTCTTTTTGGTCAGTCATTAAAACACTAAATGATTATAGCTGTTTCAGTTCAACGTATTTTTTGACTAAATGAATCAGGAAAAAGACCCTGGGGCATTTTGGCAACTCAGATTTCATTAATTTATCGAGATGATAACGTAGTGTTCGGGTTATATTTAGAGGTTAATGTCAGTCAGTCATGGTAAAAGGTAATTTGTTTTTCCTTCTTTCCGAGACATTTTCAACTCTTATTTTACAAACAAAAAATACGGCGATTTGTTATGGCTATGATAATAATAATTAAGAACAACAACAACACAAAATTGAGTTCAATTTACTCACGCAATAGTTGAGATTATTTTTTGTTACTCATTTGGAAAAATGTACACCATACGAGCTGTCGATTATGATTCGCATTTTCTCCGATTTTGGGGGTTATTATTTTTTGAAGGGCATAGGTATCCTGATAATTTTGTGTTCACAACAACGATTTGACTGGTGTGTTCACCCTATCTCAAGCTTATGCAGGATCTGGTAACCTCCAGAGCGTCTTGAATTAAACTGTTTGCTTCGTTCTGTAGGTTATATTCTTACCGGCTACAACATAAACTTGGAGCCGGCCGAATTGTAAACGATCTGAATATCCTGAGTTTATTCATGAAATCCCAATGGTCGATTGTAGACAAAGGCTGGATATTTGGTTTAGATAAGAATTGAACTTTGCCTCTGTTGGATTTGGTTAATCTTTAAGTGGGCTGGCCAAGTTGCAAAAATGCCAGATGACCGTTGGGCATCACGACTCAAAATGTATATCTCCTGAGATCATATGCAAAACTGCAACCTGCAGAAAATAAGATAGCATGACAATAAAGATGATGATGATAATGCTAATGTTGATGATTAAAAGGGACACGTACTCTGTATTGTCAAATACGGTACACTCTACATGATTTCTTGAATAGAAAATAGATTAATATCACTAATTCCAGATTTTGGTCACAAAATTAACTAATAATATGTATATCTGTTAAGAAGGACAAACTGTATTAGAGACACGTCAACACGGGTGTGAGTACTTGAAAGACAACGAACTTCGCCTGATACATGTTCTTGTTATGAACACTCTGAAATATATAATTCGTGCGCTGTTTTGATATTAGCATTCCCTTATGGGCAAACTTTGTATATGTTGTTTGCTAATAAAATGAAACAGGCCGAATACCGGACACGAGGAACCGCCATTTGATCACATATGGATCAAGAAAAAAAAGATCCTTCCTAGAATAAGGAAATCACAAGAATGATAGAAGTTGAGAACACAAAAATCTAGTCCCTTCAATTTGTCTTTCAGTCCCCGGGTTGTCCTTTTACAAAGCTAATATTAGACGGATTTAGCATTGAACAAAGCTATATAGTTTTGAAAAAAATTGGTTCCACGGGAAAAATCACAAAAGTAGCATACGTTCACACACAAATGATATAATACAACATAAATATACTGAATCGATTAAAAATATATATAATAATTTCACTTTTATTGTAATCATAGTTTGATGATGGGTCTTAAGTTATCTGATTATTTTGGTACCCGAACTACTTAATTTGGTCCTAAGACCATACAAATTTAGTTTTGTACGTCAAAAGACATCTGGCAAATCTGATCTGGTGTTTTCATGACTCCTTTTAGTTATTTGTCTATTCCTGTAGGAAAAATAAAATTCGGTGATGTAGTTTCTATCCCAGAACATCAGACAAGTCAACAATAAAATACTTTTTTCGGTGATCTTTGACCAAAGCAATCGAATGAAGCTCTTGATATTTATATTGTGTTTTTTTAGCTGGTCAATGATCGTTGATTCTGACCTGAAGAGTGGGACAACATAAGATATAAAAGAAATAGTAAAAATAAACAAGAATTGAATCCCTCTCGCTTCTACCCAGATGATTATTATTCCAATATTTCGGATCTTTGAAATCTCAAGAGTTTTGCCATGAATAAAAAAAACATAGAAAGACAGAAAAAGATATGGAGAGTGGTGTGGAAGAAAGAAAGTGAGAGAAAAGGATGGAAAACGTTCAGAAAGAGACGAAGGAAGGGAAATCAATGGGGAAGAGAAAAGAAACGCAAAAATGAAGAAAGAAAGAAACTAGAAATAATGAAGAAGACAGGAGATAATAATGAAGAATAAAGAATGTGAGCTTTTGAGAGAATGCAAGACACTGAAGCAGAGATAAACGAGAAAGAGGGACGGAAACACCACTGAAACTGAGGGAATAAGGAGAACAGCTAGAAACAAGAGGGGGAGAGAGAGATACAGACAGACGGACAGACAGAGACAGAGACAGACGGACAAACAGACAGGGAGGGAGGGAGAGAAGCAAGGGGGGAAACAAAGAGTGGGAAGAGTAGGGAAGTTAAGGGAAGATGAGAACTGAAAGAAAGAGAGATAAAAACAGAGAGACAAACAAAGACATAATGTCAAAGAGCTAAAAACAGAAAGAAAAACTGAGAGAGAGGGAGAGAGAGAGTGAAAGAGAACAAAAGATGAAGAGAGCAAAAGAAAAAAAGAGCGAGAGAGAGGGAAAGAAAGTTTAATCAAACCATTCATTGTTACCTTCTCGTAAATCTACCGTTAAAAACCAATTTCTGTCGAGACTACAGAACTATTTTCATAAAATAACCTCGCCACTACTAAAAATAACAAGGAATGCGCTGAAAGAGGAAAACTCGAAAATGATTAGAAAAAAATAAAACATGTTGGGGTAATCAATCGATAGAAACCATCGTGTTAGCAAAATCTTTTGGCAGCATGCCATGTTAAGGGTAATCAATTAAAAAACTGGGAAAATGTTGATCAATGAATGAGTTATTTCTCACACCTTTTTCTTGTGCCGTGATTATTAAAATAAGTTTACATTTGAAAATAAATACATGGTGAGGATCAATTCAACATTAACTCATATTGCAGATTGAACCTTTCCCCCCCAAAAATCTTGTTCCAGGAGGAATTTTCAAAAACAGCTGGATGTTTTTTTTTTAGTCATAATAATGAATATAGGTTGAATTCTTCAGCCCGGTAGTTCCATTGATATGTGACCTGTTCGTCTGATCCATACATGCGTAGATAACCTGCCAGCCAGACCCACTTCAGAACTGGAGAAACTTATGATGACAGTTTTGGTGACATTTGTGCTTGATTGTTTCTAAATCCACAAGTTTAGGAAGGAGCAGGGAATATCCACACTGGTTTTGTTTTTTTTTGGCTCGTAAGTCAGAACGTCGTCAACATTTTGATTGTTTACTTTTCTATTTGTATATATAATAGAACAATGGCTTATGATGACTTTTATCCAGCGTATGCTATGCGCTACAGAGGCTCAAGAATTCTCAAGATATTATACTGTTTGTAATAAGAAATGGTCAGTTGCAACTTTTGGGGCAAAATGTAAGGAAAGTGGTACCAATCGTTGAAATTAGAGTAATAATGGAAACCAGTATTTGGATTAGACTTTTCTATCTGCAGAAAATATAGTCAAACCCCAATTTTTTTCTTTTTCCATTAATTTCCCTATTTATTCATATTTGTTTGCCGTTTGTAACATCGAATGAATAAAGGTGTGGAACATTATGAGTTACAATAAGACACACATTCCCTGCACTGTACCGTTGTATTTCAGAGACATACAAATATTTTTGCATTTGTTGAATCTGTACAATGCAGCATACCAAATATACGAAGCATCTTACGCCACTGCAGTAAACTTGATAACCGTGTTTGAACAGCACGTTTGTTTTTAGATGCCAAAGAATCTATTGCAGCGGTCGTTGTCACTAACGTACTGTTTGATAAATCGATGTCCCAAACTCCTCCAGTTTGAACAAAGCATTCCCTCTGATTCTTTCTGTTGATTTCAAGTCGTTTAAGTGTCGATTCATCATTACGTCATAAGAAGATGTATTTCCATTTTACTACATCGAAAAACGAATACGTGTCATCGGCATGAATGAAAGTCTATTTCATTATGATACCACTTCTGTAGAAGAACTTCGAGAGGAAGAAAGTTTTAAAACTAGAAATCGAATTAGGGCATCTATAGTTTGAATGACAGGCTTGTTATATTCACAAAAGTGCTGTCAGAATACCCTTAGCAAATGAAAAATGAGTTAATTTCACCGTCAAATTTTTAAATCTCCATGATGTATCCTCTGATTTGCATACCGTATAGTTTATCCATCCGTTATAACGACACATTCGTTATAACAGTCATCATCAACAGGGCCACAATAACGGAAGACAATTGAAATATGTGGATGGCAAATAAGTCATTGAATATGAACGACTTTGTTCCTGTTGCCCAGCAATTTGCCTGGGTAGGCCCTGGCTACTTGAGAAAAGTAATAAACTTCAGATTCCGCTGTTTTTTTTTTTTTTTGTTGTGTGTTTCTGCTGTCGTCATGGCTTTAAATTGTCTACGGCTAAGAGACATCGCAACCAGGGTTTCAAAGTCTGGTATTAAATTAGCAATATCCATTAAGG
The DNA here is from genome assembly GCA_963457665.1 of Thysanoteuthis rhombus. Taxonomy (NCBI): domain Eukaryota; kingdom Metazoa; phylum Mollusca; class Cephalopoda; order Oegopsida; family Thysanoteuthidae; genus Thysanoteuthis; species Thysanoteuthis major. Next base: position 32,531,120 of record OY735229.1, on the reverse strand, counting down.
TGATTGTAAAAGAAAACGGTACCTGTTTGTTAGAAAGCAACATTGTTCCAAGCTCAGATATATCATAAATACACTGGCTGTTATATCACAGATATGACTTATTTAACCAATACACCAATAGATAAATACCTGCAACCATTTTATTTGAGAAACAAAACATAGCAGGATTTCATAATTCTTGTGGAGTATAACACAATGGAAACAGGTATTATCGGGCATTATTCATAACCAAACTATTGATTTTAAAGCTAATTATAAGATGGGCTATGAAGAGATGTACTCAGTAGGACCCCCAACTCTCTACTAGATCCTGATATGGATTCAGAAAGTCAAATGAATACCTAGGAATATTTATAGAACATAGGAAGCTAGAAAGCATTCAAAATATGCATACTTTTGCCAACGCTATGGTTAATAGATGCCAAATAAAATTCAGTTCATATTTAATTACAATACAGAGATAGTCTTTGAAAATCATGATTATGACCCAGAATTTTATCACCTCTTCAGTTGACTATGTCCCACCCTCCAAGATAATCGAGTGAAAATCATTTAAAACCCTCGAAGATATCGAATGGAGAGACAAACAGACATACGGAGGGACAAGGGTTATTACATATCTCTCTCTTAACTTGAAAAAATAAGCTACAGGTTCTTGTTTGTTCGTCTTTTTTTCTATGCATTTTTACGAGTCATTAACTCAATTGTACTATAGTGGTGGGTAGCATTGCTTCTACCCGCTCCCTCGTTTATCTTCCAGGGACACAGTTATGCAAAACTCCCCCTCTCTGCATCCTGGCCCCCATCCGCTCCTCTCTCTTTTTCCTCTCTCAAGCTATTTATCCCACCTAACTCTCTCACCCTAACGCAATTACGTAATCCATTAGCCAAATAGAAAGAAGTGAACAGGAACGTTTTTCAGGGTCTAATGCACGTGCTTAGGTGCGAATCCCTTTACGTTCCTGGCTTACAAAATGCATATCATTTTGATGATTTTCCTTTCTCTCTCTCTGTCTCTCTCTGTCTCTCTCTGTCACTCTCTGTCTCTCACTCTCTCTCTCTCTCTCTCTCTCTCTTTCTCTCTCAACACGATTGCACCTTAATTTGTTCCCTTTTTCATCTCTGTACAAAAGAATAGTATTTTTCATGATAGGATCAGTGTTCGCTCATGAGAGTCTCTTCATGAGCCGGCACAAAAAGATAGATTTATCACTATAGACGTTAATTGCGCTCAGCAGGGGATAGAACGTTGAATGTTTATTTGTTCGTATCTTCCTCCCGATACACAATGTTCAAGGATTATCGCTCGGGAATCTATTCTGTTTATGGCTAGTGCCATCTTTATCTCTTTCATCAAAAACTATTTTTTGCAATTAACAGGTGAAGTAGCTTCACGTGTTGAGTAATAAATTATCGAAAGGAACAGCTATGACGTCCCCAGAACGAATATCATTTTCCTTCTTTATGTACATGTGTTCAGTCTCTAGACTTTTTCTTTTATTGTTTGGATTTGTCGTTGCCAAATACCATGTCAAGCATCCCGGTTCAGTTTTGATACTATAACTATTTGAAGCCAAATTTTTGTACGTTCTTCAATCAGTTTTATCAAAATCTTTAGCCAATTTTGAGCTATTTCCCCAGGGAATCTGACCATTAGTTGCTATCAAAATGGCCACCAGTTGTCTTATCTAGAGGTTTTTGGTATTTTTGACACTTTTTCGAGGTCAATCTTGCGCTAGAACTATTTTGAATTGGCAACATTCTACTTGGTACACATGGTTCAGTTGATACAACTTCTCCACCATCAGGATTAATAATATAGCACATTTCATGAAGGGTACATCTGTACAGATGAGAGGATAAAATTCACGTGAATTTCATGTCACAGTATTAGTCAAACGGCTCTAGTGAACTAAACAGTATCTAGCATTATGGCATCATGCACTAGCTTATGTCGAAGAGCCATCATTTTTTTCAGTTTTATCAGTAACAAACCTAGTACAAATTGGCTTCCAAGTTTAAAGGAATCACGTTCAACAGCTGTTGTAAAGTTTGAACATATGTGTAATTAGCATTTTTTTAGTTGAAGTCATTGAATAATCTTTGGCTAATCTTGGTTTTCGTTGAATGCATCAGCTTGATCATCCTTACAAGATATTTCATACCTAAAAATCTTATTACCATCCACTTGGCAAGATGTAAGTCCAGCAAAAGGGATAACTACACCTTATTCACACAGCCTGGAGTGTACTATTGAATGCCTAGGGAAAGTTCTTCTAATGAAAAGTTTAGCACACTTTTCGCCCTTACAGAGAATTGAGTCCAGAGCCTTATGAGTGTAAAGCAGACGTGCTAATCATTGCTTGATCTAAGTACCTGGAGAGTTTTCGGAAAAAGTCCATGTCCAACGACGGATATTACAAGACAGCTGCTGCTGTTAAACATGCTGAGTATGTTTTTTTCTTTTAAAAGTCTGATATCATAGTCTGGATTTTCTTGTTCTATTAACCTTTCCTTTCTTTCAAACTTTGCTGTGTTTAGAATTCAGTTTCATTTGGAAATCAACACTCAGAAAAGTCAACATAGCTTTCTTCAGTTCTTGAGTGTGTCCTACTGACATGCTTGTAAGTTGGCAGTGAATATATGTAAGGATGGTTTCTAATTTGATTTCAATTCCCAATGTGAATTCATGCTAAATTGATATCAAGTTTGTGTCCGGCAACTTCCACGTTTTTTTTTTTTTTGCAAAAGAAGTAATCTATTAATTGATCACTCATTTTTCAATGTTTCAATCATTTCATACCGACACGAAATGCTCTCAAGACATTGTTCACGTGACAAATTCTATTTAACATCTAACAAGACCTGTCTTGTTTCTTCTGTTCTTTCTAACATGGTTCAACTTACCTTCTTTCATCATTTCTTCTTTTTCTCTTTCATAATTTCAATGTCCTTATTGTTTTCTCTTTTTTTCTCTGACCACATTAGTCTTTATAGTGAACGATGTTTTTTTTTGCCTTTTTAATTTCTCGATCTATCATCATCATCATCATCATCATCATCATCATCATCATCATCATCATCCATCTTTTAATGTCCGTCATATAAGTTTTTTTTCAATTGATTCTATGATGTCTCGGCCTCCTGTTTTCTCCCTGATATACGGCGTTATCTTGTGGTCTCTCCATGTGAGGTTGAGCATGATTCCCCCATGTGCTCGTTGCATGCTTCTCAGTTTGCAGGTTTGTCTGTTAGTTAGTTACTATGGTTCAGCTCCATAAGTGACCTTTGGTAGGATGCATTGGTAGCATAATCTTTTTTGGATTATTGGGATCGTCTAGTTTTTGCAAGTTGAGTTTTCTTTTTCCGAAGGCCTGCCATCTTGGATTGATTTTTTGCTTGATTTCCTCTTCTTTTAAGGATCTCATGGAGGTTCGTTGTCCTAGGTAGAAGTAGTGGTCAAACTTGCCGAGTTTCACATCTTGTATCTTTACAGTTATGTTCAAGATTATTGCACATGATTTTCGTTTTGCTGAAGTTCATGTGTAGGCCGACGCTTTTGCTTTCTTTATTTTGTTCACCTAGCATTAGCTGGAGGTTGTGTAGGTTCTCTGCGGAATGGATGATGTCGTCTGAAAATCTAAGGTTTCTCAGATATTCATCTATTTTGATTCCTCGATTTTTCCAATGTTTCGAAATATCATCTTGAGGCAGGCTGTAGAGAATTTGGGTGAGCTGGTATTACCTGGCCTTACTTCTTTTTGAAGTTAGAATGGTTCGGAGTCTTTATTTCGAATACTTTCTTGAAATGTATGAATACAACAGCTAGTGGCATTTTTTTTATTCTGCTGCTTTCTCTTTTAGCTGATTGATTGAATGAAGATTGATCATGGTCGAGTAACTCCTTCTAAATCCAGCCTGTTCTCGTGGTTGGTCTTAATCTAGTGTTTTAGTAATAATTACAATATGCTTTTTATTGTTTATCTTGTCTAATCTCATCAACCTATGCCGAAACAATTTTACCTTCCTCATTTTGCATTACAAATGTCATTCCAATTTTTCGACGTGCCCTGTATATCTATTTACATATGTACACATCTATTTCTGTATCTATTTATCTATCCATCTCTCTCTTTCACAGACTTTCTCTTTCTTTCTTTCTCTCTTTCTCTCTTTCTCTCTCTCTCTCTCTCTCTCTCTATATATATATATATATATATCCTTATCTATCCTCCTATCTATGTATCCATCTATCTCCTTATCTAACTATCATTATAATTATATTATCAGTGTATTACCGCACCCCCGCATCTCAATGCTCTCTTTCTGCATTGTCATTTTCCTTTTCTGAATATTATGTCTCTGCCCTTCCATCTTTTTCTCCGTTTGTTGTTTGTTTCCCATAGAAGTCTATTCCACTGAACTGTTTGTTAGCATTTGGCTTTGACCTTCAAAACAGAAAAAAGAAGATAACGAAAGAGAAAAACAAACACAAGGGTAAGAAACACAATTCTGATGGCCAATGCACGATCTGTCTGGCCAAAAGCCACGTTTTAGTGTATGCAACAGACATTGATCAGGAACCAGGTGTCATTTGAAGAAGAACGGAACATAAGAGGGAGAAGAGAAATTTCTATTTATATCTTATCAATTTTGACCACCTTTTAGATGCGTTCATACATCGCTATGAGATGCTTTTTCGTCGGTCTTTCAGTCATCATACAATTAGGCTCCAGGTGTGTTAAACAACAGAAATAGGAAAGGATAGACAAGGTGTAATATCATTAAAAGGAATGATGTCATTAAATAGCATGACGTCAGTAGAAGGTGTGTCAACTATTCCTAGCATTCCTGCTGTTAATTATATTATAACAGAATATCCAAAGTCTGCAAAAAGCCAATTGCTGAAAAGGCCGAAAATATGATTTGCGATTCTTATCTAGGATAATACTTCCAGAATATTTCGAGACATTTTAAAATTATAAAAATCACCCAGGCTGAAAAAGTACTTGTCTTTCTTCTTCTCCATTGTCCTCTAGCCTCTGCTTGCACTCCACGGATGATGGATGTTTCATTGAACTTCTGGTTCCTGTTTTACCTTAATTTTTACTATTATATTTACTACAAAACTTTGAATCAGACTGCAATTTTAAGGATACAAGCAAACTATGCTATCTTAAAGATGAGTAAGCGCCCACTGAGATCCGAACTCACGACTCTCTTGCCAGAGGGAAGCCTGGTTCCCGCTGTTTATTCGCTACAGTAGAGGTGCGGTCTGAGTTGACTCGTGCTAAAAATTGATATTTCAATTGAAGATAGAAATTTGAATGGAGGTATAAGGTCATCAAATTAGAAAAATATTTCGAGGACTCCTTGCAAATCGTCGCTTGTTGTGTCAGCCGTTCATGAGACTGGGTATAATAAAAGGTCTAATACATAATGCGCCGAAATTCCTAAGCATTTAACAAAGAATTATCAAGGGTGCTACAGCTCTTTTAAACATATTTTTCACATATCTTTGTATCCTCTTTTTGTAATATACATAGATTAAAGGATTAAATTAAGTATTATTGGCAGGATTTCCGAAAGAAAGAATCGGAATATTTGGTTACAATACTTACATCTAATATTCAAATTAAATGGAATTATTTCTCTTTCTCAGCCTTTTTGATCTATTACAATAAACTTTAATCTAACACAAACAACTAAATGAATACACACTATTGATCCTGTCGTGTAGCATATTTCCAACTGGCTCTTTGATGAAAGCCAGGATATTGGCTTCTTCGCAAGGCAAACAGGATCCCTGAAAAGGTGGTCGTAAAACAATATATTTGAAGCCTTGCCTTGTGAGCTAAGACAAATTTTATTATAAAATGTATTACTTGAATATTTTGCTTTTTTCCAATGAATTCTATAAAAATTAAATCGAGACTATGCTATTACCTACACCGGGCGTTCCAAAATATTTTTCTCCAGCGTATCAATTCATAATGTCTGGAGGTTTCGAGGTAACCATTGTGAGAACATAGTGCCAAATCTAAGTATATCATAGACCAAACAATAAACCTGCATCATCGAATCAACGTAGCCCTGGAAATGGCCGCCCCTAACAACCAACTTAGTTGTTCACACATTCTCTCCCCCGCCCTCTCTCTCTCTCTCTGTCTCCAAGTGCTCCTTATTGCAGTCTTTGGGCTATAACCTCGAATATTTGCAAGAGAAAACCCCTAGGCACAATTTAGAGAGTGTGCTTTTTTCAGTCTCTATAATTATATTGGACGAAAGATTCCTAAATTTTGAGCTACTGTTTTTTAGATAATTTCAAATGATAGATTAATTTTCAAGGATGATATTTAAAAAAACATTTTCCACATGATTAGCTCTGGTACACGCACAGGTAATGGTAATTCATTATGTGAGTTTATGGATACGTGTTATTGATTCCATTTAACGTAATGTTACATTTCGGACAGATGGATGAGATTGGCTCTGTCTAACAATTCAATCTCAGGCATATTCTAAGAAAGACATAATTGCATACCATTGCCAATTGACATTCTATACACATCTCTAAAAAACACCAAACGAGTTGATATTACTTTTTGTGACTAAAATATCCCGTGTATTTAAAGACCTTTCGTGTTCCCGTAATTTTTCTTACAATGGTCACCATATATACATATCCCAATTTGAGAACCTTCGATATTCACGATTCAATTGCATTTCTACTCTAATGGAAAATCTTTTTTTTCTTTCATCGAGATATTCTACTATTGAGCTTCGATTTTATTTTCGTTTGTAATAATGGTGGTAAGTGACAATGAGCAAACCAAAAACCAATGACACCATGCACGAATAAAAGTGATACAGGGACGTGCTCAAAAACTTATGTTGAATTCATTCTTTCTTTTAAAGCCCAGCTCAGTTCGACTTGCTTTGCCGAAGTTAATGAATCCTATTTAGAGGAATTACTTATATAGGGATAAGAAGACACGTTGTTTTCGTATGCTATTATACGGAATGTTTTTTATACGTATCTCAATGAAGCAAAAGGGATGAAATAAAATCTTCCACTCGGAATGAAATGAAGGATCGTGTATGCTACAAACATCCTAAGGAAGCAGTACATTACGCCAACAAAAAATCGTGATGAATGAGGGAGTTACTCCAACGAAAATATCATTGACTGTGATTCGATCAGGAAATGCTAACAATACAGCCTTCCATTCTCACTTCATCTTCCTCCACCGATCACCAATTTATCCACCGTATTAATTGATTTGCTTGTACGCTCATGCACAATGAAACTCACTCACACACACACACACACACACTAACACACACGCACACTCACACAGCCATATACATACATATATATATATATATATATATATATATATATATATATACACACACTCACACACACATATAAATTTACATATGGACGGATAGAGATAGAGAGAAAGAGAGGGTATCGTATAGCTTTGTACATACTTGCGAGTAGATCAATCTAATGATTTTTCTTTACAATTATGGCTGTTTAAAAAACGTCTTTAACACGTTCACAGCCAATACATCGACGGACAATTTAGCAGC
>OY735229.1:32446021-32516021 GCA_963457665.1 Thysanoteuthis rhombus | reverse complement strand
TAATCTCACCATCTTAGTATAGCTCCGTATCATGGCTCAGTTCACAATACATCCTCACCAGCCCCTTTCATTTACATGTTAGTTTTCATTTTGAAAATCAGTTGGTCGATGCAGGCGTCAAAGTAAGCCGTTTGATTCAGGAATAAAGACAAGAATTAAATAGCACCTTATATCTGGCAAGCGTGAGTAATAAGGACATGGCCTGAATCGGTCTGTTCATTAAGGCTTTATAGCTGCAGACATACCTCAAAGAAAACGAGAAATTATTCTAAATGAACCAATTTACAATTGTTACAACATGTAATTGAAGAATAGTCGGACCGAAATTAACAAATTCAGTACACAATTATACTGTCGTGCGTACCCAATTATATATATATATATATATATATATATATATATATATATATATATATATATATATATATATATATATATATATATATATCGTAGACTTTGAGTTTCATACCTGTGGAGGAATTTTCTAGGTAGACCTAGTTACCTTTGTTCTATCTCCACTGTTGAGCACTTTACATGCAAAGAGGACGAAACCCTCCCCATATAACAATATGTGTATGTATGTATGTATGTATGTATGTATGTATGTATGTATGTATGAATATATGTATATATATATGTATGCGTGTGTGTGTGTGTGTTTGTGTATAGGTGTGGGTATGTATGTGCATTTCATATTTTTTGCGAATTTTTCTATTTTCAAATTGGAGGTAAGTAAAAATCTCACTTCTTCGAAAATAAATAACATGCAAAGCCAATTTCTAACAAAGAGAAAAACATATCTGTTATGGAATGATAAAATGTAAGCTTAATTTGCTCCCCAAAAAAGGGATAAATTGATAGTTAGATAAAGAAGGAGAGAGGGAGAGAGAGTGTGTGTAAGGTGTGTATGTGTTGTGTATTACATGGATAATGGAGCTCAATCAACTCGTCTTGTGTCTAAAATGCAGAAGTGAAGTAATTTAAGGCATGCAGTCACTTTGTGTTGGCCGTTATTGAATGCATTCACTTAGCAGAGGGAGGGATAGTGATAATATTCCAAAGAGCATCAAATGATCCATCAAAATCTCCATCCAGAGGGATTTCCATAAATGACAATATCCTGCTCTTATCAACATAATCTATACTTTTCGCCAACATTCTTTTTCGGTTCAAGTATACTCTTGCATCATAGAGATGGAATTTCACATTTGTATTAACTTTAAATCATCATCTTCATTTGGATACCCTTTAAAAATGTTAGGTTGCTCCTATATTCACCGTCTATCTTGATTCCTTCATTATTCAAGTCTCAGTTTCTGAAGATCATCTCGAGACAGGCTATGAAGAACCCCCTTTTTTATTGAGCTGAGAGAGCTCTGTGTCTTTCTGTGGCCTGATAAAAAAGCTGCAGTGACTGAACATAAGTTGGATTATTCTGAAATATACTTTGTACAGTGATGTCCTCCATGACTTTAGGTATTTCCACTGAGTCGAACGCTCTTTTGGAGTCAATGAATTCTACGATGAGTGGTAGCTCGAATTCTGCAGCTTTCTTTTGAACTGATTCATCGAACGCTGATGGTCCATGGTCGAGCTGTATCTTCTAAAGCAAGCTTATATATATATATATATATATATATATATATATATATATTTATATATATATATATATATATATATATATATATATATATATATGTATATATATATATATATATATATATATATATATATACATTTATATATATACATATATATACATACATATATATACATATATATATATATATATATGTATATGTGTGTATATATATGTATGTATATATGTATATACATATATATATATATATATATATATATATATATATATATATATATATATATATATATATATATATATATATATATATATATGTTTATGCAATGAAGAATGACAGTTAAGGGACAATATTTTGCCCGGACCGGGGATCATTTCCCTATTTTCCAATCGTCGGTGTCGTTTCGTTCGCTACTGTAATATTTAGTTTGAGCAAAATCTATCTCTTATCTTTATCGATTACTTATATATATATATACGTACATAAATATATATACATACATATGTGTGTGTGTGTGTGTGTGTGTGTGTATCACAAGTCGTGTATGATAATCTGCAAAATCTTCATCCCTTCGGTGCCCAATACTTAGCATAAGGACAATATATTGATTAAATGATAATTTTCCAACCGTACAAAAACTGTAAAGCCCAGTTAGATTGTTTATCTGATGACTTGAATATGGAAATGAGGGTATTCCATTGTCATAGACATTTTTCTTAATTGAATCAATGTTTTGTGAATAATATGGACAATTTTCTGTGAGTTTTGCGAGTATTTCCAGTTCCCAAATCGTATTTTCCATCTCTGGCTGAAAAGAGGGACTACATTTTCCAAAATCATGGTGTACTTTCCTTTATATATTTGAGGGTCGAACGAAAAGTAATATCTTTTGCATCAAATATCAGTCGTAATTCCTGTTTGTTCTTTCTGAAATTAACCATTACAATCCCAGGAGGATGATTTTTACAGTTACCCTGTGTATTTTACTTCAAAATGACCGCCTCTGTTAACTAACATAGAGAACAAAGAGCTATTATAGAATTTTGTTTTTTGGTTTTTGGAAGAAGATGTTGGAAAACATCTATTGGATGGTAGTAAATGTTAATGGAAAGGCTGCACATGAAGTGAGTAGAATTAATGGTGATTCTAGAGAAGAAAGAAAACTAACCCCAGTGACAGCCCCCTCCCAGTGATAAGCTGGCTTCTCCTGTGAATTGGGATAAGACCAAACAGACCGATGCTCTGGTTGCAGCTGACAAAAGAATCACTGTTGCAAACTTCTGTGAAATCTGTCAAATGAGCGACGGGAGTGTCTCTTGTTCAGTAGAGTCCCTTAGCTACTCAAAGGTAATTGCAAAATGCGTTCCCAAATTGATGACAGATGCCATGAAAGAGCAGAGGGTGGCTGCTGACTAATAGTTTCTGGAGCTGCACAACACAGATACCATTTTCCTTTGCACGGTAGCCACAGGGGATCATGAAAGAAAAATACTTACCTTGAGACAAAATTCACACTGTCAAAGAAATTCCATTCGACGGAAGTGTTCGAATTTCCCAAATATTTCTAGATGAACCTTGAATGTATGTGTGAATGACTGTTTGTATGTATATTTGAACAAAAAACATATGCACATATGTATAGACAGAAACGTCAGGCAATATAATACACAGGCATGATTTCTGTAAGAAAAATACTTATGTGTACTTGCATTGGCATATTTACATATATAAGTGTGTGTGTGTGTGTGAATGTGTCTGTCTGTGTGTGTGTGTGTGTGAGAGAAAGAGAGAAAGTGAGAAAAAGATAGTAGGAGAGAGATATGTCTGATCCGAATTGGTAAAATTCTCCTGTAGAAAACTGACACTGAGATTTTTTTTCTGAATAACTATCATTCCCGAAGACGATATCATTATTAAGTTTAGATACAGTCACAGATTAGATCCCAACATGAACGAATTGATATCCACATGGGTGAAAACTCAACATAAGTAATATGTTTGTTTCACAAAACTAAATATTGTGTAGTATATAATGAAATCCATATACAATTTGTTATGATGGTACCCAATTTAGAATAACAAACTTCATGTAACAGAACATGGTATTGAAAATAAACAAAGTTAAATATTAGGTGCATTACTTCAGAGGAGGTGGTATTAGATTCGATCATTTTTGTTGGTAGACTTACGATGTACGCTTAAATGAAGGTTGGAGACATTTCCATGGAGGAAAATGTCAACTTTGTTATGCCTGTTAAAAGATATGGTCAAGATTGATAATGTACGGAAGAGCCTGTCATAACTAGCGTGTAAAATTATTTTCTGCCTGTCGTACAATACTACTGTTATCTTGGTTACATCTCTTCTGTATTGTGATTTTAAATGTTTCATACCTAAATTCAGATCTAATAAAAAGTGAGAAGATTTATTGGCAATAGACCTTTTTTTATGTCGGCATTTCCCTCCATAGAAAATGATTCTAACCTTCAATTAAGTGTATACCGAGAGTCCACCAACAATAATGATCTAATTAATTTCTATTCGCATTACAATAGAATAAAGTCAAATATCATCATAAGCGTCTATCTCAGAGACCCCAGGATATGCTTCCCCCCCAGTAAAAAGAGCACGAAGAAATTTACATTGAAAACATTATCAAAGGTCCCCAATATCCCTGCCATTTCATGAACAATACAAAAAGGCACACAAAATGTGCATCACTTGCAAAAATCATGAAATGTAATACCTTACCTATTAGGTACATCAAATTACCTATCTCCCAAACCACAATACTCGCCAATAGCATTAGGAACCCTGATATACTACAAGCACATCTGAGACGATCAGAGACTTAATTACGAAACCACGAAACGAAAATAACCCCGAGGCCTGCATGCGTTAAAGCAGCTGTCCCGAAGACAATTCTTTCTCAAGAAGGAAATGTTCTAATGAGATCAGAAGGGACATTACTAAACTTAAGGTGGCGGTAAAGAATTGATTCCAGACTTTGTTGACTAGATAAATAGCATAGTGGATATGGACAAAGACTAAAGAAATATAATTGAATGAGCAAAAGAGATGGTAAGCAAAATGAATCAATACAATAAGATATAGAAATACTTGAAGTCTACACTGGGACTGACTAAAAAGACGAGGAAATATTGAGAAAAAAAGGACTGAAAGAGAAGAAAAGAAAAAAGAAACATAAGCAATAGAACGAAAAAAGAAAGAAGGAAAAAAGGAATAATCATTCAATGTCATGTGAGGCATGTCATTTGGCAGCATAATTTGTTAAAAGCGATCAATTAAAACATTGGGAAAAAGTGGTGATCAATGAATTAGTTTATTCTTTCATCTTTTGTTTTGCAGTGACTGCTAAAAATGGCTGAATTTTCAAATACCAAGCGTAATTGTAACTGGGCACAAACTGGGGACCAACTTAGCATGAAAATACATTGTAGTTTCAAATCTCAACATTAAAAGTTCTTTTCTGAACATAGTAATGAGAAAATCCGGAAAATGTATTATCCATTGGTACGGCCAGTATGCGTGATACATACATAGCCGGCCATCTTGCCTGACAAACTTGAAAACTGAAAAAAACAATAATTTTGACAGTTTTGTGACAATTTTGGTTGACAATTTCTTATACAAAGGAAGGTAAACGTTACTGTGAAAAAAGAAAAAAGTTTATACCAAGCTCGACACGCAGTTCATATTACAATCGATACTACTAATACTAATACTACTACTACTACTACTACTACTAATAATAATAATAATAATGATAATAATAATAATAATGATAATAATAATAATAATACTGGGAACTGCACGGATACTGAGGAAAGTGCAAGAAATATAGGGACTGCAACGTTAACTGTCAACAGTGACCCAACAGAGGAAGGGAAATGGAAGCGGAAACTCAAATTGTAGCACTGACATGATAGGCGAAAGAGAGAAGGGATGTTGGCTGAAGACATGAGGAGACTTATTGTCACTCGGCCTTCAGCAATGAACACTGGGCAACCGGTATGAAACTGTAAACTGCAGTATTACTGTGGTCTATGAGAACTAGGAGAGAAGAGCTGGAGACTTGAGGAGACTTGCTGTCACTCAAACTCCAGCAGTTACCACCAGGCAACTGGTGTGAGATTGCAATTAATAATAATAATAATAATAATAATAATAATAATAATAATAATAATAATAATAATAATAATAATAATAATAATAATAATAATAATAATAATTCACTATCACATGCAATGATTGATCGACTGTAGCGTTTAAAGTCAAGTCACGTATAAAAAATCCCATCAAAAAATAAATATAGTCGGATATGATTCTTTTTATGACTTTGCAGGTGTTTTCCATCGAGAAATTATATGATGAAGTGAAACAAAAATCTAGCTTCGGGTGGCTTCAGATGTTATGAATAGAATTGTCAAAGTAAAGCCCCAAAAATATTAGTAAAAGTTCACTTTACCCCAAAATAGAAGAATAATGATTAAGAAAGGAGTCTAGTGGAGTACTGGTGCCAACTGTCAAGTTTGTACACCAAACAGAATAGCCAGAAGCGCTGGAAGATACAAACGAACGCATCAAATACGCCCGAAAAGATGAAACCTTTGGCCACCTTTATGTTCAATATTATAATAAAAGTTTATCTCGTTAGATCTCTTTTGATCTGTCTTTATTCGTTGCAAGTTATGTCATTCTTAAATTACTCTATTGTTCGTGAAATGAATGCATTATTACACGTGACACAAAATAACCCACTGATGTATTATATTTTTCCGCCTCCAGTTATGTTGTAATGTCGTCTTCGTTCTTCCTCCACAATATTATTGCCGTTAACCTAATACTTCCTTCTCCACTGTGTTTCCGTTAAATTAAAGGAGACGTATTAAAATGAGGTGCTAAGGAGAATATCACGTTGAACGTATGAATTAAAAGTAAATCGAAGGTTTAAAAAGAAGAAACCATAAAATAGAGAGCGATTTCACTTTTATGGTCGGCTGTAGGCATTCATTTTTCCTCTAATTCTTTGCCTCAATACATTGTGTGTACGCATGCGCATGACTCCGACGGGTTTTTGACAGTTAGTTGGCAGCATCAAAGCGACATCTTTGGATCATAAAAGCGTGAAAACCCTGCGAAACACGTTCACGTAAGAAACCGGAGAATGACAAAAGACAGCGGGTGGAAAGAAAATTGAAAAGCAGAATTTATGAGACGAGGGCATTGATTGAAATCCAAACGTTGAAAGTCGTTACACACTTGTCTGCTGACAGTATGAAGTGAGTGTGCAAAGAAGATGCCAGATGGTTGATGATGAAAAAGGTTGAAGCACATCTAAATACATTAAATTTCTCAGCAATTGATCATTGTGCAAGAGTTTATATTTGCTTGATATATTAGTCAGAACACCAGGCATTGCAGTGTTGAGTTCGAGGTTTCGTAGATCAGAATTTCTCGAAAATTCTGGGACAGATAAATAAATATTACGTATTATAGACCTTACCTTTTTTTTTTAAATATTGAAGGTCAAAAATTAGATGAATATCGTTCAAATTGGCTATAGATTCGAATTTAACATAAAAATATCTAAATAGGGAACTGAATTCGACCGAAAGTAAATAATCATATGACTTGTATGACAGGCTGCTCCACTTTTCACATCATTGAACCCGATCACTCCAAAACATCTACTGTACTAAGACTTATAAACAAGAATGATGAATTCAATTTTGAAACAATTTCGTTATTAAATATATTATCACTCCTTTTCTACTTTCTTCCGTGATTTTCATTTTTTGATTCGTTACCTTGTTTTCGAAAACTTTTCATTGCTTTCCTTCACGTGTGAATTTCAATCTCTCATTGATACAATCTGTATGCGTGATAAGCTCATAGCTAGCCGGTCAACCTGACTATCTTGGAAAATGAAGAAACCCATTTCGACAGTTTCATTGAAAGTGTTGGTTTGATGTTTCTGACCATAAAAAGAAGACATCGATAACTCAATGACTTGAAAGTGATATTGAAAGAAACGAAATGCAATATTATACAATTAAATCTCTACTACTAAAACTGAATGAGATAGACAAGCTGCAAACGAAACGGAAGAAAGATCTCCCGTTTCGATTCCAAGTTGTCTATCTCATCGAGTTCTAATTGTTATTGAAGATTTAACTGTATAAGATTTTTTTTATATTACTTTTAATTCATTGAGTTTTCAACGGGTTCTTTCTCATTATCATGAACATTAAAACAAACTGTCAACAAACCGTCAAAATAGATTTCTTCAGTTTCCAAGGTGGTCCTGTTGATTGGCTGGCCAAGTGTGGATCATAGATCAAGACAGATAAAGTGCAGGGAATTTAAAGATTTACTCATTATTATGTCCAGAAAAATAGGCTTTAAGCGAGGAAAGGCTAATTTACAATTAAAAGCTATGCTAAATTGGTTCTTACTTTGCGCTTGTTAGTTCACGTTTGGTGTTTGAAGATCCTGCCTTTCAGTGATCACCATCAAAAACAATGCAAGCGAAGCAAATTATTCATTGATCATTCCTTTTGCAAAATTGGTAATTGATCACCCCAAATTCAGCACGCTGCTAAAAGATGTTGGTCACGTGACGGCTTCCATTGCATGACTAATCAGACCCGTTGTTATCTTCTTTGTTTTTTTTTTAAATTAATTGTATTTCATTAATTTATTATCTTCTGTTTCTACTCAAGCACGAGTCCCTTTGGGATTGTTGCTACGTTAATTATTCTATTGTGCAAGAGTCATGCTTTCAGATCGTGACGTGATTCATTCTTGCTTCTTGGTCTCGAAGCTTTCCAATATACGTCGATACACTCTGAAGTTTCAATACAAGCAAAACTGAATAACGTAATAGTTGAATCAGAGTGGGAATAGAAACATTTTGGTGTGTCACATCAACAAGAGTCATTAAGTGACATTAGTAGGAAAAATAGATTTTGTTGTTTTATTACGCACCAGGCTATCTGAACGAGGACAAAAAATATCATACTCAATATTCAATAATATTTCAATTAGATTTAGACAAAATGAAAAAGATGAAATTGATAACGAGAAATATGCAAACAATTATTACAATAGAGACAATTGAAATACATAGCTTAAAAAAAAATAAACAGCTTCACCAGAAATAACATGTCAAAAAATACCTTTTTGAAGCTATTTCCAATGTATTTTGATTTTAATCGATGGAAGCAGAGTGTGACTAATTTAATATTAATTAAAAATTACTAGTTGATCACCGTGGAACATTTAGGGATATGTTTGTATTTCCATGATATGATTCCCGATGTTGTACAGATGTTTTAGATAATGTGTTACCATTGATGAGGAGAGTCCATTCCTAAGGACAAAGAAACTAACAGAAAAAAAAAAAATTTACTAGTTCTTCATTTCATCTTTTGTTGCACATCTGCCCCTAGTTGTAGTACACATAATAATACGAATTTATCTGACTTTTTCCGGTGAATCATACATTTTATTATTAAATTTGAGAAGTTTTTCTTTCATCGCATATTTATAACTTGTTTGAATAATAATAATAATGATGATGATGGTAATAATGATGATAATGATGATAATAATAATAATAATAATAATAATAATAATAATAATAATAATAATAATAATAATAATAATAATAATAATAATAATAATAATAGCGTAACGGATAAAATATCAAGTTTATCAATAGAATGTCAAACGTTCTTGTTCGATGAAAAGCCACATATTTGATTGAATTCTCTTGCTGGAAAATTAACTTTGTGAAGAAATATTTTTGTAAATTGTCTTTCATTTTTCCAGTTATGGTTGATTTGGGAAAAGACGGAAGAAACCGTAATTACATTATTATTCATTGTAATCACATGAAAGAAGTTGAAACATGAATGACTATAGAGGAAGAGAAAAAATGGTTCAAAAGTAATTAAATATCCTGGAAACCTATTATTATTATTATTATTATTATTATTATTATTATTATTATTATTATTATTATTATTATTATTATTATTATTATCAGTACTATCACACCAGTTGCCTGGTTGTTACCACAAGAAACTGAGAGACCGCAAGTTTTGTGAAGTCCCCAGCCCTCCTCTCCACACTCTCATAGTCCTGAGCAGTACTGTGGTCTACAGTTTCACAGCAGTTACCCGGTAGTAATCACGAAAGGCTGAGTGACAGTGCGTCTCCAAGGGTCTTCAGTCCTTATCTTATCTCATTTCACCTGTATCTCAACGATCACAGTAGTGCTGTGGTTCGTTCGTACCTCCACCACCATTGTATTTTTCCCTCCCCCCCTCTGTTGACCCACTGCTTGCAGCTGGGGTCGTAGATCTCATATTTCCAGCACTTTCCCCAGTAATCGTGCAGTCTCTAGCAGTGTTGTGGTCGACACAGTCCGAATCAATCCTACCACCACTTATTCCTCCGATTTCGCCTTCAGTGCTTTTGGTACTGCTCCAAGTGCACTAATTATTACTGGTACTATTCTGACTTTAATGTTTTACACCTTCTTTAGTTCTTTGGCTAGGTCCTTGTACTTTTCCAATTTTCACCTTCTTTTTTATTTATTCTGTAGTTTGCAGTCACAATCACGTCTATCATTTGTCAGGTTCTCCTCCTCTTGCCCAATTCTGCTATGTGTGATCTCGCTTGGATCGGATGGTCAGTTTGGATGTCAAAGTCTAAAAATGATTTGTGGTTTCTATTCTCTAGGGCTGTCTCAGATTCGCATTAGTGAAAATTTTCTGCATGATTAAATCCTATTTGTTTACTCAGTTCCCAGTGTATCACTGTTACTACTCATCCTCATCTTATTTTCTCCATCACTTTTCCCGTTTTTTTACGTAACATTCAAAAGCTCCTTGATATTTGTATCGGTCTTGTATGGTCAGTGCTGTACTCTTCCTGCAGTACGTATCTTTGATTCCTTCAATGACTGCATGCTCCCTTTTGTGCATTATCATTATTGCACTTTTTTTCTATTCCAAATTCCATCCGATTGTCATCACTGTATTCTTTCACTTTGTTGAATAGTTGAATCTCCAACTTCCCCTATTCTTTGAAAATAGTTTAATGTTACCCATGTACATGCAGTGGTTGACTTTTCCCTTTGTTTTGGAGAAAGGTATTCTTTGCTGTTTTTCAGGATTCTGTTGCATGATATCATGGTTAGGACAAATAGTAATGGAGACAAATAGTCTCCCTGGAAGATCCCCCTTTTCATACTTCCCTCTATTTATTTTTCTCCTGTGGCTTTCAGGTCTACCTTCGAGTTTTTAATAGAGCTGGCTATGAATCTCAACACTGGTTCACTGATATTGAGTATTCTGAGGCATTTGAGTGTCTAGCTGAGTGGAGTCATATAGTATTTTTTTTTTTTGAAAGTCTATCCATCCCATTGCAATGTTTCTCTTCCTTCCTTTAGGATCATCTTGTCAATGTAGAACAATTCATTCGCCTGCATTTTCTGTGATCTTTTTTAGATATCCCCTTCTTTCCATATATACTCTCTGCTATTTGTCCAGTCGGGATTTCCAAAACAGCTAGTTAGCACGTGATTGATCTCCAACTACTCACCAGGCCCCCTTTTTAAGGGTCCTTTTGAAGTGGAGAAAACCTGTCTCTGGTCATCCATTCTAGGACCCTGCATTAATTCAGGCAAGTTTTGAATTGTCGGGTCAGCCGGTCAGCCTGTCGTGTAGTGTTGTGAGTTTTTTAATCAGTATCTGTGGATCTCATTGGGTCCTGTTGCTCCCGAGTTGTCTACTTTTTCGCAGTAGTATTTTGTTTTTTCTGGAGTTCTGGGATTTGTCTTTCTAATCCTTTTCTCCCAATTAGGGTTTTCCCTCTTATTTTTATATTGAGTTTTTTCTTGTGTTGTGGAGAGCTTTGTAACCTTTTCCGCCCCAGCATAAATTAGGTTGTTGAGCCCTGTTAGGCTGTTGGGGTCAATATGCTGTTGGGAGCAGTTGACATGTTCGGTTGCTCCTTTTCGCTCCTTCCTATCCTTGTCTCTGAGAATTTGCAGTTTCGTTTTTTTTTCTTATATAATTTCTGTCAAAGTATCTGAGCCTTTTCTTCCACCTTTAGGCCATCGGTGTTTCCCTTTGATGCAGGTTTTTTTTTTTGTTTTTGGGGGGGTTTCTTTCAATTTTGTTACTATGTTGGTTGTGTAGAGAAGTTCTTCTTCAGGTGAACCATCTTCTTTTTATACCCCATTGCTGATCTCTCGCAGTTCTGTCCCCAAGAGCCATTTGTTTTTAAGAGTTTGTTTTACTCGATTAAGAAGATGCTGGCTTGATACCACCAAGGCGACAGTATTATTATTATTATTATTATTATTATTATTATTATTATTATTATTATTATTATTATTATTATCATTATTATTAGTAGCATTATTATCATTATTATTATTTGTATTTTCACACTGGTTGCTTGGTGGTCACCGCCTGAAACTGAGCGAAAATAAGTCGATTTAAGACTCCAAACCTCCCCTCCATACACTCACAGTCCACAGCAGTATTGTGGGTTACAGTTTCATACCAGTTGCCCAGTGGTTACAACTGTTAACTGCGTGGTAATGAGTATTCTCAGGGCCTTAGCCCTCTTTTCGCTGTTTTCCCTATCACAACAGCGGTACTGTGGTTTGTACCGTCTCCACCATGCCTTCCTTTTTAGATTCTTAGACCATTGTTTACAGCAGCGGTCGTAGATATCATATTCTTAGTGCTCTCTTCAATATTTGCGCAGTTCCCAGTTGTGCTGTAGTCTATATAGTCTAATATCCCGCAGTCAATCTTGTTTTCAATACCATTGGTACAGTTGCCGATGCACCCTCTATTATTGATACTACCCTTACTTTCAAGTTCCACCCTTTCTTTAGTTCTCTTGCTAGGTCCCGGTATTTCCCGGAATTTTCACTTTTTTTGCATATACTCTGTGATCAACAGGTATGGTCACGTCTATTTTTTGACATGTCCTTCTTTCCTTGCTCAGGATTACAAGTTGTGGTTTTGATTAGGTAGTCAGTTTGGATGACAAAGTCCCAGAGTATTTTGTGGTTTTCATTTCCCAAGGCAGTCTCCGATTTGTGCTGATACCATTTGTTGGCATGGTCCAATCTGATTAGTTTGCTCATTTTCATGTATCTGTTACTACCCTGTCGTGTCTGCTTTGAGTCTCTTTACAGGCAAGTTGACTGCATTCACTGGTTATGTGGTTTACAATTTCATTACTTTCTCCACATGGGTGGCCTTTAGTATTTGTTTGATTTTTGTCAGTTCCACCTTGGCATAGATATTCATTTGGTTTTGGCTGTCATGATGAGCGATTCTGTTTCTCATTTTAGGTTTCCCTTTGCGTAGCCATAACCATTATCTCCTTTCTTCTTCTCATTATTATTATTACTACTACCACCATGATGATGATAATAGTGACAATAATGATAATGATGATGATAATAATAATGATAATAATAATAATAATAATAATAATAATAGTAATAATAATAATAATAATAATAATAATGATAATAATAATAATAATAATAATAATGATATACAAGCTAAGTGCTACACTTAAACTTTTACTCTGACTTGATATGATTGCTATCATATGTCGTAAGCAAGAATAAAAAGAATTAAAACATATTTCCTGTACAAATGTATTTATTTGTTTAGATGTAATGACTCTAGCATAATTCTGTGTGATACTCATCGAATTGGCTCAGTCAGGAAGAGAGAAACCTGCTTCTAACTTTGGCTTGGCTTCGAATCACAGTAAGGAAATTTTATATATTGATCTGGTTCGATGTGACGGGGGAGGCAAATAGTGAAGATATTATTACCTCAAATTAAGTGAGGACTATTCTGTTCGTTGTTGCATTGGGAGAACAAAGTCAACTCAGTCTGAGGGTGAGTCTTTTGGTTAACTGGGAATATGCATTGGTCTTCTTCCCTTTTTTAAAGGACTGATGGAAACTTATTGTTCTCGAAGTTGCGCTTGCTTTACCTACATTTTGCTAATCTACTGTGATTCTCTGATTGATTTCTCCTACTTTTGAGGATTTCATTGGGACCTGTTTTCATAGCTAGATACAGTGATCCAATTCCTTCAGCTCTGTGATTCTAATGTTGATTGTTGCGTCTTTTAACACGTTGACTTATTTTCAGAAGCAATAAATTGATGGATAAACTCGACGATTCCCCAAAGTTTCACAAATCGTTTGCATATATATATATATATATATATATATATATATATATATATATATATATATATATATATATCATTTCTGCTGGAACTGAATTCTGTGCGTAATGACCGTGCCAGGCAACTTTTTCTCAGTTTGCTGTGCTTTATATGGATCATTTTGATCAAATATTTATTACTAACAGCAACATATACTACGAAACCGACTGATAAATGATGTTTTGATACCGATTGCTGGAAGGGAGGTTATTTTTGAAAGGCAATTGTCCGCCGATATAATACCGAAAACTTTTGTTGTGATCACTGACAGAGTTTCTGAAACAAACAAAAAACGTTTAAAAACATTGGATAGGACAGGTTTAATTGCCACGTCCAAGACACTGTTTGTTATGCTTAGGCACGTGGTTTTTCAGGTGATTTATAGCTTTGCTTTGAGCCCGTTGGCAAATGCAGCTCAAATCATCACCTAGGAGAACACTAAGGGAAGAGTCGAATAACAATAAAGCACTCTCGAAACAAAAAAAGCAATTAATAATCCTAGACTATGAATTTCTCGGTCCTAATTTTGAATTGTTTTATTTCTAACTGCTCAGGGCATCATTCTACAGCCAGTAACAACCAATACGGATCAAAATTGGAGAATGAGGACAAAATGAGACTTAAACATGCATCATTTTTTAACTCGGAAAGCCTGTTTGTCTTTAACTGCTGCTTCACTGCTTGAGCTAGAAATAATACAGCAGTCAGAGGATCAAAATTTACCGATTGAATTAAGCAATCTATTTTCATACATCGTTTACATTTTATTGCAGGATACTTTCCCCCTTTTGTATAAGTGGATTTGATCAGGATTAGGAACGGGGCTGACCCAAGCCTTTATGGAACCTTAAGGATAACTAGATTTTGGCCACCCACAGCCTGTTCAGGGGCACAGTCTTTCATACCTTTGTTGGGTGCTTACTGGGAGTCTCAAATGTGTAGCCTTGTTCAATTATTTGCTATTCTTTTGAAATATTTATTTTAGGGTGGCCACAATTCGATGATTGGCAAATTAGTGTCTCAACTTACCATTAGTAAGTTCGGGTGCAACAGTCATCTCTGAGGTTATTGCCTTGTTCAAGATCGATTGAACGTTGTACTCTCTTATCTTAGAGATATGCTTAGCACCCATTCACTATTCATTGGGTGTGGGATCGATGTCCACGAACATTCCACTTCTTTGGCTTTGAATCAAACTAGGTCACGCATCAGGAATATTCACTGAGTGATATGTAACTACTTATTGAAGTGGAATAGTTTTTTTTTTTATATGAGTGAATGTTGGTTTCGAATATCCATATCGTATCCAGTGCATTGTAATATCTCCACTGGGATCATCAAGAAAAAATAACTCTGCTTTAGTGTTTACTTTTTCAATAAGAAAAAAATATTGTAAAACTCCAGCACAAAGTGTTAAGTTGTTGTCTATCTCAAATACCAAGTGTGGATTTGCTTTTTTTCTCTTAATGTGACAGGAACAACGGGGAAAAAAAGACTCACCAAAGGAAGGAGTGTAAACCGATATGGGAGACCCACATTGCCATACCCCAATCTGATCTCACGGGCAACTGATTACCAAATTTCAGTCTTACTGATTAAGCTAGATTGACATATGTCAGATAACAAAAATCCATTATACACACACGCACAGGCTTGTTTAACTCTGATAAATACATCTCTAAGAAAAAATATATATCGTAATATTTAACTTCATTCGTTTTATATACGATACCAAGGTTGCATATATTACCTTCTGTTGGTATAGAAGTAGTATTGGTCTTATTAGAGCTTGATCCTGCAGTCATTCTTATTTTACTTTCTTTTTTTTTTCAAAACTGTTGAGCTATGCATCAGTTGATCGAAAGGCAATTGCTTTATTTCTCCAGGAAAATATCAATCAAATTGTTTCCCTCACACAGCGACAGATCAATCAAGTGCAAAAGGTGAAGGGAAAAGACGGAATCAAATTGCACTGCATAATGTATGATGGGACAGCAATGGCAGACACCACGATGAACGATAAAGTGACGGAGAATCTCAGTTCCGATATTGACTAAGCTGAAGGGAATATGTATGCTAGTATTTCGAAAGGGGAAGGTTTGACTAAAATTGAGAACAGCCTTTAAAATTCTATATTGTCATCATCAGCGGCAGAAGCCACAGAAGTGGAATTGCTGGTGGGAACTGATTTTACAATCAATACATAGTGAATATGAGTGCTAAGTATATCTCTCAAATAAGAGAGCTACAATGTTCCCCCCTAGACTTCGTCAGATCAGGCGTGGCAGCGCCAATATCACCTGAACGTATCTCAATTGTCTTGCTATCAAAGTTACTTTCGATCACAATTTCACATTTGAACTTTTTGGGATCCATATGGTGAATCGTTTGGGTGAAACCTCTGCTCTTTGGGTTAACTGCATATGACTGTTGCCAGTCTAGCAGGGCATGATTACAGAGTACTGAGTTCAATTCTCTTTGAACTCTGAAACTTGTACCGTTGAGCCCAAAATAAGCAAAGCCCATCCTTTAAGAGTGAATAGCCAGAGGATCTTGACAGAGAAGTTAAACTGATCCTCAGTTAGTGATCCATGTATTTGACCTTCTGCCCAAAGTTAGCTGAGCAAAATGAATTACTTCAATAATGATGAAAATATCTACTCGCGCTCTCTTTCTCTTTGTAATCAAGATCGAAAATATAATTCTATGAGCTGTTTATGTAAACGAGGATATCAGAGGCACGACTCATTATATAAATACGTTAAAATCTGATTAACTCTCATGATTGCATTTATAGTTGTGGGCACAAATGTGGCAAAATTAATGGCTGTGACCAAATGTCCATCTTAATCGCATATAAAATTGAATTCAATTCTTTATGCTGTTGAAATCGATGGAGTTTGAAAGAAGAAAAACAGCGAATATTTTAATATTAAATCATTTTTCTTCAAATATGCGTGGTTGGATCAATACGTGCGTAGCGTGACACAGGTTTTCACTAGGATTCGATCCGAGTATGTCTCTATATAATGCTCGATCTGTGTGATTAATGGAGAAGCATTGGGTTATATGCATTAAAAAGGGAGGAGATTTTTTTTCTGTCGTGAGTTTTTCTACATGAAGTATTATTATTATCATGTAAAGATTTGGGCAGTCTTTTTCTTCGTGTTGTTTTCATTTTTTTTTTAACGCAACATTTTGGCCGTTGTGCCTTACGGTCGTATACGAGTTTTAAACATCCAGTCAGGGAGAACCTGTTTTGACGATTGTCTGGAATTCTTGCATTCCCCGGCCCCATATCGCAAGTGTTTTTGATTGTTTGAACACAGTTGTTCCAATAAATAATGTCGAAATCCGTTGATGTCTGGGACCGATGCTATGGCGTTAAGGAATGGGTTTCTTTTAGACCAAAATATCTTTGTCGGTCACGATTAATTATAATAGCTACCATTTATGAACTAATATGGAGAAAAAGATTCAGCACAAACTTTAGGTAAAATGGATTGTATTGAAAAAAATCTTCGTAATGTAAATGTACCAACTTATTGATTCATCTACATATCCTATTTTTTCTGGTAAAATGGATTTCAATTGAAAACTTAGAAATATGACTCTCCTGCAGGAAATGAGGACATTCATAAAACGTTTCATACTTATAACAACAATTCATATTAAAACAGTCCCATATGAGAAAGTCAAATATAAGCATAATATAATGGCATATCCATCCTATTCACCAACTTATCAAATCTCAAAAAGAAATTCTGTTTGATTGGTAATAAGTTTTACGGAGACTTTCACAAATATGACTTGAAACATCTCCAATGTCTTGATTTGTACAAGTCAATGCCGATGATCATCTCGTAGTAACAAATACTTGTAGTTTTCTGCATGTTTAGATAACTGCATTATCGAACAGTTAAACAGTGTGTTCAGTTGCAATCGTTAAAACAGTTAACGTTTGGAAGAAACGTAATATATGGTGACTGTACAGATTGTAATGTGAAGTAAAATGAAACAATAATCAAATCTGCATTTTAACGTCGATTGCATTTGAACTCCGTCTAAGTATGCACGGTTTTTTATCTTTCTTATCAGGAGCCAGTGATTTTACCGTTACTCTGCTGCTCAAACGCTTCGATCAAACAATATAAAGCCGAATTTGAAGCTAGGCTCACGAGTGATTAAGCTCTTTTATCTGAAATCATTATCGTCAGTTTTGGCACCCAGTCTATGTTGTCGATTGAACTGAGAATATATGTCATTCGGGGGAAGACCTACTTTTTTCCAACTAAAAAAACAACAAAAAAGCATTGCAATAATTGAAAATCTGTCTGTGTTATTTAACTCATTCTTTATAGTGTACCATCTTTTCTTCCCTAATTGCTGCAAATTTTGCTAATGAATTGCTCATGTTTGCCTTACTTCTTCAATGTTGACTCCAGAACTAAGTTATCTAAATGATAAACGTTTTTTTTTTCTTTTATTAAAGAAGCATAGAAACCAGTTTCAAAACTATCTATTGCAATGTTTTTTACAACTTTTTTTAGCTATTCAAGTCCTCGTCGCCTCGTTGACTTTGTCCGACCGATCATCACTTTGAGGCTATTAACTGAAAAGATGAGGAAATATGGATACACAAAAAAAAACAACTTATCTCCATGATGCAAGGAGTATTCAATGACTCTAGAGTAAAGAAATTTTTATCCGTACGAGAATCACTGTCCTTTCTACATTCGGAAAAAATGGATTTATTTCAAGACAGGGACTTTAATTGGATGAATTAGCGCAAAAAAAATGAAGTCGATGATAACTATCAATCAGACGGAATATATATATATATATATATATATATATATATATATATATATATATATATATATATATATATTGTGGTTGACTTGAAAAAATGTCCACTAAGTATGTACCTGTGACTATTCCACTCGAAGTGAATTGGCTTTTTTACCTTGTGCCTCATTATTTGGATCTATTTCATACTGAGCTGAGTTTATCAAATATCAATCTCTTCCCATTCTCTCATACACACACACACACACACACACACATACACACACACACACACACACACACACACATATATATATATATATATATATATATATATATGCGTTTGTGTGTGTGTTCATGATTTTTACTTATACATCTATCAATCAGTATGATTGTCTCAGCAGGAAAACACGTACAAGATTCATATGATAGTATACTTTCTTTTCTTTCTGGTCTTGGCCGGAGTTATTGTCCTTTATCATTCGTCAAAGTTAGGCCTCTTCTGCTCCCATCTTTCATGTAGGTAAATATATGTCGATTCCGTCAAGCCAAAAGTTCTTTTGACGGTTACAGCAGGTAATAATAACTCCTGGGGTCCACTTTGTAAACCTTGTTGTTTAATCTGTTGCCTGGCATCCACGCCACGTGACCTTCACATTTCCATTTCCAATTAATCTCTTTGAAGAAGAACGGACGCCAGATTGACTTTGTATCAACAGCACTTTGCTCTTGTCCCTCCAAATGATGTTGAGTATAATTCCTCTGTGAGCTCATTACATTGTTCTAAGTTTGCAGATTATGGCCCTAAAATCCCCCAATGCCAAATGCTGACGAGACGTATAAAAATTTCAGCGTCCTTCCCAGGTCATATGAGTGCTAATACATTTAACTCCATGAGTAGAGTTTATTTTTTCACCGTGATCAAACATTTCAGCAAACTAACATACTGCAATATCAAAGAAAGAATAATATTTCCCGATTTTTATTTTAAAATCATTTCAGATTATGATGTATCATCTTTTCATTATTATTATTCAACCTTGAATTATATTCTATTCATCTTCCATTTTAAAAGAATGGGAAATAATTGACAAACAGTAATAATATCAAATCATCAAACTTATTTCTTGTGTTTAGCAAAGTATCAAGGCTTCAGCATGTATCCATTGAGGTGTATAGCATCATAATGGCTTGGCCATGTGAACAAGGACTTATGAAGAGATTTCACGTCTATTGCAAGTCTCTTGGTAGCCAGCGTGGCTCACACAAAACAGACATATTTTTGTCAAAAATACCTGAAAATATAGAGGTAAAAAAGTCCAGTCTACCAAATTATGAATAGATACGGCCACAGCAACACAAAATGATTATTCATAACTATGACCACTCAGAAACCTTAACAGACTGCACAGTAGGTTATATTACAATGAATCAGTCTATAAAACGACACAATCACTCACGACAGAGCGTTATATTGCAACTGAAAGACAGTAAGGAAAAGTAGACGATAAAATAATATGGTACTTGATATTAAGGCCGATACAAAGACGGGATCGATATAAATAACTACCGTAATTATTGTCTCCGAATTGTGAGCTGGCGCTAGAAACCCGGGACATCGATACTATTTGGTGCCAGTTCGTTGCGAGAGAAAGCAGCCGTTCCGAATCTCGAGATACGAGATAGATTCTCAAGTTGCAATAACAGACATGCTTCTACCGGGGAAAATTTAACTTCGATTGGGCCCAGAGCAGAACATTTCACGGAACTCTTTGTATTTTTGCATTTAACAATTATATTTGTCAAAAATCAAAATAAAAGCGTAATTTTCATTGAATTATGATGTTGAACTTGATGTATAGTCATTTTAGATCAATACCCTGTCTCTAATATAATACATTCTAGTACAATTCAAATCGTAATATTTGCTTCTTTACCCACGGAAAATATACATCGAAATATTTTTTAGTACAGTTTCATGGGATCAGATGGGGATGAAATAAATTAGGATCCTATACATTTGCCTTTCATCACAGCCCTCGATTTCTATATATTTTCTCTTTCTCTACGCCCATGGATTCAAAAAATCCTTTGTTTACGAATTGAAAATACTTGATTTTCAGAATTTTCCAACCTATCCCATCGGTAGAGTAAGTGTTGGGTCATATATACACCATTATGTCCTTGGAAAGTAGAATTGGAGGATAGGTTACCCACATAAACAATGATCTTGAGTGGTGTATTGAATCCGTATATACCAAAATCAATTACCAGGTAATATTCATACGTCTTTTCCACTTGACTGATTATAATAACACAATAATATATATATATATATATATATATATATATATATATATATATATATATATATATATACATATATATGTATATATATACATATATATGTATATATATATACATATATATATATATATATACATATATATACATATATATATATATACACATTTATATATATATATATATATATATATATATATATATATATATATGTATATGTGTGTGTGTGTGTGTGTGTGTATGTATGTCTGTATGTGTGTATGTATATCCTGGAATATATATTTCATCTATGTATTTCTCCAAGTTCCCATGACTAGTGATGTTGTGGTGTATTTCATTTTCTATTTTGAGATTTTGAATTCATTTTTGGTCGTCACACGTTCTTCCTCGACAAGTTTGCTGTATACAATTCAAACTCACTCAACGCCACCTATCAATACATGTATGTAAAACATGCATCAACGCTCACGTGACATAAGTATGTTGAACTGTATATAAATATACATGCATTTTTTACACGTCCATCATTCTTTATTCTGGAAATGTTACTGGTGTTAACCAAACCATCGGTCTTATAAACATCTGAAAACAAAAAAAAAAAACAAAAAAAAATGACAAATGAGGAAGAGGTGCTTAAATTCTTTCTTTGGCAATAAACACCTTTTCGAAAACAAATCATTTTAACTCTATTTCTACCAGACTATTTTTCTCTTATCTTTTCTTCCTCGTCTTTTGGTAAGCAAATTGAATTATAGAAACGTGCCGAGGACACAAAACGTGTTTTTCATCTCTCAGTAATGCAGCATCACTTAACACATCGACATAGCCTTTTGTTGGCTGACGACACGCCTTCCTTATTCACCTGACAAGGCGACACAATAGTTGATGTCGTCGTTATATGAGACAGCTTTAACTCAATCATCTGTAGTTTTTTTTCTTCCTGGCTTTAAGAAACACGTTACTGACATATTGATCCATTGTTGGTGGCGATGTAAATAACAGGGGATGCAGGGGTAGGGTATTTACCTACTTCCCCACGTCCAAGTTCACTGTCTACTAATCGGGACATTACCGTATAACTACTTCGCAGACCAAACCTACCCTTATACACAGTTCCCGTGACCAATTCCCATCATTAATTGTCAGACTCATATTTATAGATATATATATATTTAACTTTGTCTAGTTTGACTCATCTTCAAGTATTGGGCACCCAGTAAAGATCAAACCAGTAACCACCTCAATGATCCAAGAGTCTGCCTTACTCGACCATGATTTATATCGAAAAACATTTTTTTTTCTGAAGACTATACACTGCAGATTCCTAGTATTTGGCTGACATACCTATGATGTTATTCAACAGTATTTAGCAGGATTTCCAGGTCTTTACTTACAGAGATATAATTTTGGATCAATCAAGTCCCGCGAAAGAATACACTGATACATTTACATTTCCATAAGATGATTCTTAAGAAAAGATATCACTGAACTTAATTATTCCAAAATCTTAGGATATATTTTCATTGGAAAATTGTTTACCCAAGTAGGATGCTTCAATGTTACAGGTAGGGGAGAAGAAAGCTATGACACTGTTTATCAGATGGGTGCATGTTTGGTAAAAATGAAATTCTTCCAGTTTGGTAAGTGAAAAAAAGTACGGACTTTTTTATGATTTCTAACTTCTACATCGATAAACAACCTATACACCGTTTTCTTCCGTCGTCTTTTGCTATCTTTGAGGCAACATCAGTGTTTCGTTTTGCAAAAGCATCCTACCTTTTTCAGCAAGGAACTTTTTTGGATGCTTTCTGCAGTCTTTAAGGGCAGTGGTCCTCCACGACCGGACTGCAGTCCAGTCATCATCATCAATCTTTTATCATCCATTTTTGGACATGAAACTTCCTTATGATTTGCCTCACCTCTCTATCGTGGGCGTTGTAATTCAATATTTTCTGAACTTGTTTAGTTCGTCTCTCCAATCTAAATTCTACCGGCCTCAGTTGCACATATGATCTGTGGGGATCGATGTTGTGAGTCGTGATATCCATTGGTTGTGCTCTGTCCGTGTGATGTTGAGCATGCTTACTTGGCATTAACATTTTGTGGCTTAAAGCTGGATTTTTCTACGATTGGTGATGTTTTGTTTTTTTTTGCCTGTCAAACTCTTGTTCTTCACGTTATTGCAAAATCCTAATTATCCGTTACAACTGCTTCCCTAAAAAGAGGTATTCCGCTTTTTTATTGAGAATACAAGCACAGTACATGTACAAAAATCCAGGGATACTTACGATAATAATTAGGGATAAGCTTTTGCCTGGAATTAGAATATCCGACTGCTCGGCTTGAGATAAAACAGACGTTCCACGAGTATTCTGTCCAGGATAAAATTGTAAGTCCATTTGTTAATAAAAAAATGTAAATACAAACACTTGAATACATGTGTACATCGATACACATCGTGTTTTGTGTACGTTGATGCTTGTGCTAATCAACAAAAATCAATATACATATATTTATTTGCAGAATTCTAAAAGAATCATTATGAAGTACGGTTGTGTTAGATCAGCACTGATTGGATGCCATGTTAACATGTTTGTTTATAAAATCCCTGAAATCATTACATGGTAAACAACTGATGATACCAACCAGAGAAAATTCATAAGAGGTACCATAGCAACTAAGTATATATGAAAAAAAGGGGAAACGTGGAACAAGATTACATAATTTGAATTCAAAGATATTGGGAAATAGGTGACTGAAGTCATCAATGTTTAGCCTTTGAACCTCTGAGGCTTATATATACACACATATATATATATATATATATATATATATATATATATATATATATATATATATGTGTGTGTGTTTGTGTGTTTGTGTGTGTGTGTGTGTGTGTTTAGTGCTGATGCATAATTTCTGTGGTATTGCTTGCCACAAAATACCAAGTGAATATCTAATTGAAGTTAACGCTTCGTAAAAAGAAAACTCAGAATCATCTAATTCTCTTGGTGTGTCAAATTGCAATTTCGAATAACATCGCCTTGTCCGTCTCACATGAGACCAGTGCCATTATCTTTACTTCATAATCTTTTCTTCTGACAGGTGACATTGGTAAACCACAAAGATAACGCGCGTATAACCGTTATTATCTGATTATTCTATAGAAACAAATTCGATTCCTACAAACAAATAAAACAGAAACTGTGATCCCGAGATTATCTGGCTGGCTGTTTTTTTGTCAGTTTCTCACTTTCACTGCCGTGTGCATCCCTATCCCCTTGAAAAATGAATAAATTGAACAGCAACCGGTTAGTTTTCATACAAAACTGAACTGAAAACTGCAAAATGTTCGATTGAAAGTCCTCTTACACACCAGGAACAAGCATAGTCTGTTACCAAGTCATTGTTGCATAGTTCGTTTCCTAGGATATAAATAAAAATCGCAATATTGGTATTATCCGTTTTCTGAGATTTTCCTATACGCTACTTTCGAATTTATATCCATTTCAGTTTTACGTTAAATGCAAGAATCTTTAAAGAAAATCTCCATGTGTTGATTTGCAACGAGCTGTTCTATTGGCAATAAGCACTCACCCTAATTTCCAACAACTCATACCATCATTACAATACCACTTCTACCATTTTGGAGAGGTCTGGAACAGCTAAAGATTTTCCAATATAAATTGATAGAGTAAGCTTCTTCACTTTACGCCATTCCGACTTACAATATTCCTTTCTGTGGGGTTGCTCTACATTCAAATAGCTATGTAACCTGTGGACCATTTTATTCCTTCCGAGCAAAACACTCTATCTCCTGACAGCAGCTACAATTAGGGTCCCTCTTGAAGGTAGCACAATCTTTGATCATTCTGCCACTACAGCTATTGATATGTTTCTCCGCCTTCTTAGGACCCTAACTAGACCCTAACTACCCTGGCTGCTCCCTGCCATAACGTCACCAACCAATCAACAAACTTTCTATCACGATCATGCGCAATGAACGCATTGTGCTCGTAATTTTCAATCGATACGTTTCGGAATAGAGGATATCATTGTCCGAGTTTTGCGATCTCAGTCCGCCTATCACACTGCTAGGCTGCAACAGCAATACGGGGTGATGCATTTGATCATTGTCTTTTTGTTATAAACAACCTATTAAAAAAAAAGATACAGACATTGTTGCTACTGACTCGATAAACAATAATTTGACTAACGATAATTGATTTAGTACTATATAAGCATTTACCACGACTTTCACTATTAAATTTTG
The DNA here is from genome assembly GCA_963457665.1 of Thysanoteuthis rhombus. Taxonomy (NCBI): domain Eukaryota; kingdom Metazoa; phylum Mollusca; class Cephalopoda; order Oegopsida; family Thysanoteuthidae; genus Thysanoteuthis; species Thysanoteuthis major. The sequence continues at coordinate 32,490,746 of OY735229.1, read as the reverse complement.
TCACAAAAAACGCACATGCACTCTGACACACAGATGCACACACACACATACACATACACACATACGTAAAAGGAAAATAAACCCCATCCCCCAAATGATAGGGTCTCGAAAGAATCTAAAGGGTCCACTTACATTTGCCACTCTGTACATACTTACATACATCGATGGGCATTGTGAGTGTCGACATAAGGCATGGCATCTTTTTGCTGCTTTTTCCACGTCAGCTAATCATGCCATGCAAAAGATGAAGCATTATATCAAGATATATGTTGGTGTGGCAGAGTGCTTGCAGAATTATGTTAGTACTTTTCCCAAGGGCTAAGCGAAAAAAGAACGGTTAACAATGCTCTTAAAGGGGCAGGGATCGATCTGTGTTGTCAATTTGAATGGAGAAGGAAAATCTCATTTCTGGCATGATATGATCAGTTACAAAAGCTACAGAGGAATGTAGCACTTGAGCTATTCTCTCATAGCCGATTTACCTTTCTAAGCTTTTGCAGCAAGTAGCTCCCCCTATGATTAATATTGATGGAACGAATATATAAGTTTATCTTCGCACTGTATATATATATATATATATATATATATATATATATATATATATATGTATATATATATATATATATATATACACATATATATATATATACATATATATATATGTATATATATATATATATATATATATATATATATATATATATGTATGTATATATATATATATATATGTATATACTACTGTTATATGATTGTGTACGTATGTGTTTTGTACGAATATATGTATGAATATGTTATATATGTGTGTTTGTGTGTGTCTCTCCCTTTCTCTCTCTCTCTCTCTCTCTTTCTTTCTCTGTCTGTCTGTCTGTCAGCCTCTCTCTCTCTCTCTCTCGCTCTCTCTCAGGGTAACCTTATTTTCCCAGGCTTCAACGGCCAATAGCATTTCCCAGAATTATTGATCTTGATGGAACCGATATATGTATATATATACATATATAGTTATGTGTGTATATGAATGTGTGTGTGTGCACACTTTTATCTGTAAATGAGGTTGCCATTTATGATCGTGACTATCTTTTCAGCGCCATTGATAAATACGTTCTCACGATGGTAGCATAGTTCTACTGACCAAATCTCATTTCCGTTTAATTATTAAGATAAAATCTGAAAAAAGTTAAAAATATGAAAATATCAGGATCTCCCTCAATAATTGAAAAAATATGCAAATCTTTGCTGCTTATTGAATGGTTTTGGAGATCTTTTGTTGAAAAATCAAGGATCGGAATTTCGAGAAAGAATCAAAGATATTCGGGCGAAATGAGTGATGATTTTTAATATTGTTTCTTCATTCGTTTTCATCATCGATGTTGTCAACTAAATTTATGTCAAGATGATGATGATTATTATTATTATTATTATTATTATTATTATTATTATTATTATTATTATCTCAGTATTGTTATATGATACTGACGACGACGTTGACGAAGACGTCGTTGGCACGGAAACCAAGGGTAGATAAGCTGAATAAGTTCTTCGAAAACAATCTCCAGACCAGTTAATCGACATTGTTCTTACTTTCTGCTAATTATAATAGTAATCAATATTTTTAATTTTGCAGGAACTCGTTATATTTGATTAAGTGTGAACTGATAAAAATCTCAGGGAGAAAAGGAAAGTTTTGACAGATTTTGAAAGACGTGATTTTCAAACACGAGATTTTCAAACTCACGTCGGTGTCGCACATTTTTGTAGAATTCGTTGACGTTCACGAAAATCCATAATAAGGGAATGAACGTAATTTGCTCAAAATCAAGTTATCTCCTTTCTGCCAAATCAATAATGATAAAGATTGAATTAAACGTGTCTATTATCATAATCCAAGATATCACATTACACAAATGGTGATGTTCGTGACGAAGAAAATAACTCTATATTTCCAACCAAAAGTCTCTCAAGCGAATGAGCGTTCACGATTATTGTCCAAAATGTCCTTTCGGGATGTTTCAAATATGGGTTGTTGCGAGTAAATGTCTTGTGAAAACTTTAAAACGATGCCAGTTTTTATTTTTGTTAATTCTTGAGGAATTCATTTATTGCATTCCCCCTATTTCCAATTGCTTCCAACCGACAAGAAACACTCATTAAATACGCATAAATTTCAACTGAAAGACTACGAATGGTTGTTAAAGGCATACTTTTCACAAATTGTCTGAATAGGTCGTTCTTAATGAGGTTCATTAGACTCCTTGCAGTTCATTTTAAATTTCATCAAGATCAATGTACAGACAAATGAAAACAACACACGAAGTTTATGGGCAATCTTAGAATACTAAGATGCAGAATATAAATTGTGTAATATAAACACACCCACTAATTAATGACTGCATCTAATATTGGATTGATATGAATCCAATACCTCGTGTGGAACAACTCAACGAATGAATCCATCCATGATGGTTGAGAAATACAGTTTAAGGGTTGTGCCAATCGAAAATGTATGTACTTGTAACACCATTTTGTTTCATCGGTAAATAAAATGAAAGTACAACAATGGACGTCCATTGCTCTACCAGAACGATTTGATGCCCTTAATCAACGGAATTGCCGTTAGTGAAAGAAGCGTTCACTCATTCGAGCCCAACTTTTTTCAACTGCTCCAAAGATAGCGTTTGAAACAGATCTTGGAATTGGTTTTCGTGGAAAAATGGCAGATGATTTTCTGTTGTATTTTAATCGGAACGACATTGTTCTACAACGATTTCCAGAAACATCTCTACCCAAGATCGAACACCGACTAGGAATACCGGGAAGACATACGCAAATATTCAAGCCTAATAACTGAGAATTTTTTCAATTATAGCTTGCTTACATCTGATGAGGCTGGCCATCGATAAGGCAATCGCTTCCACTGCTAATGCTGATGGTATCAAGTTATTGTTGTTCAGGAACACAAATGACCAGCGACTCCCTCCGTCGGATATTGCGGTGTGCTAGTGATTTGACAATTTCAGGGCATTTTAGACATTTAGTCTTGTGGGGCTGCCCAGCTTGAACCTCCAGCTAGCGCTACAGTCTCAGAAAAACACGATTGTTTCCATGAACAATGATTTTGCGTTCATGGATTTCTCATGAGATGAAGACAGGATTATTGACTCGTGTGTCGCGTGACTCAGGGGCACATGAGCGCAGTAGAGCATTTATAAGTCACCAAATTGTGTCTGTAATATATAATAGTCATGTGGGCGAAGAGACATGGGGTACCTAGGCAGATACATATCGATATCTTTACGAATAAAATGAGAGAAATACATGCATTTGGTCCAACGATTTTTACAAACACCATGAATCATTGAGAAATAGACATTTTCATATGCAGTATTTCAGCACACACATGTGGGCCAGAATTATTTTGAAACGGTTTTTCAAATTCCCTATTTAAATCACGCATACTCACATACACACACACACACACACGTGCATATTTGTGGCCCCCAATGAACGACTGTCAGTGAGCCAATTTTGACAATTGATAATAAAGTGAGTTTGATTAAGAATGAGCACCGCATAGAAATGTTTCTGTCAGAATAAGTTGACTTTGTCTTGTATAGTTCCGATTCCTGAAGTACATAAGACCGAAGGCTGACCGCAGTCTGCAATGCAGATCAAAAGAAAAAGTCAAGGAATGTAAAACAAATGTGTTCTAAAAGTCGATGTAAATTTGCTACACAATGGTAGCGTAGACGATCGGACCTCCAGACGTAGATTGTTTTTTTGTTTACACTACTTGGAAGCTATATTATGTACAAGTAGCCAACGGTTTGTCCCGACTTTTTAGTTGGATGTGTTTATTTCAAGTGACAGATTTGATTAAATAGAACTCCAAGACTCAGAAACAAAACTCTGATTTCTCTTTCAAGTTATGCAGAATGGGGGAAAAAAACTGACACGTGTTCAAATCTTTGTTGACCGACCATAATTTTTTTCTCTTTCTTTTTCATCTTTTTTTCCTTTTTTCACTTCAATTATTATTATTATTATTATTATTATTATTATTATTATTATTATTATTATTTCGCCAGTTGCCTGGTGGTCACTGCTGGAGAGTGAGTGATAGCAAGTCTCCTTTGATTTCCATTCCTCCTCTTAATGCCCTCTAAGTCCATGGCAGGTGTTGTGGTTTACAGTTCCACAAAGAAGTTTACATAAGTCTTAAGCCCATCTGTCATATTTTCTTACCTATTACAGCAGTGCTGTGATTTGTATTGCATCCACCATATATTTTCCCTTACTTTTTTGTTACTGATATGTCAGTGCAGATAGCTGGGGGTCTTTGATATCATATTTTTTTCATTAGTATTCGTGCAGTCCCCAGCAGAGATGTTGCCTGTATGGTAAATCTATCAGAAATTTCACAACATTTGCCTGGAGGTTACCGCTGGAGGTTGATTGACAGCAAGTCACATCAAGTCTCCAGAACTCCTCTCCATATTGCCATAGACTACAGAAATAAAGTGGTTTACAGTTTCACATATGTTGCCCAGTGGTCATCGCTGAAGGCTGAGTGACAGTAAATCCCCTCAGGTTTTCAACCTACATCTCTTCTCTCCCTCGCCTATCATGCCAGTGCTATGGTTCATATCTACACTTCAATTTCCCTTCCTCTGTTACGCCACTGCTAACAATTAGTGTCGCAGACCTTATATCTCTAACACTTTCTCCCGTATCCATGAGGCTCCAAGCAGTGTTGTGGTCTGCACAGTCTCAACCGTTCCTTTTATCCCGATCTCCTCCAATCTCGCCCTCAGTTTCTTTGGGACAGTTCCTCCTGCGCTTACTATTACTGGCACTACCCAGACATTCATATTCCACATCATCTTCAGTCCTCTTGTAAGATCTTAGTAGTCTTCCATTTTTTCCTTCTCCTTCCTCTTTACTGTATGGTCCACAGACACATGTAATACACGTGTATTATTTGGCAGGCTTTTTCTCTTCTTGCCTACGTTTACCAATTCTGGTTCCTACTATTATTATTATTATTATTATTATTATTATTATTATTATTATTATTATTGTCAGTAGTAGTAGTAGTAGTAGTAGTAGTAGTAGTAGTAGTGATGCATCTTTTTTCAATTGTTAATGCAACTATTTCTCTGTTTATTTCCACGCATATAGCAAATAAAATCATTGAAAAAATTAGGTTACCTTCCGATATGCCTGGAACAATATGGCCACATTTTCTTTTTAGGAAAAAATAAAACTTATCCTGCAGTATTGATCAAAATTCTCAATGTTCATAAAGCAGCGTTTCGTTTTTATCCCTTTCTACGTACTAAGTTCGGATGTCCATATCCACAGCTAGCATAAACGGCAAGGTCGTTTATTTGATTTTATTTATGGCTTTTCAAAATCAATATTGAATATGCATTGTTTGAATGTAAGACTTCGAGCCACCATGTTGTTTGCTACTTGAATGCTGTTATTTGTCTTTTGCATCATGTTAATTTTTTTTTTGTATGGATGCCTAGTAGGTAACGGACCTTCGTTATTCAGTTATGAAGATGCCATACTGACACAGAGAGACTAATCGATATGCGATTCTGTTTTGACTCACTGGGTGTTTCGTTTTCATTTATTACACAAAAGAATAGGCAGTCACACACACACATAGATATGCATATGCGTCTCTCTCTCTCTCTCTCTCTCTCTCTCTCTCTATATATATATATATATATATATATATATATATATATATATATACACGTTAATGCACGTATGTATAGGCAATATGATATATGTACGAGGATCTATATGCTATAAATATCTATGTATGCATATCCAAAAGTATATTTTATTTAGAAAGTTATATCTGTCACTCACAAGACATGTAAACATTTACTCCTTATTACGTCGAAAAAAATGTAATTCTTGAATTCTTGAATCATTTCAATTTAAGATTTGATGCAGATCCAATCCATTGACTATAATTTACTAGATTTGAGTATCAACAGCTGTTTAGCTCCATGATAAGTGCAATGGTACGGTGGGGTATTTATCCTATCGGTCACGTGTTCGCTCCCTGCAGCGGCCCCATTTTCTTTTGTTTATTCTCTTCATGTTGTCTTGGCCAAATGGTATATTCACCGTGTAATAATGGGATATAATTTCAATTTTTCTCCCCCAAAATTTTTATAATCATTCCTGTCTGATTATATACATCAATTACGTAATGATACGTGTACATATTTCATAGTATTTTATATTTGTTTGAAACGTTTGTTGCTGTTAATGACCGGTGTTCGGTCAGAAATATATCTCACCACCCTACAAAAGTAATTTTCTTAAGGGACTTTTCTGTTGAATCCTATATATATATATATATATATATATATATATATATATATATATATATATCAGTCTTTTATCATCATTCATCTGACATCAATTTTCCAAGGGTTCACCACATCTCTCTACCGGAATCAATATTTTCTGAACATGCCCTCTTCATCTCCAAATCTCATATTCTGTAGGCCTCGGTTCTGCTTTTGATCTTTTGGGATTCATGTTGTGAGTTGTGATGTCAATCTTCTGTCTGCCATTTATGCAACATGGCCAGCCCATTGCTATTTAAGTTTTTTGATAGTTTGTATGATGTTTGAGAGACTTTTTTTTTCCCCTGATATACTGTACTGTCTTGTGGTCCCTCCATTTGATGTCGAGCATGATTTCTACTGTGCATGTTGTATGGTTTCTAGCTTGAGGTTCAGTCACTTGGTTACGTTCTACGTTTTAGCCACATAGGTGAGTATTTGGAGGAAGTATTGGTCCTATACTCGTAGACTGACTAGATTTCTTTGTTGAATTTGCGATGAAAACTCTCTCACTCTCTCTCTCTACATATATATATATATATATATATATATATATATATATATATATATATATATATATATATATATATATATATTCGGAGTGAACATTCGAATATTGACTTTATAAATGCATGTTCGCGCACTTGTTGAGTACTTGTATACAGTAGTTGATTATTCAAGAAGAACAAAAAAGATTAAGGCTTTTAAGCATGCAAAAAATTGTTCCCTTTCACTCAGATGTCTGGTTAGAAGTTTGGGGTCCGAGATGCTAGAGGAGGCCCCTTCTAATATTCAAGGAGAAATGTTATCACAGAATATCAATGACAAAGCAATAAGTGAAATACTATTTATAAATGCTACGAATGGACTTTCAATTTTAACCCCTAAAATGGGCAAAGATTCTACAGAATTTGTTAATGATCTTAAAATCTTTATATCAGGATTTCCTCTGTTCATCTTGAGAATACATGGCAATTTGGGTAGGATTGTGCTTATGCTTCGATTTTTTTCATCACAGCACATTCAATCAGACACTCACCTCTCACTTATACATGAATATATACGTGCGTGTATGTGTATGTATACTTGTGCATACATGTGTGTGCATTCATGTTTGTGCAAACAAAAATCCCAAGATGGATATACGTATATATATATATATATATATATATATATATATATATATATATATATGCAAGAAGGTGTGTCAGTGTGTATTAAAAAAAGCTGAATATACTTATATATATATGTATGTGTGTATGCATGTGTGTATGTGTTGATGTGTGCGCGTGTATGATATAAGCCAGTGCATGATATATAGATAAAAAACATGAATATTTTTGAACACATTTCCTTATAAAAAAAAGTAAAAAGATAACTGTACATGATAGAGGAGGGAGGTGACAAGAAATGTGACAAGATGGACGAATATCATTTGATGGCAGGTGTTCAACATTTTTATCAAGAGTCACTCACTTTGGCATAGGATGTCAGTATTGTGGTAGCACGGGAAAGTAAGAATGTAAGATTAATGAGCTGATTATGGCCCAAACTGATAAGGTTTACGTGGATAACTGAGAGTTACACAAATTTTTGTAGGCAGCTTGTTCGATGTTAATTTGTAGCTGCACACACATACACACACACACACACACACACACACACACATATACATATATATATATATATAGTAAAAATCTTTACGCCATAAATACCTACAGTTTCATGCCCAACGAACTATCCTTCTTTCACCTTGAATCTGGACAAATTGTAAATATATTATGAACTATATATATATATATATATATATATACATATATATATATATATATATATATATATATATATATATATATCTGTGTGTTTGTCCATATATATGTATGTGTATATGCATATATATATATATATATATATATATATATATATATATACATATATATATATATATATACACACACACACACACACATATATATATATATATATATATATATATGGGCGTATGCCAGTGCATGTGTGCGTATACTAAATTCACTGTGATATATACAATCATTCAAAATGAATAATAATACATTCACCACGATAGCTAAGTATTTATAATTCTCATTCAGTATATAAATTATCAGTGTCTTACGTTTATCCCTGATCTGATTAATCCATTAAATATAAGCACATGCACACACGCAGGCACACACATGCACATATATAAAGTCTCAATTTTCTGCAGGTTCACAAACTCAAACATGTATAAATGTACGTACGTATGGACGGACGACTCGACCGGCTTTTAATGATGGAGATTTATCGACAGCTGCGGCCAATGACCCACGAACAACGATCCAAGCACTTTCTGAAGACTTTAGAATTCCAACAGAGACCATTTAACCTCATCTGTCGGCAATATGAAAGGTTAAAAGATGGAAGAATGAGTCCACATGAACTGAATGAAATGATCCATGATATTACTACACCCAACACCTCTCAGCTGATTGTGTCCGAAGGCTTAGAGAAATGGGTTATCTAGTCTTGCAGCATCTTCCATATTCACACGGCATTTCTTCTTAAGATTATCATGTTAAGCACTCTGAACTTCATATCCATGATGATCATTCAAATAATAGAAACATAATTCGAGTTTTTACTGAATGTATAACCACTGGGGCGAGAAAAAATGAATTAACAGTGGACAACCATTTAAACAAACGGCAGTAACTAATTTGATATAAACTAATATATAAGTGTCTGTCTGTGTGTTTGTCTGTGCATATGTATATATATATATATATATATATATATATATATATATATATATATATGTATGTATACGTGTGTGTTTGTGTATGTGTGTAGGTTGATAAATATAATTGTATATACATATGCATATCATCAAGAAATGTATATCTGTATATTTAGACAAATATTTACAAATACATTCTATTACTTTGAGACTCAATTAGAAATGACCCCCGTTATCAAACGGTAGATGTATCATCTGACCCACATAGTGTTTATAGAATAAACATTTCTTCCAGCTGCAGTCCCTGTCCTTGTGGTTAATCCTATTAAATCCCTAAAACCTTCAGGGCTGCTTCGACTAACATAAGATAACTTCCATAATTCATACAAACCCACACAAACAAACACACACACAAACACACACACACATATCTATATCTATCTATCTATCTATCTATCTATCATATATATATATATATATATATATATATATATATATATATATATATCGAGAAAAGCAAAAAAAAAGTACTCATGAGACTGAAATGCGATATATAAATGTACATTTGTTAATTTGTTCTTACCATATAAATATATAACTACATTGAAGCAGCAACCCTGTAGGTGGCATGTGTGATTCTTCCAGCAGCCCCATTTTCTTTAATTGTTCACTATATTTATTTTGTCTTGGGTGGGTGATACATTAACTTTGTGATGTGATTCATAGACATAATATCAGATCATATATATTGCGGTTATTTGTTGCAGGCATAAATATTGTAATTTCTACAGCAAGTAATATTATACATGATCCTGCTGTCTCTTCAAGTTGACGTATCGAAGTGAGATAGCCGAGTAATATCTTTTATAGCCATCCTATTCCTATGCTTAATTTTCATAGACCTTTTGGTGATACGTTGAGTGATCACTCCAGTCAAAAAGTTTTTAAATGCGGTTGGGTCATTGTCCTATATTTGTTGAGGTTTTTCAGGCCCCGTCTTTAATTTAACATCATTATGATTGTAGTGTTCCAATCTTTTTTGGCTATCCGTTTTTGGGGGTCAATATTTTTAGAGCACACTAGTTATTTATTCCTCCTGTACTGAGAGCTTTGCTAACAGTTTTGATACCTTCGTCTTCCACGGTAATTTTTTGCTAACTGCTGTCGGGTATCTTTCATTTTCTTTTTTAGCTTTTCCTCTAGTTTTTTTTCTTTCCTGAGGTTCAGTTTAGTTTGGTTGTTTCGAACTTTTTGTTTCGTTGTTATCGATGACTCGGGCTTTTTGCCTCTTTCCTGAGATTCTTGGTTTCTTCTGAGAGTTTTGCAATCGTCATTTCGCTCTCTGGTTCAAACATATTGGCGACACCAATTACGGAGGGGTTATCTTGTTGTTCTAGCACCTCAAAAGTATATACACTCTGTTTCTATATCTTATTCAATAGGATTATTGGTTTGGTAGGATTTTGAGAATCAGTATATTGTCACGAATTAACTTTGTGCTTATGTAACCAATAACTGTTCCCTCTGTGGTACTAAATTTATACCGATCGTTAATCATAGAATAATTTTCAACAGACACTATAAGTAAAAAAGAAAAAATCTCAAAACGGAAGAATTTTTTTCAAAAACATTCAACGTACTGTGAAGTTACATTTAGCTTGGATTCCTACAGTTTTGAACACATTGGCACACCGGTCACACTTTGACTATTGCGAAGAATCAATAATCTGCGAAGTTCTGGCTCTGTTGGTCTCCTACTGAGAAATTCAATAAATATACATTATCGTTAATGTTAGGAGCTGTAATGTTCGGCCATACTTCAAGGTTGTTTCGCTTCGTAGTTAGGAGCGGAAACAGGTGTGTGCTATAAAATATAATGTCTGCTCAATTAGAGTCTGGTCTGCTAGTTTGCCTCACACGTAGTAGGAGTAGGGTCGATTCCAGGTATGAGCTAAGAGTGTAGAAAATGGCAAAATTATCTGTGTACTCAAACACTAATTGAGTACACGGTAAGCTTTGAAATTTGGGAAAAATTTCATTTTCTTTTGACTACATCCTGTCAGAGGTAAATCATAATCTAAACTATCAAAATAAAGTCCTTGTCTCGACCGAACTTGCAAGGATGACTAAGATAACGCATGCAAAGAAAACTGCAACTTCCTGATCGACCTATTATTCTTCCATGGGACCTTTTTCTTAACAGACAGGTGCTTTGCTTTTTATATAACATGCTATTTGAAACATGGAAGCTGTATATTTTAGAATTGATGTAGTTTTGTCTATTGCGAAAGATTATCTTTTCCATTTTTCTGTTGGATAAAAATACTGACTTGAATCAAATTATCGATAAACCTTGCAGAAATAACCAGCAATTTCTTATTCCATGATAGTAAAATATATTAACCAAGCCAAAAGAAATACACGATCAGAACAAAAAAATAAATCATATTTTATCATTTTAATACACAACAAATCTATTGTAATTCAATTTTTGCTGCTTTATTCATTTCAAACCTTTGATGGCTTATCTGGAACAAAACTAGAAATACTTACAATACTGAAGATTTTGAATAAGAGTTGGAAAATCTAATTGCTATTGAAGGATGGCACCAAAGAAAAAAACACAAATTGCATTTATAGTCTGACTTACGTAATTTACGATTATGCTCGTTAGTTTTGAACAGGGAATAACGAACAAGTTCTATTTAACCAAAATTTATTGTGGAGTCCATATTCTTTCTTATAACTATAACTGTTTACGCAAGGAAATACATGATATTTGGATCTTTTGCTGATGTTGCCGACCACCCAACAAAACTGTTCCCTCCCACCAGTTTGATAGCAGAAAGTGAACATTTCCAGCAATGTGGATATATTTCAAAGTTTGGCTTTTTCCAATTGCTGAATAAATATTCTGCCATATATTCTTGACTGTCTTGAAGAGCAGCGTTGGAAATTTGAGCGTCAATCAATGATTGAACCGAACCTACGGAAAAGAAGGTTTGATCTCCATTATGTTTTTTAAACTTCTAGACTCGTACCAAAAATAGGCTGAACTTGGAGGAGAGGACAAAAACACTTTGAATTTCTTAAAAGATTAAAGCTTGTTTTTAAAAACGCTTATAAGGATTTTTCAAGTTTGAAATTTGATGATGCTCTACATTTTTGTTTTTTTAGCAACCCGCAATTACTACAACACTGATTACCAATGATGGCGGGAGATGATTTCTTTCCAAAGGAACCAATCAGATTTTTCAAGTATATGTATAGCTCAAAAGTTACGGAGGCATTTTTGTCTGTACGTAGAAAAGCATTGCACTTAAATCAGTCAAACTTGGGACCATAATATGGTGTGCAAAGTGAGAATCGAAATGGTCTATGAGAAAGAGTTATTAACCATCGACCTACATGAGATAAAGAAATACGAATACAATTGGACCCAATACGGGGGTAATGGTCTACTAATTGCTCCACTTGCCACGCCCTAGAGGTGATTGCATATCAACCTTTGTTTGCTTTGATACAAGGTCTGCACTTCGGGTATTGGGTTACATAGAACTGAACCAAAAATGGTCTGCAGGAATGACTTGCTAACCATTGCTCCAAGGTTAAGTGATTCGTTGATTTTGTGGAAGTGAAAAAAAATTTACAAGCTTATCTGGGGTGCATGTAGCAAGTTTATAATATCTTTTAGAAATCCAAAAGCTCGGGAGAAGGAATAAGATATTTCCTTATGAAAATAGTGAACATCTCGTGAAATAAAGGGAACATTTTTACTGTTGACTCGTAAATGTTTGGGTACTTGTCTCGGTAAGTATAGACTTAACAGAACTGACTGTCCAATAAGCAGAATTTGACAAATCACTATATTATTTGTTGGGGTTGGTAAGGGCACAAGTCATTTTAGCATGACAAAATTAGATAAAGAGCCGACAGTGCTTTAGGTCAGTAAGTAGTTTTGTCTAAAATCATACTTTTGTCTCCTTTTGATAAGTGGTTACGATGGTGAAGATCAATCAAATCGCCATCTTGTGGCCGAATGAAACACGGATGTAAGAAAATCAGGCACCGTTCTTCCTGCCTGAAATGAAAACCAGCCTTGTATGATTTGAAAAGTGACAGACGTCAAATATAATCTTGGCTATTTCAGCATTTCTACTTTTGAAAGAATGAAGTAGACCAAATATTTCCTCTTCTTGACAGCACTATTTATGATGACGAAGTTCTCTTGAAATTCTTTTTGAAAATATGATGTATTCATTTTTTTAAAGAAAAACCGATATCGATTTTTTTTTTGCTGCTTATTTTGTTTTTCCGTCGGGGAATTGCGGATATAAGTAATGACGTTTAAAGTTGCAAAGAATTATAGATAAAGTTGAACACCTGGCATTGATCGATAATCGATTGAGAGATGTGCTTCAAAGTGAAAGGTTTGATCTGTTTAGCTAGAGTAACAGGCGTTGTGGAACGCGTCAGCTCGTGTTTGTCACATCAGATACGTGGTAAGAGGAGAGGAAAAAAGGAATCTGACCCGGAGGATACTATGAATGGAAAGAAGGGTGGATTGAAAATGAGGAACCATGAAGAATAGAATCAGAAAAACGAAAAAAAAAAAAGAAGAAAAGAAAGAAAGAAAGAATCCGTGAGAAAAGGAAGAACGAATGAATGGAGTAATGGAAGAAAAAGATTCCATGAGAAAAGGAAAACAGGCACAGGGGGGTGGACACAAGAAGAATTGGAATTACTGAGATGGTGAGCTGACTATTAATAGCATGTATATGATCAAGATTTTTTTTACAGGAGCTTCATCGAATTGTCTGCTTGGGATGTAAGAAGAAAGTGTTTGGTCTATGCTTCTCTCGGACAGAGATTGTCTCAAAATGAATATCAAATATTTTGACTTTGATCTCGGCTCAAACACCAATCATTGGAAGAAAAGAAAAAAAGTTGCATCATTCATTACAAACATGTATGTATGTATGTATGTATGTATGTATGTATGTATGTATGTATGTATCCTCTCGATCCATCTAACCTTTCTTTCTGTCTATTTTTTCTTACTAAACATCATGTTTTTTTGCCTTGTCGAACTAGGCTGAGTGAATACAGAGGGGCTGGGGAATTACACCATGAAAGGAATTCGGAGCTTTTGATATAATAAGGAAAATATTATATATAGTCAAAGCCAAGTGGGAAGTCATTCAGTCTATTGACTATATATATATATATATATATATATATATATATATATTGTTATCATTATCATTATCATCATCATCATCATCATGATTATTATTATTATTATTATTATTATTTGGAATCTCACACCAGTTGCCTGGTGGTAACCGCTGGAGTTTGAGTGACAGCAAGTCTCCTCAAGTCTCCAGCCCTCCTCTCCTCGTACTCATAGATCGCAGTAATTCTGCGATTTACAGTTTCACACCGGTTGCCCAGTGGTTATCGCTGAGGGCTGAGTGACAATAAGTCTCCTCAGGTCTTCAGCTAACGTCTCCTCCCTCTTTCGCATATCATGACAGAGCTACAATTCGTTGCAGTACTTATATCTCTAGCACCTTCCTCAGTACCCGTGCAGTTCCCAGTAGTGCTGTGGTCTGTACGGTCTCTATCCTCCCCCTAATCCCGATCTCCTCCAGTCTCTCCCTCAGCGTTTTGGGGACAGTTCCTAGTGCTCCCACTATGACCGGTACTACCCTGGTTTTCATGTTCCACATTTTCTTTAACTCCCTTGCTAGGTCCTGGTATTTTTCCCTTTTTTCACCCTCCTTCTTTTTTACTCTATGGTCTGCAGGCACAGCCACGTCTACTATTTGGCAGGCCTTCCTTTTTTTGTCTACTATTACTAAGTCCGGCCTTCTTGCCTGGATGAGGTGGTCAGTTTGGATGTCAAAGTCCCACAGTAGTTTGTGGTTGTCATTCTCCAAAACTGCCTCTGGCTTGTGCTGATACCACTTCTCCCCATGGTTGAATCCCATTTGTTTACTTAGTTCCCAGTGTATCATCGTTGCTACTCTATCGTGTCTATGCTTATACTCCTTCTGGGCGAGTTGACTACATTCACTAGTTATGTGGTTTACTGTCTCATCTCTTTCACCGCACATGCGGCATTTGCTGTTTGCCTGTGTTCTGTCGATTTTAGCTTTTATGTAGTTATTATTATCATTATTATTATTATTATTATTATTATTAGATTGAAAATAAGGAAACCAACAGTGTGATCGAATTTATCATACTCACTTTTTTAGCCTTTCAATTTTTTTTCCCATCCAAGCAGTAATCCTCAAATAAGCAACGTTGAATTGTTCATTTTTCATTTGAATATAAATCATTGGGTATGACTACATAGGAAAAGCGGACAGGCAATATTAAATAGAAGAAATTTCATTGAAAACAAGAATTTCCCTAATAGTCAATGATATTGTTGAATATTGTATTACCATATTCGCTATCACACTCTCTATCTCTATCTCTATCTATCTATCCATCTATCTATCAATCTGTTCACCTATCTATCTATTTATCCATTTATCTATCTATCTATCTATCTATCAATCTGTTCATCTATCTATCTATCCATCCATCAATCTATCCATCTATCTATCTATCCATCGATCTATCTATCTATCTATCAATCTATCTATCTATCTATCAATTTATCTATCAATCTATCATTCTATTCATCTAGATAGATGGATATTTGGATTGATAGAACTTTTATCTATTTGTTTATTTTATTTGTTCGTGAAGTGCACGAAAATTTAAATACGAAAGTGATTGAAGGAAAATATACGACGGCAAATGTCAGATGCTGAAATGAGGAAGAATAAACGAGAAGTAAAGAAAGAAAAAGTCAAACACAAAAGAATCGACAGGCTGAGAACAGCAATCAAGCACACAAGATGCTCGAACTTGGGAACAGGTTGCTACAGATTCATATATCGATTGATTCGTTGGTCGCCCGTGTCTTACTGCATATTTCCCATGCAGAGATACCTCTACTGACAATCCCGACCACACGAGATCTTCTACGTTATTGACGGCCAGACGTGAGTTGGATGTTCGTGCTCTCTCTTAGTGAATGGAGATAGAAAAATTCGCCCTACCGTTGCAGGGAAAGCAATATATACTTTGCGCTGGATTTTGCTATTTCCACTTTACTAATCGCTGTGCATGTATTGTTGGATTTTTCCTGGTTATTTGATTCACATTTTATTTTTGTCGATTCGTTGCTTCTATCTCGTCCCAGTCTAACAATGGCTTCAGACATTTTCTGTCAAAATAAGCAGAGAAGAAAGAATGGCTAAGTTAGATTAACCAGTTTAACACTATCACAGAAGTTAAGCAACCCAGTTCCCGGTCAGTCCCTAAATATACCTACTAGGTATTATGAGTGCTTTAGGCAGATTGGGATCATGTAGACAGTCACTCCTGGCAAACTAATTAATTTCTAAGGAGGAAAATATAGGTACTAAACAATAAAGTAGGCCCCTTTCCTTGCATCCCCGCTCAGACCCTTCGGCCGGCCTGGTTACAGCATGATGAAAAATAAAACAATGTGAGGAAAAGAGGATCCAATATACAAATCAATATCTGATCGATTTCTGTTTAACTTAATCTCTGTCTATTTTCTATTTACCAATCAATTTATCAACAGGTATTAACTAAAGGTAGCAATGTCTGACAAGAGGTCCAAATCGTTTGATGTTTGGAAAGAATAAATATGACTGCAACAGTAAAGGTTTTCGAAACAGTATCGTTTGTTTTTGCAAGTGAAATGAATACATTCAAAATAAATTCTTCATTGCCAACTCATTATTAACCAATACTCGAAGATACATATTTAGGTGTATTTCTCGAACTCTCAAACTGTGTTTATATATATATATATATATATATATATATATATATATATATACCTCCAAACAGTTCAAGATATTCCAACACAGCACAAGAACCTAATATAATATAGAATTTTACCGCCATTATATTTTAAGATCTACAGTATACATGCAAATATGATTAGATTGGTAGGCTTATGTCTGTTAGAACGTAAACAAATATACACCAGAAATAAAGAAAAATGTTCCTTCTGTTATATATATATATATATATATATATATATATATATATATATATATATATATATATATATTCCATGAAGTCATTCAGACCTTTTTAGGGATCGTCAGAGTGGAACAGTACACATCGTATAGTAAACACATTATATTTGGTTTTATTTTCCTACATGAGCGCATTCATATTCACTTGGGTTGATTATCAAAACAAAATAATAATGCACTAGCAAAAAAGTGAACTTCTACAAGAAAAAAACATCAATATACGAAAATATGAATCCGCCGAATCTGTTGTCCGAATAACCCATCTTAAACAATAAAACTCCCTCAAGTGATGGAGTTCTCACCTGTTCAGGAATATCTGGCTTAATCCCAAACCAATAGTTATTAGTTGACCAATTATATTCGAAACACGCCTGTGTCAGTGGAAGGTGAATAATTGAAAACTGTTGTGGATCATCATCTGTTTCTATTATCTACTGCTGGCCTAATTAATAGTTGTTCACCATTTGAAACAGCTCCCCTTTGCGCAAATTTGCAAGCAGACCAGACATTCTGGTAAGTTTAGTAAATGAGAGCATTCTTAATTCATGAATATCCTGATTTAGGAGAGGTGTGAGTTGTCAATGACGCAAGCAATAGAATCGACAAGCTGCGTTCAAACTCCAGTCGTGACTGTTTATTTTTATTTTGCACTAATGCTGCTAAAAAAAGCCATGAACCCTTCCTTCTAGCTCTAGACAAATTCTGGGTAAAATTAGAAGACTAACTTGATGCTCTAGCTTCGATAAGCCAACCAGTCAAAGGGATGGACATATCTGATTTCAAAGCTGGGAGTGGCATACGGTAGACCTAGCTTTTCAAGGCCCTTGTACGCTCCTACTAGGCTTGCACTTATTTCATATGTAACCACAGTTTTGCCCCAAAATCTAATAAGACAGAAGCAGCTTCTTTCTAATGTTCAGTTGATATTTTTTTATCTGATAAGATGCAATGTCTATCATATGATCAGGACTCTTGAAAGCAGTCTCCCGGCCATAATACCTGCGTAAGAGTCACAGAGTGATATCTGGATTTTGTCAAGTTTGAGATGCTCTGTCAGCGGAGTTGACAATATACAGAAATGGATCAATGTCTGACTGTTATTAGCTAGATTTTACTAGATCTTTTAACTGGAGAAGTGTTTGTTAAAATGCAGCAACGAGTTTGGATATCATGTTGAAAAGTAAAATTATCATCAGTCTATGAAATGAATGCACCTATGTGCATATATATATATATGTGTGTGTGTGTGTGTGTGTGTGCGTGTGTATATATATATATGTATATTTCAGTTCTATGTACATCTTTCAAGATTCCTGATCCCTCTCTCAGAATATATATATATATATGTATATACATATATATATATATATATATATATATATATATATATATATATAGATTGATAAATAGATAGATAGATAGATAGATGTAAACAAACAGATAGATAGATGGATAGATAGATAGATTGATGGATTAAATTCAGTTACACATTTGAAAGAAACGTTTGAACATATTTAGATAGCATTGATTTTTTTATAATGGTAAACATTTTACAGAATCTCGTCTCAAGAAAATGTTTGAATACATGGACACACACAGATACACACATACGCACTCTCTCTCTCTCAAACACATACACACTCTCTCTTTCTCACACACACACACACACACACACACATATATATATATACATATATATATTTATGTATATATATATATATATATATATAATATATATATATATATATATATATATATATATATATATATACTGAGATTTCCTTTTCACATTCAAAATTGTGGAAAGAAAACATAAGTGCAATCAAGATATTGTCATGCAACGTTCATATACAGCATGATCAGATGAAAAATACAAAACGATCTGGACATGAAAATAACATTTTTCTCAGTCTCCATCACGTTTTCTTTTTCTAAAAACGTCATTCAACCCGCCTTACAACTATATCTCTCTTCACTTGAACTCAACCATCTCAGTCTCTTCCCAGAGTTCCTCAGTTTTCAATTGCCCATTGAAATCTATTTTCCTGCTTGCATATCTATGCCAGCGTGTGTATGCACCTCAGTCTATTCTTTAAAGCCTTTTCATTTACATGGCATGGCCTCATATTGGAAGCGATTGATTGCAGTCTATGTCAGGCGTGCCACCAACCCACCACCCTGAAGAATCGGATTATCCGACACTATGAATGTTATTGCTTTTTTTTTTTCTCTCCGTCTCTCTTCTATGATTCAGCGCTCTACTCAGTCGCGCATGCGCCTTTCGCAATCGCCAATCGTAGCTCTTCAATAGCCAACATAACATCGTCAAAGGAATCTTCAGATAAAAAGGAAAAAAAATTGTGTTTTTAATCCAAAATAATACCGGATATGTTATTTTTATGTTTTTTTGTCCGTTTTATTTTTTTGTTTCTTTGGTTTTTTTTTCATTTTCACTACTTTTATTTTGGCTGTCTCCTCTGTTGGTAATTTCTGTTGATATTTACATCACCTTGCCTACCTAGAACAGTATTTACATATCAGTATTTTCTACTTGTGAAAAGTCTTCCTATATTTATTCCTAACTTTTCTCTCCATTCATTTACTTGATCTACCAATTAAAATTTCTGTCTATCATGAAGCTGCTTTTCATCTCTCATTTTCAGACAGCAATTACCTTTTATTTAATATTGATTAAAGCACTTATCTCTAAGATAGCCCAGATATAAATATCGCTTTTTTTTAAAATTTCTTCTCGTTTTTTTTGGTTGTTTTTTAATTTGCTCTTTCCGTAAATTAGAAGCAGTGGTGAAACAGGGATAGGCAAGAGTATGCCGTATATCTCATCACCCCCCCCCCCAATTTCTTTTTCATGTATGTTCAATAGCTATTGATTGAGGCATTTATAATTAGCTATACTCTTTTGAGTTTCTATCAATAAAAAAAATGGAACTGCTCATTTTATTCACGTCCTTAATAAAGCAGATAAATCCTTACACCCTCACCGTATACCTAGTTCTATATACAACTTCATCATATACCTTTTTAGCAAGACCAATTGACATAATTGATTGGAAGTTGAGCTATGAGTAACGCACCGTCATTTAGACGAGTGGAAAAAATACGATGTCTTTTCCAAATTCTAACCGCCTCAATGATGTCTTCAAGCAATACAATAACGTCATAAAGGAAAGGCTTTTTCATAACTGAGCAGCTATAAATGGGTATTTCTGGGTAATTGATGATCATTGGAATTCTGATTTTTGAGTGTTTAAAAGTGTTCAAAATTAGATCGTGTAGAATGAATTGCAGTCAGTAGTGTTGTATTTGTAAACACAACATCTATCTATCCATCCATCCGTCTTTTTATTTATCTATCCATCTACCTATCAATATATTTATTTATGTATCTAAACTTTTGTATTTTAATTGGTTAAAGCATATTGGAGCTGCAGTCAATGACGTATCAATGTATCAGTTGAACAATATCACAGTATTGAATACTTTGTTAAACCCTGAGCAAAATATATAGTAGAAATATATTCTTATCTATGGAGTTAAGAGCATATTTATACACCACTGAAGTTTCCGGAGAGGTAACTAACTATTGAATTTTTTATCACATGATTTCACGAGAAAACCTTTTGATGAACAGAATATTTGGCAAAGCACAAGAGAACTTGTGCCATTCCAGTCGACCTAAACTTAGAATTTAACTCTATTGGGTTTTTCTGGTTCTCTAAAATGAAATCTATCCGCAAAAGTCAGCGTTTTTAGTGATAAAAGAAACAGTCAAACGTGCACCCAAAGAGCTGCTACATTATATCTAAAAAGAACTTCCAGAATTGGCTGTTATCATATGGTTTTAGATAAATCAATACATTTTTTTAAATGTTCGGTTTATTTTTGGACGCATCTGATTTTATGCAAAATGTTCATATATGAAAGTTTATCCTTTGATTGCCTCAAACACCATCGAAACATTTACATTTGTTTATATCTAACTACATACACCCTTGCTGGTCTGCGTGAGGGTGCATGTGTATGTACGTATGTGAATTTTTGTAAATACTCTGTAAAGCAGCCATTATGCAAAGTATTTTATTCGTCATTTTTTTCCCTCTGCAACATGTATGTAACGAGAAACTTCTGGCGTGTATGAATAATTCAAATCGTCTTGGTTAAATTTGCTTTTGCCAGTAAATAGGATAACCATTTTATTTTTCTGTTATTTTATTGTTTGACCCCCTAAAGTGAAATTCGAGGATGAAATCCAAAGCGTCGGTAAACTCTACAAATAGGTATCTATGATTGAGTCTCAAACATATGAAAAGAGAGAAATAGAGACAAAACGAGAGGTTCAGGATCGATTTCAGACAATTGCAACTAAATGGGAAGACAGAAAAAGGATCACTAAAACTGTCCACATAGATTTCTTTAGTTTTCAAATTGATCCTGCCGACAGACTGGGTTGCTACTCATGTATTCATCACTTGTAAAGGCTCATCCAAAGCTCATGATGCCAAAAGACGCTTGGTTTCTATTGAGCAACTAACCAGACCTATTGCACTTATATATCCCAATCAAATAAATTAGTCTGACTTTATATCTAAAGACACATATGTGCATACTTTTGATATATATATATATATATATATATATGTGTGTGTGTGTGTGTGTATGTGTTGAGAGCGAGAGAGACAGACGGACAGACAGAGACAGAGAGACAAAGACAGAGAGAGAGAGAGTTGATTGAATTTTTGAGAGCTTTTCACATTTTTATTTTGCAGAAAGATGAGAATTCGGATGATTAATTTTCCATTAATTCATAAAATATAAGTATTGGACTCATTGAGTTTCTCTGCAGTATTATCCGATGGCTTTCATTGAGATTCATGCAAGAGCAAGTTGCATTAATACTCAGGCAATCGCTTCAATATTCAAAATGATTCGAGTAATAAAGTCGTATGGATATTTACAATTCTTCCTCCGATTTCCATAAGTTTTGCAAGCCTCTCCGGTATGTTAAAAGCTCACCAAAAATTAAGGGTACAAATCATCATTTTTTTTTTATTACAAATTATCTCTCTAGTTCTTTGTCTTCTTTTATTGGACATTTTATGCAATTGATAAAGGAAACCGTCAGGTTGGTCCGGCTGGCTATGAATATACGAAGAGGCTGTACCGATGGAGCTGGAGAATAAAGCATTCATTCCTTATTATGTCTCGAAACAACGTTTTGTTTTTGTTTTTTCCTTAATCCCTCAGTATGTTTCAGGGCCTCAGTTTGCAACATAAGCAAATGCTGAATAGATCTCTTATTTTGTGTCTGCTTGCTCTTTAGAACATTTTCAATGATGGGTGACAATCAAAAAGCGAGAGAAGTAACTTATCAATTGATCACCGACTTTCAAAATTTCCTTCATTGATCTACCTAAACACGGCATGCTCCCAAAAGATGCTTTATGTCTAACGGTTTCATTTGAATGACTAACCAACTCTGTTGATATCACACCGCTAGCAATTGATACTTCACACTGCAGATCGAGTAATGGCAAAACTCTTCAAAACTCAGGCACTCTCATTAGCATTCTGGCTCTTTTCTGTAGAGCCATTGTCTGGATGGTCTCGATTCTTTCCTCAACTTCCAGCTCCCCCGGCACTTCTGCTAGACTTTCCAGAACTATCCCCGATTCTTCAACAATGACATAACTGTCACTTTCATATTCCGTGGATTTTTTTCGGTTATATAGCAAAATCCAGATACGCATTCAAATTTTCGATTCCCTTTGATCTTGGGCTGTAATTTGCTGGAACAGCAAAATTCACAATCTGAAGAGTTTTTCTCTTTTTCTTCTCGATAATTAGATCCCTTTTGATATCCGTTGATTCCCGGTTCCAAAAGACTGTTTTTCCCCTGTTTCTACTGATAGTTTCTTTTCTTTTAGTACACAATTAGTTTGTATAGTCAAATTCAAGTTACCTGAATAGTAACCATTGAATCATCTTTGCTGAACAGTCGTGCACATCTTAGTCTTCTTTTTGTACTTATCTGTTCATTATATATTCAGTGGTCCAAACTGTTGATCTTTCCTCTTGGAAACGGGGAAAAGGAAAATAGCGTCCACCCCCCTCTCTCTCTCCCCTCCGATATAATCAAATACGGTGATATATCGTTCTGCCTCCTGACTTGCATATTTCAAACTCGTGTCAGTGTTCGCGCCCAGATAAAGACGCAGGGTTTTGAATAATTATTTTATTGCATGCAGATTTCCCAAACTAACAAAATTATCATTTTACGATAATCCATCATCCTATTTATTGCATACATTACTTTTCCCCTCTCCCGCTCTCTGTCTTTCTTCAACCCCCTCCCCCAAATGTATTGTTTCATTTAGTTTGAAAAGGGAGTTGACAATGTCTAAATATTACTAATAAAACAGCAAACAGATAGTATGTTCACCACGAAAGAAAATATTACAGTGTTATTTACAATGTAACTAAATCCATCCTTTGTTTATCCGGAAAGAATATGTTTTAGCTATTACGTATATATTTCATCCCACTAAAAGAGGATGTAGTCTTACAATATGTAGAAATATTACCGGGCTTTTTGATTCAGTATTGCGTATCTGTATGAAAACGTGGTTAACATTACGTGTTGTCTTCTGCAATTGATTATATAATGGACATTTGTGAGCTTTGCACCAGTAATTTACCACTCACCAAAAACTCATACAACTTTTAATCAATTTAATGAAAACCCATCATTTTGTCGTTACAGTGGTCGTTCTCTATGTATCTTATTGATTCGATATTCGAATATTTTTGCAATTCAGTCCAGAGAACATTCAAGTATTGATTCTAAACATTGTCATTTGGTTCTTTAGTGCACAGGCTTTTACGGATTCTTTTCAAATTTGAAGGCGTTTCCCCTTATATACTTATTCCAAATATGAAATCGATCCAAATATTCGTCCAATTTTAATCAAGCAAAATATGAAACGAATTGCTTTTATTGAAAATCTGTTATATCCCCACAAGTTCTAAAATTTGTCTTTAACATGTGTCCATGTCTATTATGGAGCTTATTGCATTAAACCGAAGTCTTATATACATGCATGTTCAGTATCAAGACACAGATAAATCAAACTCGTTGTATTTTGCGACCTTTCATTCTTCCGTATGAGAGTACGTAGATAGTGATTATTGTACGTAGAAAACACCTGAAACTGTTTGAACCAGTGCTTTCAGCAATTTTCGTAGTTGTTTTTTTACATTAACATGATCCAAGACCTTGATGGAAGGAGACAAAATTATAACAATTCTAAAAATCGTTATAGCC
The DNA here is from genome assembly GCA_963457665.1 of Thysanoteuthis rhombus. Taxonomy (NCBI): domain Eukaryota; kingdom Metazoa; phylum Mollusca; class Cephalopoda; order Oegopsida; family Thysanoteuthidae; genus Thysanoteuthis; species Thysanoteuthis major. The sequence goes on along the minus strand of OY735229.1, from coordinate 32,466,158 downwards.
GTGACACATGTTGTAAAAAGCAGAAGGAATTCTCTTCTAATCCCGACTATTTGAACGTGTGACCCATTCATAATGTTTTATTCAGTCTGCCATAAGTATGTGTCCTACTTTTCCATACTTTCGATTCATCATACATCCTGGTCCCCTGTCTGGTCATACACGATTATGCATTAACAATCGGTAAATTATGATAGATTTACAATGGATTTGATGATGTGATGAGGTAGGGAAAAATGTGAAAGCGAATAAAATGTTGGTTTATATGAACACCAATTTTACTTTGTTTTTTTTGTTTTGTTTTTTGTTTTAATTAGAATAGAGGGAACGTTCCTCGAACAGAGATGGAGAGGTAAATAAGAATAACTGACTGGGCTTTGAAAAAGACGATCTTTTTAAGATGAAAAAATGCAAACAAAAAATACTAATTGGATCGGGAACTTGAAAGAAGTATAAGTATTGTCAGATGCTTCAATCACTTCCCCATATAAGAAAACATGATAATTACCCAGGGGTAAGTACGTCTGCATCCGGCTTTTAGCTTTTAGAAAAGCCAGTAGATTCAGGTCCCTTCCAAAAGCACATCATATCACACTTCTTTCATCATCATCATCATTATCATCATCATCATCATCATCATCATCATCATCATCATCATCATCATCATTTTGTCTGAAAAACCTCTCATGTACACTGGTGGATCCGTCTAAATCGTCAGCCATGTTTTTTTTGTTTGTTTTTTTCTGCCTGCACAAAGATTGCAGGTATCATCCCTGGAAATCCGCATCATGATTCCTGTTGTGACATGGCCTACTTCGCCACTTGAATTATTGATTCTATGATAGCTGTTTAGCTTTTAATACATTCTGCTATTTCGCGATCTCTCCATATGATATCAAGCATGATTTTTTTTTGTACATGTTGCATAGTTCTTGTTCGAGAGCTGATCCTAGGGTTCAGTTGCATATGTCAGTTCTATACATGAATATCGTTAGGATACATTGTGAAAGTAATGCAATCTTTGTGTTTTTGGATTTGAGAGAAGTAACTTATTCTTTGATCATCAACTTTCTCAATTTTTTGATTGATCACCCTCAACATGTGACAGGTTTTATTGACTTATAACTTGACCTGTTTAAAGTAACCGTCAAGATATTTGTGAAGGAGTGTATTGATATGCTTGTTTTTTTGATTGCTTTTTTTAATGAGGTTTCAAAATTTTACCACTGTGGAAAAGCAATCTCTGTTGCCCAGTTGTAAGCCGATCGTCCCTGTTCGGAAGCTTGTACTTTCAATCTATAACAAGGTCATACCAACTACTTCCTATGATTCTTCCCGCAAAACACCCGGCAAAAAGAGTCGTAGTGAACAAGACTGACTAAGGGTTGACCCTCACCGTAGTGTTTTACGCAAGACACACATATAATAGATGCAAAAAAAAAAAAGACTGATGAGGTAACGATGATATATATTATAGGTTAAGGGACAATGGAACATGGACATGACACAGACGCAGGAAATGTTAGGTAAAATATTGCACATTTTCTTTTGCTTTTTAGTCAAATGGATAATAGAAATAGATCTGGTTAGTCACTCAATTGAAACCGTCCTCTGGCATCATTCTGTGTTGGGGGTAATCAATCAAAATTTAGGAAAAGGGCTAATCAATGATTTAGCTTCTTCTTCGGCTTTTTGTTGGCCAATGATTACTAAAAGGTCTGAATAAAAAAAACAATGTAGTCGGACACCAGATATCAATTTAAGATGAAATTGCGTTGTGAGTTAAAACCCTCAGGGAAGAGGGTGAAAGAAGAACAAGAAAAATAATTTTATACAAAAAAAGAAGAAATTTCTGCTCTCATGGTGCGTATACGCAATTCATTAATATTGGCCAACTTCAAAAAATGAAAAAAATTGTATTGCAAATTTTGGTTATAGTTTTCGTTTATGATGTCTAATAACTTATTCTAAACTGACGGAATAGCTTCTACCGTGGAAGCAGGACTAGTTGTGGACAACATTCATCTTCAAACGGTAAAAGGATGCGGAATTGGAACTTTGATGTTTGCTAGTGGGTTACGTTAGAATAGTCAGCCGTCAAATCAATTAATTCTAAAATCTTTTCCCGATTTTCATTTAATTAGCACATCTTCGAAGATAATGAAAGGAGAGGAAAAAAAACTAGAGGAGAGCTTTCATTCGTGAATTTACTGTGTCATCAATTTTCTTCGCTTCCTTTTCTTGGCTTGTTTTTAACGTAATCAATTCGTTTGTAGGAGAAAACTCAAATTAGAATAGACGAAGTTAATGAAAGAGATAGTTGCAAAGCTCATTTATTCACACTGTGTTGTTTTCAAACACTTTCGAGCTAACTCTTTTTTTTTACACGTTATTCGCAGGATGGACGAGAGAATAGTGGAACTGATATTAGATTCTGCATGCCGAGTTCATACTCTGGCCAGGCAGTTTATGTTTACTTCACTTTTGTCCTTTGGAAAGATATGAATCTAACTCTAGCTATAAGGAAATAGCATTTGATGAAGTGAGTAACGCCACTGATCGTAAGCCAGAACAGAGTAAATGGTATTACTATATGTGAAGCGCAAACATGGCTGACCGATGCTGTAACCACTACCTTTTATGTTGTTGAATGAAAGGCGCCTGAGGGTTTTGGGAATCAATTTTTATTATGCAACTTGTTGAAGTCTTTATTATAATCTTGAACTTTGAGAAAAGCATTATCATAGAACCGGCTAAAAAAGAATTTTTATTGTTACATTGCCAACACTTGAGTCGCTCCCAGAGAGATATTTTCACCTTTATCGACTTCAACCATCTCTACATTGAGACGTTCCTAAACAGTTAATCCTATTCTCTCCTCAACACCAGCTGTATTGCGGGTAATTGTCTTTACAGTGTCGTAAAACTATTTACTTTGGACAAATATGGCCTAAATGACCATGGGTGCCCCTAAAAAAAGAGTTTTTGGGAGAAGAGCGTCTCAGATCGTGCTTGTCCAAGTACTCATGCAAAGATTCAAGTTTGTTGTCAAAAAATGACAACTTTGGCGTTTGGAGCTCCTCTCCACCTCACACACGGGGAGAGAATCCGTTGCCAGCTTTGCTGGTTGGGAGGTCGGTCAATTGGTAGGGCTACGATAATTTGAGAACCCAATGATGCTACATGACTGCGGAACAGAAGAAGATTTTGTCTGGAAATCAATTAAGCAAACTTACCAAGTCTGATGCTATTTTGGATTGTAAGATCGAACCAATAAACTCAGTAACCAAGCAGATGTGAGAAAATTTAATAATATTTCAACAGAGTTTTTCCCTGTTTTTATGAAGTTTGCTTTCGGCCACTTGTTTGGTGTTTACTGAACTAGTCAAAAAGCGTATATTACGTTCAGCGTTGGTTTTTGGGGTGAGCTGTTATAGAAGCAGTGTGTATCGGCTCCCTCCCTTTTGCTAATCCTTTATTTCCTGTATCTTCAACCCGTCCGGCAACTTGACTTGACATTTTGGAATGTAAGCCGCGCAGGAATGTCCCTTTATGAATTATTGTTTTAGCCTTTTCACCTGAGGGCATTTCAGTATACAAAAGATTATCATTGGGACACTCTTATTATGGATAGTAATGAAAATCTGGATATTTACAAAATTTAGTTTAGTTTTAAACAGGGCCAGGACACAAAGACAGAGAGAGAACGAGAGAAAGAGAGAGAAAGAGAGTTATGTACGCAAAAATGATGCTGAATATTTCGAAATGCTCATTTTTTTTATTCAGTACGATGAGAATCCAATAAAATGATAATTCAAAAATCTAAGTCTTCAACTTGATGCAAACATTGAAAACTGACCTCAATGGAAACTATGCAACTATCCCAGCCAGGAGGCAGAACTATGTTTTGCCGTATTTGATTTTATTACGGGGTTATGATAATACGTGTTCTGCAAAAACAAAACAAAAATGGACGGACAACTATTTCAACTATCTTGCTCACTGTCTGTCAGATCTACATATCGATGTACGTGAAGCTGTCAAAATGTTTTTGTTGTACAGAACATAGAATAAATACCAAGGTATATGTTGAACAAATATAACTCTGATATTCTGTAGTGTTCTGTTATTCATAGCATTCCATAGACAAGCACTTTAGAATCACTTGGTCGTTTCATCAAAAAAAAAAAAAAAAAAAAGAGATAAAAACAATGCCCCGGAAGCTATCCGGCGCTAAGCCTAACATGAAAAAAAATCCCTGAATAAAGCAGATCCCTAGAACAAAAGTGGACTCTAATCTAAAATTATTTTCGGTTCTAAATGACTCAATCCTCATCACATTTTTGTCATGGAAAAGCACTTAGTTTAGCCTGGAAATAAAACACATTACTCTCAGGCTTACAGGAAAAAGTCTTAGTAATGATATTTTTTTAGATATACTTCGTCTCGATATTATACTTCTCAAGGCTCTTGCTAAACTGCCATTGTCAATACTACTCTCGATTTCATAACGACTGCACTCATTACTTTGGACAGTAATAACCCTTCGCCTACAGCGAATAGATTCATTATTACCATTCCGATTTCTCCGTTGGATGATAATAGTACCATTCATTTCTATCGTTCGAAATATTCTTTCTCTTCCTCTCAAATGAATCCAAGATTCAATCCTCCAAGTCCATCTGAATAACAGTGATGTGAAAGTATACAAGAGAACTGGAAACAGTGTAGAACATGAAGTCAGGTTAGTACCAATGATAATAGGTATATTCGGAAATCTGTGAAAATACATTGAGAACGAACTGGAAAATAAGGAAAAGGATTGAGAATAACTAAACAAGAGCACTACTCGAGTCTAAATGAATACTGAAAGGAGTAATTTAAATAAAACCCAACAGCTGGGAGGAAAGAACACGTGTAAGTGAAACTGCTTTGATATTCAAGGACGGTGAAAGGAAGGTAAGAGACCTGAGACTTACTGTTCACCAAGCAACGGTTGTCGAACTGCAAACAACAACTGTTGCGTGTTGACACAAGGGATAAGGACTTGAAGCAACTTGTTGTCAATCTTCAACAACAACAATAGGGCAATTGATGTGGTCATGTATAATAATAATAATAATAATAATAATAATAATAATAATAATAATAATAGTAGTAGTAGTGGAAAGAGAAGTCAAACATATAGACAATGGAGAATCAATATTATTGAATTAAACCACATGGAAACACGCTCTCAGAAAAATAGCCAACTGGAAAGCGCCAGGATCTGACAAAATCCATGGATATTTGTTTAAGAAATTCATCACACTAGACAACAGACTCACTCACCTACTCCAAAGCTGTGTAAACGAAGGCGAGGTACTAGAATGGATGACCAGAGGCAGACCACCCTCATCTAAAAAGAACCTGATAAGCGGGAACATGGCAAGCAATTATAGATCAATCACATGCCTACCACTCATGTGGGAAATCCTAACCGGACAAATAGCAGAAAAATATATATATATATATCAATGGACAGAAGGGGACTATTATCAGATGAACAGAAAATTTGCTGGAAAGGAACCAAGGGGGCAAATGATTAACTCTACATCGACCGGATGATCCTAAAAGAAGTATAAAAAAGAAAAAGAACATTGCAATGGGATGGATAAACTACAAAATAGTTTATACTCGAATACCTCAGAATGTTCAAGATTCCAAAACAGAAGGAAAAGACAACCACCTGATGTACATGGACGATATTAAACTGTTTGCACAAAACAATGAAGAGCTCGAGATACTGTACAATGAAGTAAAAGAATACAGTGATGACATTTGGATGGAATTTGGAAGAGAAAAAAAGTGCAATTATGGTAATGCACGAAGGAAGGCTCACAATGGCTGAAGGAATCGAACTCCCGGACAACAGGAGGATTAAGGCACTGACTGCACAAGACCGATACAAATACCTCGGAGTTCTTGAATGTGACACGACAAAACGGGAAGTAATGAAAGAAAAAATAAAGAGAAAATACCTTAGTAGTATGGGAAAATATTAAAGATCTTATTAAGCAGCAGGAATTCGATAAAAGGAATGAACACATGGGCCGTATCGGCAATGAGATACACAGGACCATTCGTAGGATGGACAAAGGAAGAACTCCAATCAATGGACAGGTGAACAAGGAAACTTATGACAATGCACAAAGCTTTACACCCCAGAGATGATATGGATTGACTATACGTTAAGAGAAAAGAAGTTGGCATGGGGTTCATCAGCATAGTGGACTGTGTCCAGAGAGCTAAAGCAAATCTAGAAAAGTACGTGCAAGCAAACAGTGAAGAAACAAGGAAACAAAACAGTGCAACAAACAACAAAGTAGAAAACAATGGAACAGTACAGTAAACTAAAAAAAAAAACAGGAAAAGAAAAAAATTGTACGGAGAGTTCAGAAGACAGATACAAGATGTGGCAGACGAGAGATCATTGACATGGTAACGGAAAGGAAACCTAAAGAGAGAAACAGAATCGCTCATCATGGCAGCTTAAAACAAATGCATCAGGACAAACTATATCAAAATAAAAATTGACAGAACGCAAACAAACATTACGTGCCACCTGTGCAGTGGAAGAAATCAGACCGTAAACAGCATAACTAGTGAATGTAGTCAACTCGCCCAGAAGTAGCAACGGCTATACACTGATATCTCAGTAAACAAATGGGATTCAACCCTACGGAAAAGTGGTACCAGCACAAACCAGATGCAGCCCTGGAGAATGGAAACCACAAATTACTCTGGGACTTTGACATCCAAACCGTCGACCTCATCCAGGCAAGGAGACCGGACTTGGTAATCGTAGACGAAAAGAAGAAAACCTACCAAATAATAGACCTGGCTGTACCTGCAGACCAAGAGGAGAGTGAAAAACTGGAAGAATACCAAGATCTAGCATGAGAACTGAAGAAGATTTGGAACATGATAATCAGGGTAGTGCCAGTAATAGTAGGCGTACTGGGAACTGTATCAAAGACACTGAGGTCGAGATTGAATGAGCTCTGGATAAAAGGGAGGATTGAGACTGTACAGACAACAGCACTACAAGGAACTGCACGGATACTGAGGAAAGTGCTAATTATAAGGACTGCAACACCAAGTGTTAGCAGTGGCCTAACATAAGAAGGAAAATGGAAGCGGAGATATGAACCGCAGTACTGGCACGATGGAGAGAAGAGATGTTGACTGAAGACTCGAGGAGACTTATAATCACTTGGCCTTCAGCAATGACCACAGGGCAACTGGCGTGAAACTGTAAACCACAGTATTACTGTGGTCAATGAGAATGAGGAGAGGAGGGCAGGAGACCTGAGGAGACTTGCTGTCACTCAACCTCCAGCGGTAACCACCAGGCAACTGATGTGAAATTACAAATAATTGCAAATTGGAAGGAAGTAAAAAGTTTCACTGAATATTGTAAAGGCAACAATGGTAACTTGGAGAAAAAAGCACATCCCCAAGACTTGTAGTACTGGAAATACAAGAAAGGGGTGGGGTTGTGAGGATTATTGTCATCCCTGTTACGGAATGAACACAAAGTCAACACCATCTTGGACTGGAGTCAGACGACATGGAGACCACGCATGATAACAGGAAAAAAGTGGAGGTGGCAGGTGCATCAGGGGATTGTTTGAGCGCTTGGAACGGTCCCAAAGAGCTTATGAAAAAGCTGGAAGCATCGGACATCCTTCGAAGAATCGATACAAGCATGGATGCTACAAGGTTAAACTGCTTTCTTACTTCTCTTCCAAGTGTACATGATTACTGCAAGTTATGTAATCAATATATATATAAGTATATGACTAGTCAGTCGGTTGAGCGAGCCAACCTCAAATCACCGGGCCAGCATTCACGGTAGAGAAATGTTCATTTCATTTGTATAGTTTTGGTTCAACGTTATGCAACGGACAAACTGTGAAGGGTTTAGTACCCAAAATTTGGTGACTGTTATTGTTGTTCTTGTTACGAAAGAAAAACGAAATCACAACTGACTCGGAATGGAGTTGAAAAGATCTTAGTCTCGCAATCATAGAATGAGTATTTGAACATGAACGCCATAGTCATACATATGATGGTTGGAGCTCTTAGAACGATCCCCAAGAGCATATAAAAAAAGGCTGGAAACTCTGGACATCCAAATAACGGCACTATTGATAACAGTTATAAAGGAGACTTTTACAGCATCAAAGAGACCAGTAGTCACTTAGTCTTTGGTATAAGCCCGCAGTTACTATTGGTGTGAACGCATGATAAGTACTACAAAGTAAGTACAGTGATAAACCGGGGAATCTAGATAGGAATTAGGTTGAATAACCTAAACAAATAGTACGAGTACAAACAAAAATCAGTCCACCCGAAAACAATCGATTTCTGTGGAACTCCAAGATTCGGGAAAACTACTTCAAGCAAATAAAAGATAAATAAATAAAATAAAATAACTAGGTGTAAACATGGGGAAGAAAGTTTTCTAGATCGTAGAGGTTGTGGTTCCACTACATTACAAATGAAAGACGAGAAGGTTAGGGGAATTTTTTGAAAAACTTAGGAGTGTTCCTGATTACTGATGATATTTTTCAAGACAGTCGACAAAACAGTATGGTCAGGCGCGCAAAAATGCGCACACACGTAAACGAGCTCACATAAAAATAAATGTTCAATAACAGGACTCCGCTTGTGAAGAGAGGTTTTTTTTATGATTGTTGCACGTTCAAATGTGCCGAGAAAATAACATGAGATATGACAGATTCGGAATTTGGCGGGGAATTAAAACTACCCAGAAGTTCAATGAACATCAGGGTAAAAATTCAACTAAAGAAAACGACAAGGAATTTCAAGATATTACTAAATGAAGATTTGTTATACCGATCATCCTTGGCAACCGGTAACATCTCTGCCAAGAATTCAAAGGAATTGGAAATCTGGAGTCAAACACATGATTAATAACCGTGACAGCTGCAGAGTTGAAATCTTTATTCTTTCCCAAATGCCGATAATTACAACCTTTGTGTTGTATATATGATAGATGGATTTAAAGACATTTTTCTATTTTGCTCCATTGTTAATAGAACGGTTACTAATAATTTGGTCCTGATTTCAAAACATGATAAGAAATTGTCAATTTTATAAATCTATTTAATGTTTCACCTGAATTAAATAAACCCCCACACTTTTTAACTTAATTTCTCTCATATATATATATATATATATATATATATATATATATATATATATATATATATATATATATATATATGATTTGTCAAATAAACTCAGTAAGTAAGACAGCTGCCTAGTATTCGGTTGGTTATTTACCGTTCTAGTACAGAAAAACATTCAATAATTCACTCTCTGAAATTTGGTGTTGATTGCTCCTTTTGTTGTCTTGTTTCGGTTACGACAAAGACCATACTACATAGCAGTTGGAGATGAATAGAAGATTCCTTTCTGACTTTGCTACTATCATCCTGGATTGGGGAGGGTGCAACTCCCTTCTCAATTTTTCAATCCCAATCACACAACTTAAGGAGTACTAAATTAGCTGCCGAATGTATCGTGGAATGAGTCCCAACGAAGAATTTTCCATACTCTCCGTCCATGCATTGAATGAGTTTGAGGCAGAGGTTTTAGCTATAATACCATCTAATCAGACAGTTTTTAGTACGGTTAAAAAACGATGTCAACTTTGGATTTTGACTAAGGTTTCACAAAATAAAGCACAATACCGATAACAGTGCTGCAATAGTGAAGAGATTTCAAACTAATTAGATATCAGAGCTGAACAGAGTAATCCATCTTGGCTCTCTTTATCGTTCGTTTTTTTTTTTTTCTGGCTTCCCTGTTTTTGCTACATTCATATTTTTGCGTTCTTCAGATTATGACCTCATTTTCTAGATCTTTCCCATTGATCGTTTCTTTCCTCCTGCTTATGTTGGTCCGCATTCGGTTGAACAGCATAGAGACATGAAGAAATTATTAGTCTATCGATCATTCAATCGAGTTGAGTGTGGTGCCGATCTGATACTCCATCAGTAGCAGAGAGTGGGGATGGGAGGAATAAAGGAAGAAAGTTATGCGATTATAGCAATCATTGCAATTGAGAATTAGTAGTACATTGTGGTTCATTTTATGTTTCATCTTTGCTAATAACTATCATGTCAAATACTTTCTCTCTATCTATACAGCAACATATATATATATATATATATATATATATATATATATATATATATATATATATATATATATATATATATATGTATATATATATATATATATATATATATATATGTATATATATATATATATATATATATATGCAAGAGTAATTCATTGTCCAAATCTTAAGTACATGCATTATACTGCATACTGACAGAAATATAAGAGGCTACAGTTTTGGCAGGAGACGCCCGATATCGACTTTGGCTGAAACGATTATTTTAATCTACATTATGACATTGAATTATTTCTATCTATCTTCCTACCTCACACTGTTCACGTCAGTGTAGATTTATATCTCTTGAACTCAGGCTCTTCTCATTTGTCTTCATCACATTCGATATCACACTGTTTTCTTTGTGTGTGTCTACTCCCTCTCCCCCTCTATCTCTATCAATCTATCTCACAGTTTTACATCTCTTTCCCTCTGTTTGTTTATCTGTCTGTCTGTCTGCCTCTCTCTCTCTCTCTCTCTCTCTCTCTCTCTCTCTCTCTCTCTCTCTCTCTCTCTCTCTCTCTAAATATATATATATATATCCGTTTGTCCCAGGGTTACTGACACGGTGTACTTTAACTACATGATGGCGAGACAGTTTATACTGAACATAGCTTATTGGGGAATTGTGCGAAATCAATCATTACCCTGTTTTGTTTCCTCATCCATTTTGATTATCAAATAATCTCTCTATGATCCAACAAGAATTTTCTGCACTAGATGTTGGGCAATTGTATAATACCGATCTTCTTCCTGTGGCTCAAAAAATCCTTATATGACTAATCTTCCTAACACTTTCAATATTTCGGACAAAATATATCATTTGCATCAATATCAGGCCTATGATATCATCTTTGTAACGATGTGTCTGCTCGAGAGTCGTTGTGATAATTGCCTTCTGTAATGCAATCTATCTATTCTTACATATAGGTCTACTTGCTTTTTACAAAGTCACGTATTTTTTCGTTATCTATCTATTTCTGTGTCAAAGTAAGACGCCTATGAGCGTTTATACAATGTTCTTATCGATCTATCAATATTTTGTTATTTGGAACCTTTTATCTCGGTGAGATGATACAATGAAAGTCTTGATCAGATATATATATATATATATATATATATATATATATATATATATATATATATATATATATATCAGTACATATCAGGGATTCATTATAATGTGATATGATTTAATACAATATCTAATATGTGTTTATTTCGTTGAGTGCTCGATAGATTCAACACTAAATACTGAAGAAGCTGAAACAGGGCAGGACCATAAATGTGTTTGTGTAGTAAATTTTTATTCTTATAAATATATATATATATATATATATATATATATATATATATATATATATATATACATACATATATATATATATATATATATATATAAAAATATATATATATACATACATATATATATATATATATATATATATACATATATATATATACATATATATATACATACATACATATATATATATATATATATGTATATATATATATATATATATATATATATATATATATATATATATATATATATATATATATATATATATTAGAACATATATGAGACACTTTTATCAGCGCTTTTGTGGTCCACCATCTTTGGTTGTCCCTTTTCATTTTCTTGAGACACTGCGCTAAAGTTTGTGGGCTGACATTTATATTACATCTTAAATACCTATATCCGCCGTGATATGTCTTTACCTACTTTACTTGATAAAAGATTATGTACTTTTGAGCATCATGTTGACCAATCTCTGTCTAGGTCAGAAAGCCAGCAAAGACTTTAATCATCTCAGATCATTCGTCTCTGGTGAATATCTTGTCGATAGATTCAAATGAAAATTACAAAATAGTTCAGATTTTACCGAACTATGAAATATCCTCGTGCTTTCAAATTATTGCTTGTTATTGAAGGCATAGACTTCATGATTTTTGTTCTAATAAGAAAACTAGGATTCTTTTGGAAATATACGGTCTATTTAGCGAAAGAATTAGTTGTTTTTAATAATTTCTACCATATTTGAGATTTCCGATCTAATATCTGACAGAAATAAGCCTAACAAGTATATTGAAATGAATCTTATAGAAATACACGGAGATTTATAGCTTGAAGTAATACTTTACGTTCCCACTTTTAGTACAACCGCTCGTTGTTTTATTGGATAAATTGTTATTAGTTTTTTCATCGTCTCGAAGTCAATGTTATCCCAATCTTCTGAACAATATTGTTCCAGTTAATGAAGTTGTGTGTCTTTCCTTCATGTACCACCCTTTTGAATATTTCCCAAAGGAGTTCTATGATATTAAGTTCTTAAGACTGAGACCTACTTATGATGTTTTGTTGTCCTCAAACTATCTCGAATAGTTTTGCCTATATTTTGGCTCGTTATCCTTTTGGACTATTCAATATTTGCCCACTCCCAATTTTCTTAGCAATTTTCTTTCAGAATTTCTTGATATTAGTCCCCAATCATCTTGCCATTTACATGATGAACTGACAACAACCTCTGACACTGTTGCACTCACCAAACATCAGATAATTGCCCCAATGCTTTACAGTTTGGATGGTAAACTTCTTTTGGTGTGCCCAGTTTAATACATACCAAACAAAACGTTGGTGATCAAGCCCCGAGAGTTCAATTTCGGTTTCGTTAGATCATATAATTTTATCCTAAAATGTTGTAAATTTCATATGGTACTCATCGACAAATTTCTGGTGATCAATTTTGTTTTTATGTCTCTTTACCTCTCCCTAAACTAACCCAACTTTGCCACATCTGATACCTTTGGTGGTGATATCAGTTTTTGTTACTTGTTATGTAGCTTGCAGACTAGATGATGTATCATTAGGGGCGGGGGCTCTCGTGCAATCAAACTTGATTTTTTCGGTGGTGCGTTGCTTGGTCGTCTTGATCTTTGCTTGGGGATAACGGATCCATTTTCCCACTTATTGAGAATCGATCGCGAGAAACAAATTAGTGATTTTATGGTTATGGGTTCGCCATTGATAGTAAATGAAAAAAAAAAGAACGAATATATATATATATATATATATATATATATATATATAAATATATATATATATATATGTATATATATATATATATATATATATATGTGTGTGTGTGTGTGTGTGTGTGTAGAGAGAGAGATAGACAGAGACAGAGAGAGAGAGAGAAATAAATAGATATAAGAAAATAGGCTGGATATCTATTCAACTCTCTCTATATATTGATCTTTCCATTTATTCATTTATCTACATATTTTTTCATTCACTTATCACTGTCTCTGTCTCTGTCGATCTGTCCGTCCGTCTCTCGGTCAGTTTTTCTGTCAGTTTGTTTGTCTGTCTGTTTCCCCTCTCCCAATCTCTCTCTTTCTCTCTCTTTCTCTCTCTCTCTCTCTATATATATATATATATATATATATATATATATATATATGTATATATATATATATATATATATATATATATATATTACCCTTAGAGAATCTCTGAAGCCTAGATATTCGCTAAGCGATTGAAATTGACAATGGTCGAAATACCAAACCATAACTCATTCATACTTTCTTCCAATCGCTAGTCATTTTTATTTTCATGTTTGTCAGTCTTGGAGAAACGGGTATCCATATATTCCTGCGCATATATTATGGTTCATTTGTATCTATGTATGTATTTCTCTGCTACTATATATATATATATATATATATATATATATATATTGCAATACTGCTATCTCGGGGAGCATCCACTGAGGATGATATAATAATGCACGCCGATTTTTACGTTAGGTGATTATCTGTGTGAAATTTTCCAAAAACTTGATTATGGGCCATGATTGACATTTTACCTCCACAAATATCTGTTCACTGAATCATCCAAGCTGGGAGTGGTTATTGTTTTATTCGATTGCGAAGTTAAGCCGGACGGATACGTATACTCATGAGATGGTAAATGTGCAGAATGTAAATGATTATAAGATGATTCACGAAGTCAGTTCGAGAGAGACGATTGAAACGACAGTGAATATTGGAATGGAGTTCGAAAGATGGTGAGCGTTTCTTGGCTCTTTACAAGACCTTGAAGATATGAAACTGATCAAGATAGAACATTTGATTTGTAAAAATCAGTTGGTATCTAAAAAGGAAAAAAGAGAATGGGGAAATATATTCTTTTGATGTCTATTTCCTTGTTTCTTGTTATCAGCTGCAATCGACAAAGTCCTTGTAATGCATATTACTGCAAAACATTTAGGGCTGAATAATACTGTATCAAGTTCTCCATCCGCATAAATATGCGAACATTTACTCACACATCCACACACATGACTCTCCACACACACACACGCACCATGGAGATGCATGAATTCTCAAAACAAACAAGCGATATCATCTGTAGTTCAAAATATATTTTACAGTGTAAGTGTACGTGTGCATGTGATATGCTTGTGTGTGTATGTGTTTGCTTGTGTGTGGGTGTGTGTTGACAGAGACAAACATAAAACGGTGTAAAATACAATTAGGAAAATATGAAATGGTGAAATTTAATGAGGCATTTTTGTCTCTCACGGTCGAATTGACCGAAGCGTTCAATTCACTTCTGAGCTTATTCGAAGCAGATAATTCTGTCTGATTAGGTGATAAATGAAGAAGAATGGCTTTGGCGGAAACTAACTGACTGGCAAATGAGGATTGTTTGCTTTCTATTGAAGAAATTAGTTCCGAATCATTTAATACGTAAAAATATGTTTTCATTTTTAGATTGAAATGTAGTTACTATAGAATGGATCTTGAAACGAGATTTCTGAATTGATACATTTACATGAAATTATATGGAATACAATACCAGGTACGACAGGGGCAAAATTGAGTCTTACTTGATTCCAATCGATGGTGATCACTATAGATTTTGTACTGCATACATGACGTATAGATTTATAGTTATATAATATTTGTCAGTTCTGCGCAGTTTATAAAACAGCCACCGACCAAGTTTGTAAGAGAACATATTACCAAACATGTGGTTGAAAGTTCAAATCACGGTAGGAAAATGTTACTTTCATAAATTTGTTTGCTCTAAAGTGACGAGATAGACAAACAGTTGAGAGATTGGGGGGGGGGGTTACCCTGAATTTGATGAAAATTCTTCTTCTTGATGTTAATGAGATGGGTTGGGGGACTAGACCAACTCAAACATTGACTTGAATTTTCAAAAAAACAAACGATAACGGACACAGAAAACATTTATGTATGCTGTTCCCATATTTTCAGTACCAAGCAAGAATAGAGTTCTAAATTATTGATTAAAGTAGTTTATACTATCCGAATATAATGGAAATTCGTGATTAAAGGCAATAATTGAGCAAATGAAAATTTGAAATAACGTAAAATAAACTCCATCAATGAATATATGTGGTCAGAATGGATTATTGTCTTGTAAAACATTTTCTTGGTTATATTCAGTTAATCCTTAATGATAAACGAAAGATTAAATTGAGTAATGATTGGGGAAAAATTTGAAGATAGATGGTAATTTTAGGTGTGAAACTATAGCAAAAAATATCAACCCACTTTCTTCCGGACTCCCCATAGAAATGAAGTTGAGGAAAAATAGAATCAGCTTTCCCCGCCATCCATTGAATAGCTACACATCATCTTGGGCGGAGATCATCCTAGATACTTTTTTGAAAAACAAAGTGTTGCTTTTGAAACACATTTCTAGTAATCACCTCAGAATGCAGATTTGGTCACCTTAGTTCATTCAATGGTTAGGATATTTGCAACTTGACTGACTGAAATCCCCAAATCTTAGCACATAATGCACTTCCTATCATAAGTAATTACGATACAAAAATAAATGATTTTGATAGCTGATATCTTCATTTTCAAAGTATGTTTGAAAAATTCTGAATACATTTTTTTAATATGTTCTATTCAAACACTAGTATTGTCGAAATTTACGTGATTATATATATATGATTTAGTATTTCGGCCTAGGATCAGTGTATCTTTACGTTCTCTTTAGGATCTAATTGTCTCCTCATGTCCCTCTGCCTAGGGTCAGTGTTTAATGTATGCACCTTACCTACAATCAATTTTACGCCCTGGCTCGTTTGCGTAAGATCAGAGTTGTATCTGAGCATTCGCTAAAGTGTCACTCTCACAACATACACAGACACAGACACATACTCACTTTCACACACACATACACACACGTGCAAGCACACGCACACGCACACGCACACGCACCAATATATATATATGTGTGTGTATATATATATATATATATATATATATATATATATATATATATATATATATATATATATATATATATATATATAGTGTTTTATATGTGTATTTCAAGTAGAGAAAGAACTAGCAGAGCTTGACCTGGCGCTTTCAATACAATTAGATATTCGTATTCAGCGTAACAAAAATGAAAATTTTAGCATTGGATAGTACCTTAATCACAAATAATGATTCCCTCTTACTTCTAATGTTCCTCATCTTGAACAAATTCACGGAATTCGTTAAGTAATATTGCATTATTAACATTATTCGTTTCTTGTTCAAAACCTTACGGCCGATGCGTACTTCGAACTTCCCTAGTTACATAATGCGTCCGATTGTTTTCATATGCTGCTCAAAAGGCTCCCCTTCTCGTATGAGAACGCAACAGCTGAACTATTTCATGGAGTTGAAGAAGAGAAACTGCTGATGATTGAAGAAAAACATTGAGTCTTTAGATGATCTTGACAGCCACACCTAAGCCACGTCTGTGATTGAAAAGAAAGATATCTAAAAAAAAAGGGAAAAGCAGTCTGGTTAGTCACTAATTGAAAACTGTCCCGTATCCATTGTTTTTTTGGTAGCATGCCAAGTTGGGATGATCAGATGGAAAAAAAAAACTGGAAACAGGGGTGATCAATCAATAAATCACTCATCTCGCTTTAAGTTTGTCTGAATTTTCAAAAAACAAGAGTGGATGCTGCTGTACAGTACCTCCTCCTTCATCCAATAAAATGCTGTTTAAGGGAATAATTATCAAAGAACATTGCATTATTTTAGATATGACAAAACATCTTCAAATTTTCACCCCTTCTACTTCAACTGATGAGGTCAGTACGCATGATACATGCATAGCTAGTCAGCCAGTCAGCCAGCATGCACAACTTTAAAATTGGAGGAACCAATGTTGATAGTTTTGGTTGAACATCCCGAATTTTTACCGAAAAAAACGTTTTATTGGAGAAAAAATGGAAGTCGCCATCACAGTCATTACTTGAACAAACACAGCGTCAAATTTTTGAGTCATGTAAAAAGTTCAATCGAAAAATAAATACGATCAAAGTAAATTCAGTATTTGGCATCCATTGTGTTTTCCACTGGAAAACGTCTAAAATAGAGTATAACACAGAGAAACATCAAAATTCCTAAGAATCTAAATGTTATTAATAATTCGATCAAAATAACCTACCAAAAGAGTCAATGAAGCTTATTCCTAAAAATGATTTCTTTGATGACAAGTGCCAACTTTCCAGTCTGAATATAAATCATTATAGTCAGGAGCTCTAAATTAAACTAAAAACTAAGCAAACTCACAAAAAAACAAACATATAAACGAAATGATAGAAAACTTCGTCATCTATGATGGCTAAGGTGGTTCAAATGTTTCAAGCCTTATTTGGTAGCTAAAATAACTTCCTAGAAATTGCATTTGTTTAATTTAAAGTCGCAGAAAAGAAACGGTCTCACAAGGGGAACATATCACTTTCCAGTCAGTCATGGGACGACCATCATAAATATTTCATGTAATGTGGTGATGATGAATGAATGAGTTCGAATAGTGCAGAATAATGAATATCCTTCATCAAAATTAGAATATTGCGAAATGTTTTGAGAGAGATTCCTTTTGAGATTTGCAATTCTTTTCTCCACGAACTTATATGTATTGGGCCGTACTTTGAGGAAAGATCAATACTGGTATCCCCCACTATTCAAAAGATCGCTTTTCATCACTTTCCGATGCTATGGAGACTGTACACATCCTCTTCATCTTCCTCTCTTCTACACTGCAGCCTCCTGAGATTCCTTCAATCACAACCACAAATGGCTAAACCTAACATTCCATTACCACTTTTTTCGTGTTTTTTCGGAATGATAACAGAATTAATAGCAATTGCTTCTTCGCTTTACGCCATTTTGGGTTACGGAAGGTTTTTTTCGGAGGATGTTTTACTTCCAGATAGTGGAGAAACTTCTATTGATTTCCCTATCAACTCACTCTTCTTTCCTGTTTGATCTTACCAATTTAATTCGTACAGGGCAGTGGCTTTGGGAAAAGGGCAATACATACTTGGCAATGGATAATTTCTATTTTTGACACATCAGAAAAAGTATTTTTATTTCGGGCTTAGTTATTGTCTGGAAAGAAATTGATCGACATTCTGTGAAAACAAATGATTTAATGCATCACTGGGTTACAAAAGCAATAATAAAAAAACGGTTAATGACAGAACCCCCTTGGGGATCGCCATCACTGTTCATTAAACTCGAAGTCAAGTTGCTTACTTTGAAACAAATTTATATTATAATTATTAGCAAATGAATAAATACGGGAGACTCATCTACAATTAACATGTCTCCCAATTTCTGACCTGACGGGGGAGAGGTTTTCAGTAACTTTTGATGAAAAAGGGGCAAGAAGTTACGCTTCACTATCAATCTCTAATAGGAAATAAAAATTTCGCCTAAATTTTGACCCTTCAATATGGAAAAAAGTACGTTGTATTCATTTGACCTTATGAAAGGGAAAAAAAAGATTCCTATCATTTTCTAACATACTTTTTGAAAAAAGTGTGATCAGAATAAGAGATAGATAGATAGATAGATAGATAGATTGATAGATAGATATCTCAACTTTACTTCAATGAGTCGCTGTTAACCTCACGTGTACCAGGACTAATAATCAATAATAAAAACCAAAAACTTCATAGAAAAATCTAAACTAATAGATTTTAATCCAGAAAATTATCTAATAATCACAAGAAATAGATATAGGCATTGTTAGTTCCGAAATGATCATTGAGATTGAAAAGAGCACATCTAGGAAAAATCACAAAAGGTTTTTTAGATAATGCCTATGTGTACTCATGCAAATGTCAAAGATGGTGTTCCCCAGAATGTAACCAAGAGCTCCTGAACACACGCACAAACACGTAGATAGACAGTGACGTAAAGAAAAAAATCTGTACGCATCTGGCTGGTTGGACAGTCGGTCAATTTGTAGGGCATCGCTTATAGATCAGTATGAATTTCAGTTTAATAGTCTGTAACAATGAACTATTATAACGAAAAGTAACTCTTTTTTTTTTATCAAGATATCTCCTATCAACCACTTGAAACAATGAACACTTCCATTGAAACTCACTGCGATAAAATCAAGCTTCAATAAAAAAAAGAATCGAAAAAAATAATCATGTAGAAATTCAAATATATCCAGGAATTTTTCTGAGGGTAGTAACTAGTAATCAGATAAAGAGAACCAAACTTTAAAATACATAAAGATGCCAAACTGGATATATTTGAACAAGTTGGAACAGGTAGATAGATAGATAGATGGAAAGAAAGAAAGCTATATCAATCTCCTTGTATGCTCAGTTGCATATCTTATTAAATTGCTAAAGTTCGGTCATCGGAATATAAAAAAGGAATCCATCCATGGCAGCTTCTGCAGCCTCTTCATTCTTGACTCAATCGTGTTCCTGCTTTTTTTTCCTTGCATGCGCTGGGAGGCGTGTCCGATCAAATAGCAAGATTGAATTTACTGATATCAGGCCGAATTTAGTCGAATGAATCAGC
>OY735229.1:32428521-32441021 GCA_963457665.1 Thysanoteuthis rhombus | reverse complement strand
GCTGAGCATAGAAAAAAAGCACAAGCATTCAAAGTGTTGTTTCAGCCGCCAGTATTTGTTCGTTGATCAAGACGGGGTAAATTATTTCAATGCTAATTCCCAACTCACAAAGAACCACTCAATTTCAGCGCCTAGGAGGCTGGATCAAAAGAATGAAAGAAAAGAAATAAGACCCAGTGAAACTACAGGTGATAATCAAGAAAATTGCTCTCTGCAACGATACGTTAGTCTTTTAAAGAAATCAGCAGAGTTTCGACTATTGTTCGCTTTAAAACGGTTCTGACGTAACAATTTGAGTGTATAAATATATATATATATATATATATATATATATATATATATATATATATATATATATATATATATATATATATATATATATATGAGCAAAATTTGAGAAAATGTAAAAATCTGAAATTCAAGCGGCAAATAACGAAAGTCTAGCACTCTGAGATATACTTTCCGCTAATACCATCTGTACTAAATTTGGTTTGCAAGGGTTTTTTTAATATTTAAGAGTACACTACTCTTTTTTCCAAACGTCTCTCTCTCTCTCTCTCTCTCTCTCTCTTTCTCTCTCATGTACTTACTTCCCTTCGTCTCTCATACATAGATATCCAAATACATACATACATACATATGGATATATATATACATATATATATATATATATATATATACACATGCACACACACATATATATATACATATATACATGAAGACAATACACACACACACTCACATTTATACACACACACACACACACATATATATATACATATATACATGAAGACAATACACACACACACTCACATTTCTACACACACACACACACACATATATATATATACATATATATATATATATATATATATATATATATATATATATATGTATATATATATCATTTGAGCGATGTTTGAGTTCAAGACATAGAAATATTAAAATATGTTTAATAACCCTTCATTTATTAAAGTTCTGTTATTCAAACATTCAAAAGATTCTTCCTAAATGGTTCTGAAAGTTCTGGAATAGGGAGTTGTACTGGATGCAGGTTCATATTCGTTTGTCTCCGTAAAAAAAATCCATTATATTGAAAAATGACATAGTACCAACTAATTTATGCTTGAATGAATTTAGTGCACGATGTCATCATTCCAACGGTAAATCAATGCTGTCTCTGAGTACAGTATTGACACGCAACCAATATTGTCACATACAATTTGTATCCGTGATTTTTACCCTCTTACTCTCAGGGTCGTGCACTGTATGAAACATCGTGAGTATATGGAGGGCACAATTCGTCGTGATCACTTTGAAACCTGGTGATTTAGGTATAGATATTGATAATGTAGCATGAATGACGATTGAGGGGAGCAGATTATCACTTCAAAAAACCCCTTTGTAACCGACTGATCTTAACAGCACTAAACGATTGATAACATTACTCATGATCATAATAAACGGCTTTTTCTGTATTTGCATCCAACGTATGTTAACGATTAAGGTTCTGAGTCGTGATGTTCAGCAATCAGCAGACATCATTGTAATATGAACGACCACTTGCCATTCAGATTTTCTCACAGGTTATGATATATTTTGCCTTTTTTTCCTCAAATAAACTGTGTCTCCTTGTGACCTCTCCATGTGATGCTGGGCGTTATTCTTTCTTGCGCACGTTACTTTGTAGTCAGCTCGAGGGCCGATCTATTTTTTAGATTAGGTTTCATGCTTCAGCTCCATAGGTGACTATAGGATGGGTGCATTTGTTGTATGCCTTCGTTAAGAACTAATTGGATTGTTATGCATTCGTAATTCTATTAGAAGATCCGTGAATAATCGAACCCACTCACAATTGCCAACAGGATTGGTTCACTAAATCAAACTGTGATTGACTGCCCCCATTGGTTGGTCTGTGGGAGGAAATTATTGACTGGCCCAGCAAGGATAAAAGCATTCAATTCGTCTAACATTTCCAGCACTGAAGTTACGTAAAACCATATTTCATCGAATAGTGAAGATTTCGAATTATTTCCTAGGCAGATTTGTTGATCTTGAAGGCAGGAGAATTAATCACTAATATCACTGTTTAACAGAGCTACAAATGGGGTTTTAAAATATGTCAGTATCTTTTCTATCACCCTACCCTGCTGAATATTATTTTTTTTAATTCCTTCGTATCAACTCATCGATTCAAAACCAACAAGTGTGAGTGAGGGTAGATCGCATAAGATACAAGCAAGTGAGTGGTGGTAATTCTCATAAAATCCAAACAACGGAGAGAAGGTGACTCGCATAAGATACGAACAACTGCGCGAAAGTATCTTTTATGAAATACAAACGACTGTGAAGATAATGTCATAAAATGTACGTGAAAGTAAAAAACTTGAGCTTGATATCATTTTCAGAAACCATCAACTATAACCATCTTAATCAAAAGAGTGGACACATACCTGGAAGTCAGACCATTAGTCATGTATTTATCACACGTGCATGCTGTACTTATGGAGCTAATTCGAACATTTATTCCTTAACACGTCTAGAAAGAAACGTTCTAGATTTTTAGTTTTCGGAATTCCACCAAATAGAATTTTAGTAGAGAGTTTAATTTACCATTCAAGTGTTGGCTGAATTTGACCTTTGGTCAGCGTTTAATGATGTTTATGCTAATGTTAAGATATAAGAGCTTGTGGGGACTCTCCTTTCGAATTGTTGATTCTATTGTGAGAGAAAAAAATTTAATTGGATTTTCCAATCAGAAATACTTCTTGGGTGTTTATAATCAGAGTTATTATAAATACTTGATCAAAGTTGAGAAATTACAAGGGAAATCAAACGCCAAAATAACTATATATGCATTGTATTCATATTTATTGATAAATTGTGGTCGGTCGGCCCAGCAGATAGATATCAAGTCACAGCCACCCAATTGAAAACACATCAGGAGAAAAGAATCTGGAAGGAATTGATAAAAAAGACGGTGTATAACGATTTTAAGGGCAATTGCGGAAGTAAGAAAGACGGATTGTTAGTTTAGTTATGTGAGAAACGAAAGAAAGCAGGAGGAAAATAAAAGAGAAAAAAGTACGTAATCATTCATTTCTGGTATCAAGTGAGAGATGACAAGTTATTTCAGGGAAAGAGATATCGATAGAAAATAAGGTTGCCTATGAAAACAAGAATTTTTGGTCACCATAACAGACGGAATATGCATACTGATAGCACTAGGGTCCATGGGGCACTACTGGCCCTGGTTGCTGGCAGTAGGAAAACATTGAACTATCACTCTCTTATCTCTCTCCAAGCTGACTCTTTCTTTCTCTTCCCGAGAGGGAATTTCGTTTAGTCTTCATCCAAAGACTATGTATTTTCTGTCAGCTGATGAAGAAAAATGAACGGTCGATTTTGAATCCCCATATGAGTCTTGCGTCTTTTGTTACATCCCATGCTACGGTGACGATGAGAAAACGTGCAAAAAAGGAATTGTTCTCAACTTGTTTTGTTTCAAACTTTTCCACTTTTTAGTGATCACCACACATAGAAATAAATAATGTGATCACTTTTTTTCCTATTTTTAATTGATCTACCCTAACCTTGCACGCTGTCAAATATATCGGTCACGTAAAAGATTTCTTTTGAGAAACTAACCAAACTTGTATTGAATATTTAGTTATATCAAATGCAGAACATCAATATCGACTTACAAACGAAATTTACCAAGTGTCTTGCTTTTAATTGAATATTCATACATATATTTGCATCGTAGTTACTTTCTATCTCGATGTCCGATAGTTTTGTTGATAGATACATCTAGAAAGATGTCCCTAAGTTATAACATACAAATACTAAATCGATCTTTTGTACCCTGAAAAGCTCCTCCCTTCAGAATCCAAATAATTTCAAAGTTCACATCTTGAGAACCATCTTCATTATTGTAGTATGATTGCATTTTGTGTACGCATTGTTCCATTTTAAGTACGCTTCTCGTTTCGTTCATAACTTTGAATTTCAAGTTAACAAAACTACGATCACTTAAACATGTCTCTTAAGGCACATAAACTTGAATACACTGCGATTTTCCTCTTTACATTTTGTATTAATCAAGTGAAATAAAAATGTTGTCAGTGCCATTGGTCTGAATTATCTACTCGTTTGATGTAACGTATTTCCAGTCTTTTTTCTTTTCATTTTTTTCCACGAGATGTCTGCATCAGTGAAACTTTCTTTGATCACACAGAACTAACTCGATAACAAAGATAATTTTTCGTTAACCACTTTATCTATGTAGATATATCTATAACTGGAAACATTTGTCTTAACATACGCAAGGACGTTTTAGTATAACACCAGCAAGCATTTGTGAAGGAATTTCTACCTAATTATCATCCGAAGCTTGTTTTGAACATCAGACAACTTCGTTAGTGAACTAAGTCTTAACATTTAATTGAATTAGACTCATTGCATATCAGTTATCTCTCCTGGATATTTTTTCTGTGTTTTTAGAGTTCTCGTCTTCTACCTACAATTTCTTCCTCAAATTCGAAGTTTTCCGGTTGATTACTTCATGTGTTACTCCCTCTTTCTCCCTTTCTCTTTCTCTTTCTCTTTCTCTTTCTCTCTCTCTCTCTCTCTCTCTCTCTCTCTCTCTCCATTACTTCACATTAGCATTCTAACACAATCCACTCCTGGTTTACCAGGCTAATCAATTGGACATACACCACATTTTCCCTAGGTAAGGCGATATACGGCTTGATGAACGACCTCACCTCGTTACAGTGGCATATGACTTATTGGAAGGATACATGCCTCACTCTAGGGCATCAGTGTTGAGTGAGTACGTTTGTTTCTGTCAGAATTTAACTGACATCAGCTCCTCGGCCGCTAACATCTTTCTTCTACTTTTTATGAGGAAAATTAGGTTTCAGTCATTTTTACCTAACATTATTGAATCGCTCCATAAATTTTTCACCATCTGCTCTTTAAAAATGCCCCTTTCATCTCCACTGAAACGGTCGTTACTAAACAGTGCGCCTATGGGAGACGAGTTGGTATGGTTTCATACGGCGTTCATCTGACAAAACTAGTTAGTCTCATTTGGTCAAAAACGATTTCACTCCAGGCAGTCTGCCATCTTGTGGGAAGCAACTGCTGAAAAATGAAATTGGTTGAATCAAATGAAATCTCACTTCAAAGGCTTGCATCTATTTTTTTTTCTCCATCAAATGAAACAGTCGAAAGATGGACAACTAATGAAAGACGAAAATGAAGTGGGTTTGATTTGATATGTACCTGAGGTGAAAGGCTGAATATAAAACATATTTTGAGGTTGTAAATGACCAATTTGAGAATACTGGTCACATAGGAATGCATGAGTATGCATGGTTGCTACTGTGAGTGAATATGTATATAAGTTCATTTATAAAAAAAACATACACACACGCACATATACATATATATATGTATATATATATATATATATATACATATATATATATATATATATATATATATATATATATATACATATATATATATATAAAACATACACACACGCATATATATATATATATATATATATATATATACATATATATATATATATATATATATATATATATATATATATATATATAAATATAAACAGAAATGACAAAATAAGAGACAGCTACCTGAGAACATGCAGCCTTGCTCTCTTGGATGGCAGTGGCTATGCACAACTAGAAAATACTTTACTGATGAACAGCTAAAAATTTAACGTTAGCGAAGACAGCCGCTAACTGCTAACTTTTATTATATGAATTTAGTTCTATCCCGCTTATTCTGTCTGGAACCCTTCAAAATAGACCTAAAAAGTGGAAATTTTGACATGGTTTAGCTCAGACGTAGAGGTTTCCAAAATCTAATATCAAATGTTGTTTGGAATGAACGTGAATGATTAATTGAACTAATGAAATTAATAATGATTTCATTTAACATACAGTTTATGTAAAGCAATAAACGTACACTACAGCATATTAAAATTTGTGCTCTATAGGGTTATAGAACTAAAAAAGTGAGCGGTTTTTTTTGCTTCTGTTATTTTTCCTCGTGGATTATCAGTCTTGCATTTTGTTTGCTGTGCCTACCAACAACTATATTTTAGAGCTGTCCATAACTAAGTTGTATTTGTTGGGAGTAGGTTCAGGGGGGGCCTGTGATCACCTGTTAACGCCTTGCACAGAACCCACGTACTTATGGGATACCCTTCATACTGTAGTCTGATGAAAATTTTGAACAGATGCCCCTTTAGAAACAGGGCCCAATTTTTCTCGTCCCTACGATTATTCAGGGAACAAACCATGTTAAATCCTCTCTGCAAACAATTTTTGCTGCAGTTGTATTTTCAGAGCTACAAAACCCTTTTGGCAATCATAACAATCATATGTCATCCTACTAAGTTAATTTCTATAAGGGTGCAAGGGCAGAGCTATCCAGTGTATTGAAGACTTAAATATTTTTGCATTCAAAATCATTGAATATTTATTGATATCCACAACAGCCTTAAAATAAAGGTGCTCACGCACACACGCACACACGCACTTACGCATAGGACATTCTTCAAAATTTGATCACCCGTTTCTGATCTTTTCAAAAAAGTTAATCGAAACTCATTGGGAACTTTTTGAGATTTCATAGGGACAAACAAACATTGGGAAGGACGTAGGGATGGACACGAATACCACTATCAACTTTGGTTCTAGGGGGTAAATCATGAACACAACACTTATACACACGTGCAAATATATATATATATATATATATATATATATATATATATATATATATATATATATATATATATATATATATATGTATGTATGTGTGTGTGTGTGTGTATGTGATGCTGCAGAAGTGAACTGTTTTGTTGTTGATGACGTATACGAATAAGAATTGGAGGTTTACTACTCAGCCCCATTTCTTTTTGTTCCAACTTTCGCCACGTTTCCATATCAATTGATCTAACACGCACATACATACATACATACATACACGCATGTCCAGACACACAACCATACGCACATGCACACACACACACCTATATATATATATATATATATATATATATATATATATATCAATGAATAATGCATCAAGAGGACATTAGGTTATTTATCACATGATAGATCAATTGAACTTCTGTTGAGACTCGACAATTTCTTGGTAATACGCCAGAACAGGTTGAGCAATCCGTGCAAATACCCCGTACTTTTGAGTAACATATATGTATGTATGTGCGTATGTCTGTATGTATAATCGTATAGAGATATATGGACATGTAATTTTTATCACTTTCTGCTCTTCAGCCAGCGGGTTTTACCTATTTGAGGCGTAAAAACTGCTACTGTCGTGACAGTTATAGAGATTATACCCTAATTAGCTGTCTAAGTGCTCACTTACCGACACTCCTCCCATCCAACCATAGTGGCCTACCAATAACAAGATATTCTGTCAAGATATCTGTCAATGAGACCAAGTGGGAAATGAAAATGATTTATGCATTTCCCAAATACATTGACGTCCAAAAATATTTCCGATCATTTTGCAACGAGGCAGCAAATAGCGATCTTGATAAAAAAACTTTGCGATTTCTTTTGTAAAGATGTGTGATGCCAGTATAAGTCTGTGTGTTCCCAAGGTGATCATTTTAAAGGAACTATGACACCATTCCCCCAAATTACTCAACAAACCTTTGTCTGGATTCCGGCTGCATCCAGTAAAGATCATACTCACTATGAGATTAGAGATGAGATTTTTCGGTATCACTCCGTGACGAAATGTTCCGGGTTTTAAGTTTACCAAATGTATCGATGTGTGGAAAATATTAGCATATTAAAAAAATGATTTACGTACATCGTCCTGCTTGATGATTCATTCAAATTATTTGAAAACTGAAATAAAACTATAAAACTTCCAAAGAGCACATACTTTATCAATCCAATTATGACTGAAAAATGACTGAAAATCAGTTCACAAATGTTAACTTT
Source organism: Thysanoteuthis rhombus (assembly GCA_963457665.1). NCBI lineage: Eukaryota > Metazoa > Mollusca > Cephalopoda > Oegopsida > Thysanoteuthidae > Thysanoteuthis > Thysanoteuthis major. The sequence goes on along the minus strand of OY735229.1, from coordinate 32,432,997 downwards.
GAAGGGAAAACAGTAGAAATTGACGGTCTTCAACCCCAAAATGTACTGAATTCTTCTTTAGTACATAGCATACCTCTCGACAAAATATCGCAAAAATTCTCTCCGAAATTCTTGGGATTTTGGCCGGCGTAGCCATCCAGCTATGATTTTGCGGTAGTACCCGTGTATGGACCTGCATAATAATTTATTAATCTTTTTAGCATGTTGCCCATAGTTCGACAAAATGTCACTGAAATCCATTGGTAATTTCTGGATACATTAGCAGTGTTAACATTCGGCTACGATTCTGGGAAAGTAACTGTAAATAGATTCGCCTCAAAATTCAATCACTTCTCCCACAGACCGCTTCCCAGCCTTTCATGAATTAATTGTAGGGAATAACGTACATTAGGAAAGACGGAGAGACGGACTTATATACGTCTCTGTTTCGTTAACAGGGGTAAATTATGCACACTATCAAACCGCTCACTGAAATTTCCCAGTATTATAACGAACACAACTTTAATGCCATCGAAGCAGATTGGCTCTTGGTTCATGTGTGCATTCTCCCCTCAACCATAAATGTGACGTCCTACTATTGGTCACTTCCCCCCGGTCGACGTGCTTTATCAGTTTCACGTGAACAACCCAGACAACTTAATCGGTTATAAGTCAGCGGGAATCCTCTTAGACATGAAAACATTGCTTTGAAAATAGGGAAAGTGTCTCTGTTGACACAGTCAGGACGAATAAAGATTATCTTTGTATAGTCTGCGACACGCGAAGAGAACATTTTTAGCTAGTCGCTAAGTAACAGTGTTGGCTTGGAGAGTTTATGGCACTTCAGGTAAGTCAAGTGTTTAGAGATATTTCTAGTATGAAAAATACTTCACTACTCAAAGAGGAGCTTGAAAGAGAGAAAAAATCCGTATTTTCGAGCAAAGAATATATATATATATATATATATATATATATATATATATATATATATATATATATATATATATGTGTGTGTGTGTGTGTGTGTGTGTGCATGTATGCATACATATGATGCAAGTATTAAATCTGCATGTTCCCAAGGGGATTATTTCAAAGAAACTATTGCCCTAGATTACTTAAATAAAAAAAAATCTGTATTCTCGAATAAGGAATATATATATATATATATATGTATATATATATATATAACACATATGGTACGGATCAGGCATACAGTATAACATAATATAAAAATATATCAATGATATAAAGCAGCTTCGGATATTTAATGGATTTATATCATAGAGTCCTCGACATATACAAATTTTTACTATTCAAGTGAAGTTTTTTTGGAATAGAGCTGTAAATTTATAGTAGAGTGTGGATTCTGATATATATATATATATATATATATATATATATATATATATATATATATATATTTATACACCTTCATCCATACAAGTCCGGCTAAACACAACGGACAAAGAAGACTTTACTGGACTTAATTGTTTTTCCTGTACATGGTATATATGGCTTAGTCATACATGTTTCGATGTAACGTGACAGGAATGGGAAATATCAATTCTCAGGTGATGCGTGCAAGGTGTTATTGCAGGAACAACAAGAAATTAATAAGATATTAACAAGATGTTCTTTATCCTTCGTCTTTAACCAGACTGATATATATATATATATATATATATATATATATATATATATATATATATATATATATATATAACTAATTCAGGAATATTTATGTACGATAATTATTATTCGTAGTCCTTGCTGTTGCTGCTGATAGTTGGAATATTTCATGTGTTTTACTGTCGTGACAATTTCTTTGTTCACCTGCTTCTGAATACTCTTGCACTTCATAATTTGGCCAAGAACAGTGTATTAAGCCGGATATAAAATTGCCAACGGATGGCGCATATTGGTGGATGGAAAAATTGAAGTGAACGTTGCAGAAATTAGGCAATCGGTAAAATTAGTACCAAAAAGGAATTGGATAAAATGTAGGAGTCAAAGACAGGAAGGGCAACCCTATATAAAGTTCCAAGAGTCGATTAGCAATAGGTGTGCCAACTACGCAGCGAGCATCTGATCGGTGGAACAGTGTTAACCAATTTATGCCTGAAGCAGATTTTTCAACTAGGTATGGTTTAACCAGAAATATAAAGTAAATGAAAGTATATTTACATGGTGAAGCAATCTTTCCAAACTGGAGTCATATTTTCATCACATCAAAGGTGTTCAAATGGATTTGATCTGATTTAGTTTTAAGTATCCTATTTTTTTATGGTAGACATTTGGAAATTCCCTAAAGCCTTGAGATATCGTGATATGATTGCCGTTGGAGTCCTAAGATCTCCAGAGCATTTGCTTGAAACATGGTTCATGAAGTTGCCGGAGTTTTTCAGACCTTGATTTACTGAACCAGTGCTGAAAAAAGAGACCAAACTCTAGTGGCGCTACGAGTTGCTTGAACCATATTATTTCATAACACAGAATCGTACGTGGAAAGAAAATACCCTATGGTGTTAAGTGTCAACACACTTACAGTTATAACGTATTATATTTCTAATCATTTTGAATTTGCATAAAAATATGATGATATTTACAGATTTCTTACTCTTGATATTATTCTCTATAACCTGAACGGCATTTCACGTGTAACGAACATTTGAGATTGAATTTCGGCTGGGGCTGCAAATGTTCACCCAACACTATCACCCTTGGGGAAGGTGTTAATTCAAACGCCGCACCCTGACTCATCACGAGTCTTTCGATGAAAAACGTATAGTCTCTGGCATTATACGTTGGCTGATAGAGCAGACAGCAGGTGAAGGCACATTGATAAAGCACCATTATGTCTTTAGTACCGAGGCAGTTATATCCGTAAAATGTAGTTACCTTCATTGTAAACATTGGCAGGAGTTAGTATCTATGATTCACACTGTAATGCACTACAGAGTTAGCAGCTGCTTTTTTCGGAGCAAGTTTTTTCGAGCAGGGTTTGTCGGAACTGGAAACAGAATCGTTTTAATTTTGGCTGAATTTACTGTATGTACTTTAAAACTCTTGTGAAACACATCAATCTATTTCCAATCAAATTTTTTTCCTCGTGAGAAGAACAAGGACGATTCTCATCAAAATTAGGGAAGAAAGCTGGACAGTCGGACTATCATTTTACGTTAAACCAGATTTATGAGTTGAAATAGTATTTCCCTATCGTGGTTACAAATCTCAAACCAAGTGATTAGGGGGATTATCTTACAAAACTGACCTAAACTGAAACGTACAATATATCTACAAATCTATTCATTACATATAAAATACAAACATTGCAGTATTAATATTCAGTTGGAATAGAATTATGAGCGGAGCTTGACCTTGCAGCAGCTAGGCTTATTTGGACTAAAAGTATTTAGTCTCCTGAATCCAGACGTGGTAGTGGAAAAAAAGAATGGTAAGAGAGAACTCTACGAGGCATCCTCCCATAGTTATGGCTAAGGAATTAATACAAGTATGAAAGCTCCTACTTTCATAGTCATCCTTGACTTGATTCAGCTTCTGAAAATTTATTTTTTAAATCGTTTCTGTAGTTGGAATTATATTGTTCTGGTTGAATTATTCAGCGTTAAGTGTGGACTTTCGAATTCATAAGATGTAGAGGTTGTAATGCTGGTTTAGCCTGTATCCAGCAGATCCATTGAAAGTCATTCAGAGTCTTATTCTTGAGGTCAAATTCGGAATTTTTTTTTAAAACACTCGGTTGACCGTCAAGTGGAACTCTCACGTATTGTATATCTTACACTGAAGTGAATAGACCCATACAACAAAATATGTTTATAAACCACTCGGTCTCATCTTTGCTGTCAGTATTCTGACACAAAACCACCTTGAAAAGCAACAGCAGGAAACAAAAAATGGAGAAAGTATTATACCGATTCTGTTTCGGCTAAGAACACTGTTTATCCATTAACTAAAACAAGGATGAGATGTATCATCATCATCATCAGTCTGTTAACGTCTGTCGTTGGACATAGACCTTCCCCAGGTTTTGCCACACTCCTCTATCATGGGCGTCGCGAAGCCAGTATCTCCCAAACTTGTCTAGCTCGTCTCGCCATCTAATATTCTGCCGGCCTCGGTGTCGCATGTGATCTTGGGGGATCCATGTCATGAATCGTGATGTCTATCGGTTGTCTGCCATTCTTGCAACATGGTCCTTCGTGCTGTTGTCTTTTACTATTTCGCTCTGACAAAATTTCAACATTCAGAATTCAAAAGCACACTGAACACCCTGACTGATGATTTTCGGGAAATTATCAATACTAAAATTGCTAATTACTGTTCAGCCTTTGAAATAAACACTTTGGCCTTCATTGGTTAATTATTCCAGTATTCTCTCTATCTCTCTTTATCTCTATCTCTCTCTCTCTCTCTCTATGTATGTATATATATATATATATATATATATATATATATATGTATATATATATATATATA
>OY735229.1:32411021-32423521 GCA_963457665.1 Thysanoteuthis rhombus | reverse complement strand
AGTCTATGACATCAGCTCCAAGTATTTTTACAAATTCCATCTTCTAAGATAGAACATACACACACACAAACACATACATACCCACACATACCACATACACAAACATTTCTCATAGAAAAGATAACACGCAAAATAACATTTATCTAATCAAAAGACGTAATTCAATTGCCCCACCGAGAGGGTGAAACTGGAAACAGAGTCGGTGAATTGAAACATTCTAATCCAAGTAGTTTGTACTACAAATTAATGAGGGAAATCTGCTGGCTACACATGCTGAGAAACGGCACTGCCAACAGTCGAAGCTTGTTTCATCCATACCATATCCCGCCAGGCGATTAGACATGACTTAGGAGAAATATAAAAATGATTTTAAAAAATAGCCTACATAGTTTTTGTGTTCAAATGTTAAGATCTCAGATCTTGACAATGGGCAAGGATACAACCAGAAGCACTAAACCCTAAAGGTTTGGACAATAAATACACACACTGAGCTTTTTTTTCTCTTGAAATGCTTATATATGTATATGTATATATATGTATATATATATATATATATATATATATATATATATATATATATATATATATACATATATATATATATATATATATATATATATATATATATATGTATGTATATATATATATATGTATATATATATATATGTATATATATATATGTATATATATATGTATATATATATGTATATATATATATATATGTATTTATATATACATATATATATGTACCGAGTGACTCGTTTTCTGCGTAATAACGGGCAGTCATTTCGAAGGGTTAAAAAGATATAACATGCATTTAGAAATATCAGTCGAAATATATAAGTATGTTTTTTATGATAGAATTGTAATTGTTTAGAAACAAAAGTACATCCATGGGCTACAAACAAGACGAGGGAGAAGGAAAGGGGGAGAAGGTTTTTTAACTAGAAGAGCAAATTGAAGCGTGTATATTATCTTTTTATGCTGTCTAGGCCAAAAAACTCATCATCTGCGTAGTAACAGGAAGCAATTTCAAATAGAGTTTATGGTGATATAACACATTCATAGGTATTCTTTCGGATTATGTACATACATACGTACATACATATATATATATATATATATATATATATATACATATATATATATATATATATATATATATATATATATATATATATATATATATATATATATATATATATATCAAACAGAGAATAACCCCAGGATAGCAAGCTTTTGGCAAAGCAAGATCAACATTCAAAAACAAGACGATCCGAATACCCCCCCCCCAAAAAAAAAGAGTATACAACGAATATATCCCCTCAATTGTCTCTTTTGGAGTTGAAACATGGAACTTAACCAGAAGACGAACCTGCAAACTGAGAAGCATGCAGCTTATGCATGGGAGAATCATGCTCAACCTCACATGGAGAGATCACAATACAGCACAATATATCAGAAAGAAAACGGAGGTCAGAGACATCATAGAATCTATAAAAAAAACCTACATGGCAATGGGTAGGTCATTTTGTCAGAATGAAAGAAAACCAATGAAAGTCACGACTCATCACATTGATCCCCGGAGACCACATCCGAAACTGACGCCGACAAAATACAAGATGGAGAGATAAACTTGACAAATTCGGAAAATACTTGCTTCCTGACGACCATGATAGTGAGATGTGGCAGATCCTGGGGAGTGTCTATATTCAACGATGGACGTTGAAAGACTGATGATGATGAGATTGATGATGATGATGATGATGACGATGATGATGATGATGATGATGATATAGCAAACATAAACTTTTTACCTTATTTCGAAAATTTTTTTTGCCAATTCAGTCATTTACTTCCCATTGTTTGTCAATGCAATTTATGGATTTTTCCACTTTTTTTTCCCCAGTTTTATTCTAATTTCTTTTTTATGGTACGATGCATACATTTTTCTTGTTTGGATCTTTTCTTTTTTCTCACCATATAACTGTTTTTGGTTCATGATTATACATAAATATATATATATTACCTATTGAAAGTCCACTGACTACTATGAGTAAAGTCTTTAATGAGTGCAGATATATTGTGGTTGCATGCAAGACTAAGCTATATTTAGTGAATCATTCCGTAGCTTGTTGATATAATTACGAATTCCTGCTTTGTTTATTGAGTGTGCTAAAACTCAGGTAGAAGCTAACTTTGTCGATGCATAATATGGGGGTCGGTCAGCCATCCCAACTTGGAATATCATGGTAACACTCTCTCTAAGCCAGCATCCTATCTTCAATATGGCATTATGACTTACTGAGCTCTGCTTAATACTTAACAGTTATGTATGATCGTCTTCGATGTAACGTGTATCTGTGAATAGTAAATTTATTTTATAAAAATGACAGAGCAGCTAGACTTGGCCTATTGATATTCATTGACCTAGAGCCTAAATCTTATCCCGTTCATTCAACAGACGTTATCAACAAAACGGTTATTGTTGTAGACTCCATAAAAGTTTCCCAATTACTGGATACTGGGAACTAAAGCTTCAACTCTGAAGGGATTCTAATTCTTTGTCGTGTTCCGCCAAGTTTATTTCCTGTCGTCTCTCGTTCATTTATTTTCATCAAAAGTTGATTTTGTTTAGAAATCTTTCCTGTTCAGTTTCTTTTGAAAATCAAAGATGATTCTGTAGCCCCAAAGCAATAGATAGAGTTGAATAGATTCAACAGCTACTGTTTTCTTTGATCTTTCAAAGAAATTTCAAGTTGGGGGAATCCAATATTAATGATATCAATGACATAGCGGATATATATATATATATATATATATATATATATATATATATATATATATATATGAACGTGAGCAGACGGCAATGTTTTATCAATACATATTTGTCAAAATCGTGGACATTTTTTCTAATCATCTTTCCTTGACACCGTTGATTAAATGTAGGTTTTTCCTCAATGTATATCAGCCGTCAATTTTTAATCAGTTATTCAGGTAATAAACTCTGTTTGGATATAGCATTTGAATTTATACATGGATAAACAGTGGATGTTTGAATTGTTTTCAATGATGACGTATTGGAATCCAAACAAGATTATTCACTGGACAGAAAGTATCCATCAGTTGTTAAATATATTCGAAATCTCGGACCCCAATTTGAAAAAATGTATTTTTCATTTTGCTGTTCTTTTTATTCCATTATGATGGCTTGAAAATCTGCAGACGATTTAACTGGCAATAGATACGGTATAGTATAAACGTATTTATAACCATCATAACATACTATGGAAAAGACAAAAAATGCTCTCTAGTCATATATTCATGTGAACGTCAACCGTCTTGCTCTTTTCATCTAGTCTGGCGTTCACATGGACCTCGGCAAAGCAAAGGTTATATGCAACAATCACGTAAAAATTGATACAAAACCATGTAAATCGAAAATGCAAAACTCGAGAAAGTACACAACTACAACAACCTAAGATAGCGAATCTCCATAGAAGCCTCAAAACGAAATTATGCAAAGAATCACTTTAGGATGTTATGTCCTTGATAGAACACGCTCAGCCTTCAGGAATAAGAATAGCCTATGTGTTATAATAGGGTTTCCATTCAACCAGAGGCGATAAAATACTAATGTTGATGATGATGATGATGATGATGATGTGTCTATATCTAACCACATGAGTACCCTAACCAGACAAATGTCGACTTTATCTACGGAATAGGTGGATAGTTTAAAGGCAGACACATTTACACGACAGGCTGCTGCAAGATCAAACTCCATTCCTCTTCCTATTACCACCAAAGACTCCTTTTGAGTAATTATACACGTGGGCATACACACACACTCAGGCACACACACACACACACACACACACACACACACACACACACACACACACACACACACACACATATATATATATATATATATATATGCACACACACACACACATCTATATGAGTATAAATAGGCTAAAGCAAAAGAAAACAAAATACAATTCGAACGCTGAACATTGAAATACTTTTTCAATTTTCTTCGTATGTCCCAGTCACTTATTTCCTGTCAATAATGCCTGTCAATAGAATTTAGGTAACTTTTCCTCAGTATTCTTTCTCTCTGTATCATACATACTTTGTAATCATGGTATGACGTAAAAATTTCCTCTTATTGACATCGTCAATTGTTTACCATACGACAGCTTAGGGTATTCTGAAAACAAAACAGTTGTATCAACATGGCACCCCAGCAGTGTTGATCAAACACCACTTCTTTTTCTCAGATTGTATATGTCGTACATGTACTTTGTCATTTTATATAAGGTTTTTAGGCGTATTGCATATCAATATTAATCTATGAATTACATCATTCATTTTTATGGAACAGGGCTTACTTACGTAGATTACCCCAAAAAACATTTTAAAGATTAGGGATCAGTAAGTAGAATAACACACAGACGCACACATGCACACACACACACACACACATATATATGTATATATGTGTGTGTGTGTGTGTGTGTGTGTGTGTGTGTGTGAGTATATTTTAGACATAACTGCGATCAACACATTATATATAATTACAGCTAATGAATCAAAAATAAGGTAAAATAGAATTACAAAAAATTATTCTGATATAAATGAATTTATTTATAACAATAAGATAAGCATTTGTGTAACGGTTGGGTAAATATCTGAAGATATCTATCTCATTCGTTTCTAGAGCCGGATCCCAATGTTTCGGTCGTAATTTCTAATCCTGGTAGGGAGATGCTTATCTTATAGGTCTTTTTATTTATTAGAATGAAATAAATCACTATGTTAATCTTAATTTTTAAACCCCTTCAATTTGGTGAGGTTTGTTCGCGTCGTTCTCATTGCAACAGAAAAACAAAGTCGCCAACAGAGTTGTACTCGAATCTGACTATTCGTGTGCATGTGTGCATTAGAAGATATACCTATATGTCCATGAATGTCTATTTACGTAAGCACATGTACGTATATAAAACTTACATATGTAAATACATTAATTTATAAGTAATTCAATTTGGCTTTTATTTATTTCCTCGCCAGACAATAACTTTTCATCTCCATTATTCATTAGCGGCATCATCTCAATTGTACATTTTCAACATGAACTTCATCACAGTATTCTTCAAATTATTTATCTCATTTTACAGCTACCACGACAACAATCATTACTACCACTACTACTTCTTAAATTGTTTCGGGTTTTTGACAGTTTCCTAAAAGAATATTCAATTTTGAATCTCCTGCACACCCAGTAGACATAATTAATATTGAATATCTTCTACTGATGTTTGAGAAATGTACACTTGCATATTTCATCATCTGGACATCACCTATCATTATTAATATTTGCTTAGTATTTCTTTCGTCTTAATTGAACAAGAATTCGAATTGATCTTACTTCAATCTAGACACATTACCTATCCCTTTATAGCGTAAACGTTGGAACAAATAATATTTCTCTTTCAATTTCTTAACCAGATGTTTTTGACAGAAAATCGATTCGTCACAAGATCTCGTGATAAGCAATATAAATTCTACGTGCTGCTAAACTAGCAAATATATTAACATTTTTTCAATAAACATTTACTGCTTATATAATGTTACTAGTTTCCCCGTACCTGAGAGAATGAGGCCGTATATGAAATATAAGAATTATTATGTGTACATGTAAATAATCCGTTAGATATTATAAATTCATGATATTACTTTAAAACTATTTTAAATGATCTCTTGCTTATACATGGTGAATACATCACTTGCCCTGGATAACGTAATTAAATTAATCAATCGAAGAAAATGCTGCAGGAATTGAACCTGCAACCGATAAGGTAATTGTACTGCGTTGAAAGAAAAAAAAATAGAGAAGTTATAGACCATACATTTTATAATTTAGAATTAATATATCTATTAGGGTGTTTGCGCTACTGAGGTTGGTCAAGCTACATGGTAAAAGCAAAGCTATGTTGAAGCAGCTAGCTTATCATTTGCAAGTTTGAATCATGTGGCATTCACAATTACTAAAATTGTTTATTCTAATTGCGTTGTTCAGGTCGAATGATACATTCACCCAGTAATAAGAGGAGATCATTTCGATATGATATAGCAGTATATAATCATGTCTGTTCATAAACCAATTCATTTTAAATCACACTCCCCGGGTGATCACTATCCAACAAAAGGCAAGTGACGTAACGTATCTATTGGTCTGCCCTTTTCCCTTTTTTCCTAAACACAGCTTGCTAATAAGGACTAAGTAATCATATTGTTCTCGTTATAAAAGAAACAAGTTTTTCTTCTTAAAAGAAAATCTTATCTTTTTTTACAAAGTTGCAGAATATAGAAATAAGATATAAATCGTGGAAAGCCAAATAAGTTTGCATCTTCCACCCTGCAGAAGATGTCCCTTGCATAATTCCGCTGCAATTTTTTATGCTAGATAAATCCTGTCGGTGGGTTCCCCAAAATGACCCATTAATATACTCAGATCAAGCTGTATCACCAGAACACAAATTATTATCCACAAAATGTGCAAACTCCACAGTCCTTTGCTTGAGTAGCAGAGAATATAGAATACTTCAAGAGAATTGTTGGCTTGATTATATTTGTACAGAGACGAAATTTTGTCCTTGGCAAACCATTGGTAATAATAAGGTAGAAACAGACGTACCAAATCATCTAGTTAGAGCGTGTGAGAAAGATGTCCCATGGAAGACAAAGCAAATATGATTATTCACTGTATTCACAGTGCATCGTCAAGAAGATGAGTAATGTCTGCACTGAAGTTGAATTCACATGCACAATGGAGTTGATAAAGCCGGGAAAGTCAATATGGTGAGAGCGTGTGTTGAATATGGCGGGGATTGAAGAAATAATCTAGAACCAGCATGAAAGAGCTTGCAACGAAAGAGCTGTTTACAGAAGAACAATGACAAAAGAGCTTAGAGATAGAAAAGGCCAGCACGATTACAGTTATGTGGGAAAGAAAAAAAATAGTCAAACTATTCTATATGAAAAGTTTTAAACGCATGCACATGTAAATGCAAATTAGATAATATAAAAGATTTAAGAGTAACCGAAATCTTAATCTAAACCTTCACTTCAACCATAATATGAATTTGAACATGTAGGCATTCGAGGCCGTAAAATCTCGTTCTTTTTCTATGCTTAGGTAGAATTAAATAACAATCAAAAGTCACCTCTTTTGTCGAAGCTTTCTTTTTGTAGTTAGCTCATTTGTTGCTATTTTTCGTATCAAGTTATTTTGTAGCTAGCTCAGTGAGTAAATCAGTATCATTCATAGAGACAATGAATGAAAAAAAGAAGAATCATAAGCTTAGAGATGCATCCACTATGGTTATGTTACTATGTGTTCACTTTAGTATGCGTAGCCCAAAAACTAACGGACGTGACTTGATGTAGATCACCATACAAAAGTTCAAGATCACTTATATATATATATATATATATATATATATATATATATATATATATAGAGAGAGAGAGAGAGAGAGAGAGAGAGAGAGAGAGAGAGAGAGAGAGAGAGAGAACCAGAACCAGAACCTGGACCAGCCCTGCGTACTGTTAAACATTATTCCCTATTTATTATCTTATTTGAGTTTCTTTCCCTCTCAAAGCTTGATTTTCCTGGTAGTACCTTTATACCTACTTGCTGTCGGCATGCTACTGGAATAACGTTGTTACTGGGGAAGAAATAACTGTACATTTCAACAATACAGAACCATACATACAGTTCACAATACTTTTGTAATATCCGGCATTGATGCCTTACAACCTTCGGGCAGCTTTGCGCCAACCCTCAGGCACACTCAACTTGGCATTATTCACATAACTCCGGACAGGTTAGCGTAATCTGTGCAGTTTGTTTTTTTTTTTTTTTTTGTATTACCGTTATTTATGTTCTTTGGAAGCAGAAGTTTCAGTTAAAGTTTCCAATTGTATGAAATTGATATCCAAAAAAGCATTTCAATCTTGGATAATGTATGGCATCCTTTGCTTTGTGAGTGTACTTCTCTTGGGAATATGGTATTCAACACTTTTGAATGTACTAGCACATTGGACGCAACAGCATATCTCCAGACAGGCTTACTTCCCTCCTTTCCCAATTAATGTCTTTCCTTTGTTATTTATAATGCTGTTTCCCTCAGTTATCACCTGGATATTCTTCTCCCGACCGAAGACATCGTGTTTTACAAGACTCGATTTATTGTGGTCCGAAACGTTTTGCTTTTTTCAGTCGGTAGCCCGTAAAGATACCGTTATTCTACTTATGTCCGACAACCTGTCCGGTTTTTGGCTCGGAACACATTGACAAGATAATTTGATTTCCATAAGTATGCATACATCATCGGTTGGGACAAAACAATGAGCCATAAAAATATGTAGGAAAAAAAGTCTTTTACACAACAATCCATTTACAATATCCTAAAATTAATGAATTCAATGTATGAATAAATGAGTGAAAAGCTAATTCATATAGCGTAGAATATTGATAAGTAAACGGCGAGTAATAAATGACATATATGAAATATGCCAAGAATCGTATGAGATACAAACGGTGGAATTTTTGTCAGGTAACTAGATCCATTCAACCAAATTATTTACGCACGAGCTTATTAAAAATACTTGACACGCATACACACACAGACGCACAAACACACACACACACACACACACACACACATATATATATATATATATATATATATATATGGACTGTCATCACAAAGCCATAACATCCATAACAAGCAGTAGTTGGTATTCTGTTTTGTTTAAAGTATTTGCTGGAATAACGAAATATACCCTGAATATTTTTCGTCGAGAAAAAAGCAATAATCATTTCTTTAAAGAGAATTCAAGACATGATTGAAATTTTATCTTGGTGAAAACTCACAAAAGACACCCGATTACCGTCATACCATCTCACCCGAACTGTCCACTGCCTGTCTTGAGATGATCTTCCGAAACATAGACTGGGAACAAAAAGGAATCGGAATAGACTGCAGATACCTAAGTACTTGCAGATTTGCTGATGACATCGTCCATCTCGATAAGAACTTTCACAATCTCCGGAAATGCCAGACGATTCAAATGAAGCAAGAAAGAACGTTGGCCACTACATAGACCACAGCAAAAGAATCGTCATTTACAACCAATGTGTTGGGGATAAGTACTAAATGATTGAAATCGATAATGCAGAGCTGTAGGAAAGAAACCACCACATCTACCTAGGACAAGGGATCTCTGTAAAATCCTCGAAAAAAGACGAAATAAAACGAAGAATAAAACCAAGTTGGCAAGCTTTCGGTAGAGCAGGCTCGACTTTCAAGAACACAGAATCCCATTATTATTAAGGAAGAAACGGATATAAATCTAATGCATCTTCCCAATAGTCACCTACGGAGCTGGAACAGGGAATATAACAAAGATTTACCTTCAAACTGAGAACCATACAACGTACACATAAGAGATTCCTATTCAACATCACAAGGATATCATACGATATCGTGGTATATTATAGAGGAGATAAAAGTCCGAAATATCAGGGAAAAAATCATAAAACCCAAATGGCGATGGGCTGGCATAATGCAAAAATCTCAGACAACTGCTGGATATCACGACTCACCTTATGGATACCCAGAGATCATATGCAAAATTGTGACCGACAGAAAGTGAGATTGTGCGACGTGCCAGATACATTCTGGAAGTATTGTGTCCAAGTCTGCTCATGATGGAGTGAACCAGCAAGTATCGTGGAATGTTTGTCCAACGACGGATGCCACAGGGCTGGTGATGATGGTGATTATGATGATGATGATGATTGTGGAATATGGTCAACTATTTTTTTTTATTATTATCAATTTTGTCTCGAATATACGTGTTAATTTCCGGGCAATCACTCTAGATTTCGATCATTTGTCTTTTGCTCAATAATGATGAAAAGGTCTGAATTTTAAAAAAAGGGTTAATCTTTCCAGACTCAGACAAAAAGAGAAATGTACCATAAATGCACATTACATATTGACCACGCCTTATGTTTGTCTGACTGTTTGTAATTGTGATTGATTCGTGAAACAAAAGATCGAAAACAGTTATGAAGGCAGGTCTTGTCTAACTCATGATTTGAATTGCAGAATCAAGTGAGGACCGATGCTAACAATTGTCTTCGAGACTAATTTGCTAGTAATTGGTCAACGAAGTGCATACTGTAAGTGTGTGGTCGACAATCACTTTTTACCTGACGCCCACTTTTGCGAGTTTCATGATGGTAAAATGCCTGTAATACTCACACACTTTAGATTCAGTCAATCACTCAAAAGGCATTTTAGATGATGAAAAGTGGGCAGATTCTAAAATGGCTAAAATTGTATAATTTAATTTTCAGATAACTGGGCAATTGTATACACACCAAAAACTGGTATATAGCTTCTAAAACTGAATATTCAACGCATTATTCATATATTGAGACAGTGATTGAAATAAAAGCTATTGTTTTGGTTGGTAATATTTGTTATAACGCATTGTAAAGAATAGCAAAAACAAGTACCCGATTCCATATTCAATATACACAGACATACGTCGCTACTTAGTTATGGATGTATCGTCCACTTCAAAGCTCGGATCACCAAGGTTGGTGACTACTGCTCTAAACACATACTTAGTTTAAATTTATCCAGCAAAAATTCACTATAGCAAAGCATCCACGGAGACATGGGCTGCAAGAATGACAAGTCAACCATCATTCTTCAGCAGGGACCGTAATTGATGTAATTAATTCCGAAGACAACTGATCTCATCTTTCTTACGTAGGTGGACTGTTTTTTATGCATGCCAATGGATACTACAGTTTCAAATGGTAAGCTATTGCAGACAATGGTTTTAATTCAATTTGACGCAACATTTATTTGAGAAGCATTCAGATTCTTCTGGGCAATCGGATTAACATTAAGAAAACTCAATTTTCTCACCGTGGTACTCGAAAATTACCAAAAAAAAAAAAAAAAATGCATAGACAGTGAGATTTGAAAAAAATGGCGTGAATTCTTTAACAGGATCAAGTTGAATCCACAGTGTGGCATTAAAAGTAAATTATATCAGATTTTTTTCTTTTCGTTTTCGATTCTTAAGACTGCATTTTTAGGTCGTTAATGTGTCTCTACATTACTTTGTATTCCTCACTTGGACAATCTCTTTTCCGTTAAGGAAAAAAATTCACTTTTGTTTCAACGCACAGTAAAGAACATTTACCTGCAGTTCTACCCCTTTAAGAAGGGAAGAAACTGTCTTTTAATCTTCAATTCTTCAATTTCATCCTCGACCCTTTGAAGGATGGAAAATTACTCCTTGGTTTTTCGAGTCCTCAAACAGGGAAAAAAGGTTCTCTTTCAATTCGACCCGTTTTCCTTCACTTCAACCCTGAAAAGCGATACAGTTTCACTACACTTTAGACTGCTTGAAGAATGAATGAATAAACACATGAGATAAGTACTGTGTTATATTACGCTGAATCAGTGAAATTGGTAAATTGGCAAATTCATATTTTTTTTGTAAGAAAAGTTCCACTTCGATTACATAAAATATTGATTAAAAAGAATTGTTTCTATTAAATTTGATTCGATTGAATGAACTTTGGACGAATTTAAAAGTACATTTCAATTCAATTATTACATAAATAGGTGAAACTGAGAATTCATTTTTTTCTGAAAAAAGAGTTCATTTTATAAAATCATTTGGTAAAGAAGATGTTTTACATCGTTGTTTCGATAAAATTAATTTTTGATCAAATCAAAACTCAACATTTATTTTTTTTTTAATGTTTGGACTTCGTCAATCAGGCAATTTTACTAATTTCTTAGGATGGGTCCGTATTTAGATTGTTTTCATAGCGTGACAGATGAACAGACAGACTTATATTCGGATTCATACATACATACGTACGTACATACATACATACATACATACATACATACCAGAAGACAGATATACAATGTAACACTTCTCACTATTCAGATTTTGAATCAATGCAACTTATTTAATGATCGTACAAAAGCAATCTGAAAGTTGATGAGAAAAATTGATATAAGATGCCAGTTGCAGGTTGACAATCTTATAGACGAGTTTTTGGTTTAGAGTGCGCTCGATCCTCTGCTATACTACTGTGACCCAGTTCATCCCCTAATTCACATGGGCGTGGAGTTTGACCCAGCTTATTCGAACAGCCATATTTAGTTAAATGAGAGGAACAGAAATCTTTTTTCTCTTCTTCCTCTCGTGTACTTTAAATCCATTTTTTTTCTTTCATATTTTGCTCTTGACATCTCATTTTATATTCATATATTTCATATAGTTATTATATCTTTTTTTATTATAATTTTTTTATCCGATTGTTTCTGCGAATATCTGATTCGGGGAAACTTCGAGGAAAAATAGTAATCTCCCTTTTGAAG